>CM029021.1:28406476-28746476 GCA_016801055.1 Panax notoginseng | reverse complement strand
AATAATAATAATATTGTTATTGATGATTGTAAGTTTTGTAGACAAGTTTAGATTTTTCTGAATATCTATTTTTAAAGGAAAATTAATTATTGTAGTGTGGTAAATTATGATAATTGTTATGTCTGATTGTAAGTTATTTTAAGTTGCAAAGAGTCTTTAGGTAATATAGTATTTTTTGAATTTTAATGTAATTTTTCGTTACGCCGTGCCTTCTGGCACGAGCAATTACTAGTTATTGTATATTATTGCACTATTATTATAATTATTTTATTGATGCACGATTCTTGTAATTATTTACTAATTGTTGTATACTATTGTAAAGAACCCATTTTTAAACACACTCTAGTCTACTCTAGTTTCATATAGATTTTTAAACACTCTTTATCTGGTTGGATGCAAAATTATTTTTTTAAATAATATAAGGATTTTGATTATTATTTTTTATCTATAACAGTGTCTCAAATGATGCAATCATTTGGATAAACCCGCCAATCTTATATGCCTTTTACTAATTACTAATTCTAATAAAAATGCAATCCAAAAATCCTTCCGTCATAAAAAAAACCCAAAATACAAGTTTCGAACAAATTAAAAAAACTAATATAGAGATGAGAGTATAAAAATAGAATAATTCTAGAACGGCCGGGCCTCTCTTTTTTTTTCTTCTTTTTTTTTACTCCAAAAAAATTTATAATATTTATTTTAACTCAAATTTTGGATTTTGAATTTAAGATTTAGAGTTTAGGGTTTATTGTTTAGGATTTAGGGAGTCAAAAGAAAAAAAATTGAACTAACTTTTTACAGAATTTAATAATTTAAGTATAATTTAAATACATATAAAAAAATAAAATTTAGGGCTTAAGATTTAGGAAGTTAAAAAAAGCCCGGTCGCTAACCCCAATCGCCTTGGAATGACTCATAAAAATATTCTAACTTTATTTATAGCGAGCCCCATATACTTCATCTTTTTTAAAAATTAATAGACACCATTTTAAGTATACTTTTGATGATAAAATTTTACACGTATCTTACATACAGCTTTTGTACATCTTAATATTTTTTTGTAGCCATGCTTTCGAGTACGGAGGAAATAAAAATTATAGGGCGACAGGAAATTACGATCGATCTAACAACCGATAACATATTACACTTAAAAGTTATTTGATAAAAACTGAATAAATCTGAATGAAAAAAACTATTTGATAAGTAACATGTCTGAAACATCTGGATGACAAAACTTTATTATATTATCCCTCTGAAAAAATTCAAAATTGTTGTAAATTTATTTAATATTACTTAATATAATAGTTAATATTTTTTTTAATTTTTTAATTTTTTTAATTTTTTTTACTTCATTCAGCAGTTCATTCAGTTATCCAGCTAAAAAAATCTGACTTAGAGTGTTTATTTAGAGCTGAATGGAGCTGAATCTGAATGGCTGAATCGGTCAGTGCGTTTATTTTGGTCTGAATGACTGAATCGAAAAAATGGACAAGCTGAATGGCTAAGTCAAAATTTTTTAGCTGAATGAACAACTGAATGAAGTAAAATAAAAAAATAAAAAAATTTAAAAAAATATTAATTATTATATTAAATAATATTAAATAAATTTACAATAATTTTAAATTTTTTAGAGGGATAAAATAATAAAATTTTGTCATTCAAATGTTTCAAACATGTCAATTATCAAATATTTTTTTTTCATTCAGATTCAGATTCAATTCATTCAGATTCAGCTCATTCAGATTCAGATTTATTCAGTTTTTATCAAACACCCCCTTAGTCATTCAACTCGTCCATCTTACCGATTCAGTCATTCAAACCAAAACAAACGCACTGACCGATTTAGCCATTCAGATTCCATTCAGCTCTAAACAAACACTCCCTTAATGTTAACGGTAACACTACTAATGTAATATGTTAAATACAATAATAGTAGTGTTACCGGTTACGTTAAGTGCAATATCTTACCAGAACCGGGTCCCTAATTTCCTGTCGCCCCCATAAAAGTTCCGGAGGAAATAAATAAGATGGGCAAAAAGTGTTACTAATAGTAGGCGAGGCGAGCTCTTCTATGTTCGCATAGAGTTTTTCATAGTAGGCTAGGCGTATCTGAGGCGGGAATTAAGGGAGGGGTTAAAGTAGAAAATAAAGTACCTTTTCAAAGTAAAAACAAAAATATTAAATTAGTACAAATCAATTTAAAATGATATTCAATAGTAAGCATGCCCCTGGCCCTTTGTTCATCCCTGATCCCCATTGGCCTTCATTCAAAAAATTCTTGCAGAGCTGAGCTGGAGTGGTGCAACATAATTGTTGTTCCTCATCTTGGTGAAAATTTGGACAACATGTAGACCACGAAAAACAAAAGTAGAGCAAAAAGGACCACATGCATGACATGGCTGGACCCTTGCTGGATGATACTCTTGTTCAATTTCTTCATATTGTTCTTCACCCCTGCTTGAGCTTTGATCAACATCATTTGCTGTTTGAAAAAAAAATAAAAAATGAAAACAAGAACGCCTATAAGAATTATATCCAGTAATGCGCAAGCTTTTTTTTTTTCCTAAAGATGATGACGTGAAGTGCTATATAAATTACTCCATGAAAACGTTTTAATTTCAAAAATAATTAAGATGACCAAATGTAATTTATTTACTTCCTGATAAAAAGCACCTGAAGATACTCCTTGTGTTGCCAAATGCAATTGCTGTCATATGCGATCTAATCTTCAGCTAAAACTCCTACCTATAGATCACTCCAAAGGCCATAAAATGCTGATTTTATGATCACATGTGAAGCTAAGAGTCTTCCACCAAACCAGACTTGAGAGCACTTTCAATTTTCATGATTAACAGCTCCAGGTGATATGGTGTATTACTCCCGCCATTCCATAAAAAGAGTCTCATTTGATTTATTTCCTAGTTAATTTGGGAAATCCTAAAATTCAAAATTAATGTGAATTTATTTAACTTTGATTATTGCAATAGCTAATATTGTAAACTTCTTAAAAAGTATTACTAAGTACAAAATTGTTACTTCAAAAATTAAAATAAGTTCACATCACAATTTGAATTTTTTGGGATCTCGCAAATTAACTAGATCATAGTCGAATGAGACTCTTTTTGTGGAATAAAAGGGGTATAATCTATTCATTCTTTTTCGGATGACGCAATATGGTATTATCACCGTGGTTAACTTAAAATTTAGTGAAGATGTGCTTCCGCTATTATGTTTTATAGTTATGAAGTTGAAGTCCCATGGCGCAAGTACATGAAATCATAAGAATCTTTATCTAGCCCTTAAAAAGAAAAATGCATGCCAACTTTAAGTTATGATAAATTTCTTCTTCTTTTTTCTCCCTTTTCTACACCCTTATCCTTATGTGCCTATAGAATCCCATTTTAGAGCTTGTCGGCTTGTCTAATAGATCCATTCACCATTTCTAGTGTAGCTAAATTTATTCTTCAAATAATTAAATAATACATTAACCACAACACCAAATCTTACTTTTTGCTAACAAAAGCTAATCAAAAGTAAGAAACATGTCATAACCAAGTGTGTGTAGAGTTGATAGCATACCAGCTGACTAATAGCATCATTCTGAAATTTTGCTTCTGACTCGATCTCTTGTGCTACCTGCAAAACTATACTTGAATAAGTTCTCACAGAAACAATTTTGGATAACAAGATTCAAAACAGTATAGGAATTAAACTGATAATATTACAGAAGCGTAGGCGTGCGTGCTAAAAATTGTTCACAAGGGAAACCAAAGAATCAAGGAATTGAAAATAATTCATCCGAGAAATAGAACTAGAAAAGATGCTGAAAGCTTGCGAGTTAACAGTAACAAAAAGGAAGTCTTCCAAGTGTACAATCTAATTTCATTAGCATCCAAACACAGCTGAAAACAACTCTTAATTATTTCAGAACCTACCTTTCAACTACTAAGGTACTCCAAAATAAAACAAAATATTTCCCTGGCCAATTCCTTCGTTCTATTCTATGGTATTTATAGAAGCAATCATTTGATGCCTCATCTGGTTCAGCTACTGATCTGCAAATTGCAATACCAAAACCTATTCTTGAACATTAGATCCTAACATGTCTAGGAATAAACAGTTGTAGATTCTTTTTTTATAATCATCATGTCATTTACTTCATTTTGGATCACAAGTCACAACTGTTGAGAGCATGGTTATCAAGTCGTCGCCTAGGCAACGCTTAGTCGTTGAGTCGCTCGGGATAGTGCAAGTCGTAGCGACGCTTTACTAGCACGCTTCTAAGTCACACGCTCAGCTCAGCAGTTCGTCCCCTTGGGCGACTTGGGGACAACTTGGGCCTAAGTTGATCGACTTTGTACCGGTCGGTTACTAACTACCCAAGTCGACCCAAACAACAATTTGGTATTTTTTTTATAAAAAAAAAAAGAAGAAGAAAGGTAAATCTAAAGTTGAGAGAGAGAGAGAGAGAGGAGTACCAGATGGCGACTTTGGCAAGAAGCATCAACGACTTCGGCAAGAACCCGCGACTTCGGCATCGGCGCAAATCACAGATAAGTTCTCCTCCTCCTTTCTTCTTCTTCCTTCTTTTCCCGCTACTAATTCTTTTTCTCTTTTCTTCTTCTTTTTCTTCTTCCTTTTTCTTCTTTCTTCTTCTTTTTCTGCCAGCAAGTCTCATGTGGTTGTTGACTTGTATACTTTTTCTTCTATTTTTTTTTAATTTCATCAGCATGTATCAGATTGTGTGGTTGTTGTTTTTTGGCCTTTTTTTTGACCAATTCCATTCTAATTTCCATGCATGCATTATGTTTAATGTATAGTATCATGTGGTTGTTGTTTACTATTTGTTTGTTTGTTTTTAATCCCACAAACAAGTATCAGTTTGTGTGCTTTTTGTTTTTTGGCACTTTTTTTTGCCAATTCCTTTTCTAATTTCCATGCATCTATTTGTGATGCATGTATTATGCTTTGAATCTTCCTCCACGTATTATGTTTAATGTATAGAGATAATATATTAAGTAGAAATGTATAATAATTAATATTGTATATTTGTACATTTAATAACTTGCTTTAGCAGTTTCTTTTTCTTTTCTTTTTTTTAATATCAAATGACTTTGATTGCGGCAGTAATAATATATTTGTGTTTTTAATAGTTTTTGATAGTGTTGAATATTGTGAAATAATAATGTCAAATGTGCATGTGTGTGTCTGTACATAGGAAATGACTTGTCGACTTATGGATGACTAGTTGAGTGGCTAGTCGACTAGTTGCTTAAGCTCTGGGCAACCGACTCGATTAGACAACTATGGCTAAGAGTCCCAAAGAGAAGACATCAAGAGGGTTTAAAGTCTGGATAAAAAATTAGAAATCTAATTATGATATGTTATATGTTCTTAGCGAAAACAACAATCCATCACTCTTCTCATTCACAGCAGTAACATAACATGAGAAAATCCTCTGAAGGAAAGCCCGCTGCTAGAAGCCTAAAAATGCTTCTCCAAGCCAATGAGCCAGAGGCCCATAGTTAGTAGTGATCTATAGCGTTTAAACAGAGGCAAGGCTAGATGGCACGCAGTAGTGGAAGAAGACGAGATTGTACTTTGGTAAATTATCATGTCGAAGAGAACCATAAAGTTGTTGGAGGCTGCTGTAGCAAATACTAAATCTTAGTGCTCCATATAAATAAAATCTAGTGACCAAATTCTGCCCAGCATAACAGGAGACAGTGAAAGGACAAAACAACCTTAAATAGTTCACCACAGTGGCATAGTAGCTTAAATTAAAAGTCAGACTACTTTTACAACAATAACCAAATTAACTAAACTACCCCCTCCTAGAACTTTACTAACTGGTTGAGGGAACAAAATGGTAAATAGAAGCTGAATTAAGAGTTTAAGACTCATTTTGACTACTGAAAACACCAGGAAAATGAGTAATATTCAATACAACTGGCTGACAGTGCAAACGTCTTGTGTCTATCTCTCGCATGATCAAAGAGAGAGACACCCTGTTGCACTGTCACTGTTGTGATGAATATTCTGTGAGCCGGTTTTGGCATTATCCGACACCAAGACATTTCAACTTGGTCATCTTAGCAATGCATAATTATGGAAAAATATTGATGCAATGTTAAATGCATCGCAGGAAAACTTGAAGTCAAGCTAATACATTATTTCCCATGGTCTAATAAATCCCCTGGCAACATTTTCAGCTTTTCTTGCTCAAACTCAATACAAATAAATAAAACGTTGGTACAAAAGTAATATATCTATCAAAGGGAGATGGGCTAGGGAATGTTTCTTTTGGATTGATCAGATAGTGAATTTAATTGAAAAACAATATTGATGTCTTCGCATATCAATATCATACCATTCCCATAAAAATAAACACAGATCAGAACCATTAAATATATCCCGTAAGTTTGCCCTATGTTCTTCCCAAACAAGATAATATTTCTTCTTTTCCAAAATAAAGTAACTAGAATTCTTACTTAATAATCAATAGAATATATCTATCTTAATTGAATAGTCATCAAACATTACTCTCTGTAAACTCACTTATGAAGAAACATCATCTCCTTTTAAACTAAATCTCATCTTAGCATATCATGAAAACTACTCTCCTTAAAAGCTTAATTGATTAACATTCATATCCCAATCCCAAGACCTCCAACATCCTATAATCTACACAATGATCATAGATGATTACATTATAAGCTTTAACTCCTCCTCAATATGTCTCCTACTAAGTTAAATACTTAAAGCCTACATCACAATTGCCATGGATCACTGACATGATTAAGCAAATAAGCATTTAAAAATACGCACCATAAGTCAAATTCATTTTTGAAACGATCTTGATAACTTTAACTGATAGCATTGCACATTAGAGTTGCACATGATGTCGAATAACATACTACCCCCTATGTCCCATGTTGGGGTGTGATTATTTAGGCCCAGATGATATGGTGGGCCAAAGTCCCCGTGGAGGTATTTACCTTGCGTAGGAATCTGATGGCAGTAGAGTACTTTAAGGAATTCAAGATTCTTAATTATATTTGATTTCTAACTGTTAAGGAAAGTGTCAGAATATGATCCGACTTTATTTCTTTAAGGAGATTCAGTTCAATCCCATTAAGGAATTATACCTAACGAGGAATCCTATTTCTATACGGGGAAGGAGGTGTGATCACTATAAATACAAGGTTATAACTTTGGTTCTCAAACGCACAATATTATTTTCAGTACTAGAGCATAAAGCCTTCATTATTAAAATCTTATTCAACCCGTACTTATTATCACACCGGAGCTATCCCTCGGCCTTTATTATCTTCGCGTGTGATTTCGTTTCTGTGCAAGATTAGACATGCTTTTGGTGATTGAGGCGCGTGGACGAATTTTGGCGTTAACATTGGCGCTAGAAGGATGGCTCTTTAGTGCTAGAACTTTTCAATCAGAAGAAATTTGTTCAGGAGTAATGGAGACGAGTAAGAAAGTCTCTGGACATGGGAAATCAACGGCAACCTGTCAGCTCAGCCTAAGGGATCAATCAAGGACAGATTGGGTCTATTCGAAGAAATCTTGGACAGGCTCGGACCCCGCAGTCAGTCAGTAGGACAAAAGGATACTAAGGGTGGCGATGTCAAAAGTTGGTTGTTCTCGACGGCCAGGAAGAAAGCAAGACCCAACAAACGTGTCAAGGACATCCCGTCTTGAACACGGGCCCAGGGAGACCAAGACTCTAGGTGAGATGATCGTGACAAAAGGCGGACGATCCTAGCTAAAAGGGTTCAGGAAGAAGGATACTGTGAAAGCCCTACTTCTTCAACAAAAGGAGTGGGATGCTCAGTTGGCTCGTCTAGATGGTGAGGATGGAGCTTCTAGCCATAGCCAAAGGCGGGAGTGTTCACCAGATAATCAGTCCATGACACATCGTCCAGATGATTCTCGACAAATCGGGAGTAAACACTAAAGTCGTTCTCGAGAAAGGAGCGGGCACCGAAGCCGCTCGCAGGGAATAGGCCCCGAGGCCGTCGCAGGCACCGAAGACGCTCCCGAGAAGCAAGTTCAGAAGGCAGAGGAAGGTCCGAACGGAGAAGACGAGAGGTCTCTCCGAACCAAAGAGAATAGGCGAAAGTCATACCCCCGAAGGAGCGAAACGGAAGTCTTAGCCCGAAGGCTGGCGGAGTTAGAACAAAAGCTTGCAGGTTCTTGTCTGGACAAAGGGACCTTGGTCAATTCATCATCGCCAAGCTCCCCGGAGATAGATCGAGAACGGGCCGATCCGAATAAAAGACCCCACATATGGAGAGTTATGATGGATCGGGGGATCCCTACGAACGCAATCAGGCTTATAACCGACTGATGAGCTACTATAACTACTCTGATGCTGCCAAGTGTCAAATGTTCATGACGACTCTAAAAAAGGATGCCTGACAATGGATGACATCATTAGCTCCGAACTCAGTCTTGTCGTGGAAAGAACTCTGCGACAAGTTTCATATACAGTTCAAAAGCAACAATAGAAGATGAAAGTCGATTGGGTCCCTGGTCCAGATAAAGCAATATTCAAATGAAACCTTGAGCCAATATGTTAAAGGGTTTCGGGAGGCGGTTGGGCAAGTTACAAATATGTGGTTCTCAAGCCCTTGGATATTTTCAAATGGGTTTGGACGTCGTGAAGTCGAAAAAGCTGGTGAAGGACTTAATGTTCAACATTTCGAAAGACTTGTCCGAAGCATTTGATAGAGCCGAAGGATTCATAATAGTAAAGGAAGCGATGAACAGTTTGAAACCAAGTACAACAGAGAAGTCGAAGGATTGGGACATGAACAACTACTCCAAGAATAATAATTGATCGAACGAACAACGTTCTTCGATGTCGGTCGGTTCTCTGAAATCTCTATGTAAAGCCTCCCTAGGGCTTCGGGAGCAATATTACAGAGGTATAAGGTTGGTATCTATTCGGCATTGTATATATTAGATTCGGACTTCTTCTCATGTTCGAGCTGAGTTGACTAGGAGGCAGGATATACAAGTCTGGCATAGGTTTCAACGATCCGAGATGTTCACTTATGACACTCCGGACGATGGCGGCTCACTTTGAATTATATCACACCAGCTTCATCATGTCTTCGACTATTTACTTTTGTCGGATACAAGGTCAGATCGAAGCCTCCCATAGGGGTCGGGACGACCATTATGACAGTATAAGTTTGGATGGGGGTATAAGGTAGGATAAACGTCCTTCGAAAAGGTTTAATTCCTCCCGAAAGTATAAACGTCCTTCGGGAAGGCTTAGTTCCTACCGAAAGGATAAAACGTAGAACTGCAAACGAACCGAACTTCGTCGAACTCGAACATGTTCGAGTAACTTGATTAAACCAACAGCTATCTACGAGTTCGGATCGTTTGGTATTCGCGAACATAATCGAGTTCACGAACAAGTCGAACATAAGCTTGTTCGCGAACACAAACTATGTTCACGAACACCAAACTTGTTCACGAACACAAACGTTGAACTCTGAAGCAAAAGTGTAATCATCATTCATCCAAAAAGACCAAAGCCAAAAATGATTACTTAGAACTTTAATGTTAAAATGGAAGGCCCCAACTTTTATGAATAAAGATTAATTTTCTCGAATTATATTTTTGAATATTATGGTGTGGAGTTTGATATAATGTTATAATTGTGGGTAATATTTACAAATTTTGTAAAGTAAGCAAGTGGTTATAAAATATTCGATTGGTCGAGGAATATTTTTTTTGTCGGGGAATATCCGTACGACGGCACGATCATTGGTGGACCCCACAACGGAATAACTGTCGGATATAGAAAGCGACAAAAATATCATTTTTATAAAATAACGACAAAAGTTTTACCGTTAACTGTTGAAATACCCGGTAATAAAAATACAGTAATACGCGTGATTGCATAGTAGCACACGGTATTGTACAGTATCTTTGATTATTAATGCTTACGTAAGAAGTCACTACTCAATAATTGTTACAGTAATTACTGTTCAATATTTTATTTTATTGATTCAATAATTGCTACGTTGATATTTTATATTATTGATTCAATAATTGTCATTGCACAGTATTTCAAATTATTAAATCAATAATTCATATTATTTAAATAATATTATTATTTGCATTATTGACAATGTCTAGAAAGTTCTGTCGAGAAAAGGGGTTTGGTCACCTAATTGCGCGCCACTAGGGAGAAATCCTTATCGGAAAACCCCTACTTTCCTAGGAACGACCTGGTTGTCAATATTGTAATTTTGTAATATTATTTGTGAATAATTAATTGTTGATATATATGATAAGAAAATATTTATTCAATGTGAATTTAAACGAAGGAATTTTTAGCATGTGACATTTGTTGAAAGTTGGTATTTTATCTTTTCCGATAAAATAATTCATTCAAATATATTATTATAATATTACATTATAGATGTGATTATATAATAGTATGTTTTTTATAATTTGAATGGTAACATTATTATAGTAAATTCATGGTATAAAAGTAAAAGGTGGAAGAGAACAAATTGAATCTGAATTCTTATGATGCAAGCGATGATGTCATCGGACGATGAGGTAAGCGATGATGTCATCGGACGATGATATCGGACGATAAGGTAAGCAATGATGTAATATGATCAATGATGTCATAAATTATGGCGAAAAGACTATTTTACCCTTACTCTGTCAAGCCTATAAATAGAAGCTCATTTCTTCATTATTTTTCGCCAATTCATTCAAGCTATAGAGAGAAAGTATAGAGAGAATAAGAGAGAAAGAAGAAGAGTATTCTGTTACTATACTATTACAGTATCCAATCTCCTACTAAGGTAAGGGGTATTATTTCTTTCGTATTCGTAAGTGATATTATTCTTGTTTAATATTCGTAAGAAATAATATTTTCTTCCATACTCTGTAGTATGTAAGTAATATTATTTTGTTTTATATTTCTAATTCTACACTTATGTTGATAAGTATTGCTTCTATACTCCATGAAATTAGTAGAATATCCTTGATATTTGCGCTTCATCCAGTATCTTTTCATGAAAATATTATTCTGAGCATTCTTGATAATTTTTAATCTTTTCATGTCGGGGTACTATTCATGGGTTACTATTCCCGAAGTACTATTCACGGGATACTATTCACTCGGTTACTATTCACCCGGGGTACTATTCATGAAAAAATTTTGATTCGTTTCGGTTCAAATTATTTTTTATACAATATTATTCTTGAATTTTACTCCACAAAGCAGTATCATGTTGGAATTTTGGATATTATTGAATTCTGGATAAATTGAATTATAAATATTTAAAATTTATCCTTGCTCTCATTTAAATTGAATTCTTATATCATTGTCATCATCCTCAGGCTTATATTGTGATGAAAGTCATCTTTGGCCGTAGTGCATAGATGGACTGTTGATTGGTATGATTATGACCAGGGATTATTCGGTATAATCATGACCCGTAATGTTACAAACGATGTGGTAAAAGTCATCATTGGCCCGTAGTGCATTGATGGACAGTTGTTGGTATGATCATGACCATTGGTGATACTAATGAATATCCTTGGCCCGTAGTGCTGGGATGATTCGATGATGTGAATTATTTATTAAGCTGAGTCTCAGCGATAAAACTGTTGATAAACTTTTTAAATCATAGAAGATAGTAGATATCATGCTCTACTTGACTCTTTTAATGGATTGCTTGTTCTGCTGCAGTTAAACTTGATGTTTATTATATTTTATCAGTTTAACACTGTTGAATGCTAACGATAATTTATTCTGCATTATCTTAGTCATAATATTTCTTACTGGGCTAGTTGAGCTCACCCTTTGCTTTCATTGTTCTCTTCAGGAAATGAGAATATAGCTGGGACTAGTCGGGGAACGGAGTGACGGTCCAGATGTTTGCATTAGTAATCCTCACTATTCTGTGAAATAGTGTGATAATAAATATAATGAGGACTTATTTTGAGTTTGAATACTGTCTAGAAGACAATATTTGTATTAAAACTCACAGCTTATATTGTGTCGTATTCTACACGACACTTAACAATTGTATAAATTAAGTTTGTATTTGTATTCTGTACCATGTATTTGGTGACTCAGAATGAGTGATGTATACCTATTTTGGGGGCGTCACATAAAAGTTATAAGTTAACAAGTACTTAGAAATTCTTGATTACAAATATCAACAATTAAATTTTAATATCGAAAAGTCTTTCAACTCTTCGAGATCCAACCACTTCAAGCAGAGTCTACAAACAAATGATTATCAAAAAACTCATAATTTAATATTAGTAATGTATTTCTTTTGTTGTCATTTTTAATTAATATTCAAATTTTTTTTACAATTTTTATATTTAATATCTATTTTTTATTTTCAATCTTCAAATTTATGTATAGTTTTTTGAAGATTCAAAATTATTCAGTAAATAATTTAATGATTATGATTATTACTCTATTACTGAAGTCTCGATACATACATTGAAGACTTGATTTCCCTATTCTCTATCTCGATTTGACAATTTCAATAACTCATGTACATGTAGTAAGCAACTGTATTGTATCATTCTTTAATTAATGTCAAATTGTCATTGCATGATGATTAATGACTTTATTTGTGTTTTATGACATGGGTTATAATTTATTAAATTATTAGAGATGTAAATTATAATAATACAACAATCATTGTTCAAAACTTTATGAAAATATTAAAATTATTCTAATTAAATTAGAATTTAGAGGTGAAGTACACATTATTATTTATTTAATAAAAAAAATTACTTATAATAAATTATTAGAAAAACAAAAAGATGTTTAGGTAATAAAAAAATTAAAAAATTTAACAATTATTAATAAGACAAAATTTAGAATTTAATATGAAATAACCAATTATTTGTATTTAGAATTTTAGAAACAATTTAAACATGTAATTAAGAAATCGAACTACTTGAATTTATTGAACCGAACTCGAACTTACCGAACTAAACCGAACTCGAACTGTTCACGAACAAAGACGAACCGAACCACATAGTTCGCAAACATATTTGATCGAGTAATCGAACAAACACTATGTGCAAACTCGATTCGACTAGGCGAGCAAGTCGAACTCGAACCGAACTTGAACCGAACAGTTCGATTCGTTTGCAACCCTAATAAAACGTCTTTTGGGAAGGCTTAGTTCCTCCCGAAAGCTTAGTTTCTCTCGAAAGGATAAAACGTCCTTCAGGAAAGCTTAGTTCCTCCCGAAAGGATAAAAGAAGGGAAGGCTTAGTTCCTTCCGAAAGGATAAACGTCCTTCAGGAAGGCTTAGTTGCTCCCGAAAGGATAAAACGTCCTTCGAGAAGGCATAGTTCCTCCCGAAAGGATAAACGTCATTCGGGAAGGCTTAGTTACTCTCGAAAGGATAAAACGTCCTTCGAGAAGGCATAGTTCCTCCCGAAAGGATAAACGTCCTTCGAAAAGGCTTAATTCCTCCCGAAGTATAAAATGTCCTTCGGGAAGGCTTAGTTGCTCCCGAAAGGATAAACGTCCTTCAAGAAGGCTTAGTTCCTCCCGAAAGGATAAAACATCATTCGGGAAGGCTTAATTCCTCCCGAAAAAATAAATGTCCTTCGGGAAGGCTTAGTTCCTCCCAAAAGGATAAAACGTCCTTCAGGAAGGCTTAGTTCCTCCCGAAAGGATAACGTTTTTCAGGACAGACTAACATTCATCGGATTAAAAACTCTCTGGCTAACGCCCTCCTTGACTAATTGATATACTCTCTTATTTTAAGTTCCTTATAATAAGAGACTTCGGAGCAATGTTACGGTGTGATTATTTGGGCCTGGATGATATGATGGGCCAAAGTCCCCGTAGAGGTATTTAACCTGCGTAGGAATCTAATTTGGCAGTAGAGAGGAATTCAAGATTCCTAATTATATTTGATTTCTAATTCCTAAGAAAAGTGTCAGGATATGATCCGACTTCCTTTCTTTAGGGAGATTCAATTCAATCCTATTAAGGAATCATACCTAACGAGGAATCTTATTTCTATACGGGGAATGAGGTGTGATCACTATAAATACAAGACTATACTTTAGTTCTCAGGCACACACAATATTATTTTCAGAGCATAAAGCCTCCATTGTTAAAACATTATTCAACTTATACTTAATCTCACACCAGAGCTATCCCCCGGCGGCACAAGCCGTCAACCTTCGCGTGTGATTTCGTTTTTGTGCAGGATTAGACACGATTTTAGTGATTGAGGTGCGTGAACGAATCTTGGCGTTAACATTCCACAAAGAGTTTCTTTTGACCTTTTTAAATCAATTCGCAAAATTTGTTATTTTAAAGACTTACATGAATCACACTAATTATTAATTTTAGAATTTGGCAAATCGACTTCAAAAGGTAAAAAAATGAGACTCTTTTTGTGGAATTGAGATAGTATACATGTCAAAGTTTCTGCCAAATAGCTATGGTTTTGATTTGTATTATATATTAAATCTTGGATGGAAATTTCTTTTACCTATTTCTCTCCGCAATCTATTATTAACAACCTCTTCCCATGTAATAGCTAAAACTATCAAAATGAAAGAATTTACTATAATAACTATAAGTAGCAACTGATCATTATACATGAGTGGATTAACTGGGGGAAAAACACTCACATTTCTTAATTGTCTAACTTGGCTGTAAAGGCCAGTAACCTCATCATCCAAGTCGGCGTGCATCGGATCAATCCGCAATTGTATTTCATCCGAACTCGCTCCCGGTCTTGTGATTAGCCCTTCCCTGTTCATAAGAGTGATTAAGCCCAATGTTTGCAACAACAAAAAAAGAAAAAAAGGAAAAACCAAAATAAATCAACCTCGATCTGTACGGAGCGGCAACACCTCTGTAAGGAATGGATGCCATCGGAGAAGAGATAATTTGAGACGGCGATCGATCAACGGGTTTACAGATCAAACCCAAAAATTGTAGGGATAATTTTGAAAATTTTAAAAAAGTTAGCAGCCTGCGTTGTTATTTGATTGTAAATTTGTTATTGTTGTTTGATTTTGAAATTCTAATCTTATAAATGTACTCGTTGTGGCGTGTTTGGTTTGTGGAAACGGGAGTTGATGACGTTGTACGGTGAATAATCCACCGTTGATTACCTGACGATCGAACGGTGATGAAGGAGGCGGCTGCTGCAGATTTGCTACGTACATCTGTCCCAACCACTTATATCATGTCACATGAACAATTCATATTTTGTTCACGTGACATTCCAAAATATTCTATAAAGCTGGGGTGCATAAGATTTTGAGATTCATTTTTATTTTTGATAAGAATATTAAATTTCAGTTAAATATAGCAAAAAAAAAAAAAAAAGAATGAATATTTTGACTATTGTATTTCTTGAAATAGATAAAAAAATATAGAAATGTTGTTATGAATTACGAGTTTGGCTTGTATAAAATGAAATTGAGATAATTAGACGTGTAGCATTGGCAACGACTCAGCACTTGATAATAATTATGGTGATTTGATTTTCACTCCTTTCTCGTTTATAAATATAAATTATAATAAAATATTTTAATAGTACTAAAAAAAATTGGGAGTAAAGCTGTAAAATCGATTAAAAGATCAATTAGAGCTCGACTCAAAATATAAATGATTCAATTATGAGTAAATTTTAAATTTTGATATCAAATTACAATTTTCTATTGATTCTCATCATATTCATTTAAAAAGTTCAAATTGATCGGGTTCGATTCTAGATCGTACTTGATTCGATAGCTAAACAAATCTCATTCAAACCTTATTTTATACTCGATAAATCGTGCTTGATTCGGTAGCTAAACAAGTCTCATTCAAACCTTATTTTATACTCGATAAATTCTGTGAATCAAATTTGAACAACTCAATACTCAACTCGACTCGATTCATTTACATCCTTAATAATGAAGTTGCGTCACTAAATTCATTTTTTAAATGAAATTGGACATTGATATCCTCATTTACTCCAAAAGTCGTGAAGATCATGAACAATACTTTGAGGCTGATACTCTAAAAGTTTCGTGAAAACAAGTTATATGACAAGTTAAAAAAATACGAGTTCTGGCTTGAGGAAGTAGTATTCCTTGGGCACGTAATATCGAAACATGGAATATCAGTTGACCCGACGAAAATTGAAGCAATACAAAGTTGGGAGTAACCTAAGTCAGTTACCGAAATACGTAACTTTTTGAGCTTAGTTGGTTATTATCGGAGATTCGTGGAAGGATTTTCTCGAATCGCCACTCCATTAACTCAGCTGACTCGAAAAGATACAAAATTCGGATGGAGTGAGGAATGCGAGAAGAGCTTCCAAGAACTCAAGAGGAGACTCATTTCAGCACCTGTTCTGACAATACCATCAGGTTCGGAGGGATTTGTCATCGGCAACGATGCTTCAGGCAGAGGTTTAGGATGTATTCTCATGCAACATGGGAAAGTCATAGCCTATGTCTCACGACAACTCAAAGAATATGAGAGAAATTATCCTATTCATGATCTAGAGTTGGCAGCAGTCGTTTTCGCGCTAAAGATCTAGAAACACTACCTATATGGGGAGAAAGTGGAGATTTATACAGATCATAAAAGCCTCAAATATTTTTTCGCCCAAAAGGAACTCAACATGCGGCAACGACGTTGGCTCGAGCTGTTGAAAGATTACGACTATACCATTTAATAACATCTTAAAAAAGCTAACGTGGTAGCTGACGCGTTGAGTAGAAGATCATATACAGGCATGAGTGTGCTATTGTTAACACAAATACCCATTTTGTATGACTTACAAAGGATGGAGATAGAGTTAAAAACTCCAGAGACCCACGTGAAGATGATAAATATACACGTAGAACCGACTTTAATCGATAAAATTAAAGCTGCTCAAGCTAAAGACCCGGAGCTGATGAGTATGAAGAAGAAGGTGCTATTCCAGTAGCAAGAATCGGCGAAGAAGGAATATTTCGAGTTAACTCCAAACTTTGTGTTCCAAACGACTCTGATTCGAAGTATAAAATCATGATGGAGGCACACAACAAACCATTTGCAATCCATTCTGGGAGTACCAAAATCTATCGTGATCTTCGACATATATTTTGGTGGAGCAATATAAAGAGAGAGATCACAGAATTTATTTCAAAGTGTCTAACTTGTCAACGCGTCAAGGAGGAATATCAAGTGCCAAAAGGTCCATTACAACCACTTGAAATTTCAGAATAGAAGTGGGAACACATCAACGTGGATTTCGTTACGGGTCTTCTCGAGGTTTTTCAAGGCATAAATATAATTAATTTGGGTCATTGTCGATAGATTAACCAAGTTTGCTCATTTCTTGCATATACGAGAAACTTATTCACTTGTATGTCTTTCTAGTATGTATATAAATGAGATTGTGAGATTGCATGGTATACCGGTATCCATAGTTTTTAATCGAGATCCAAGATTCACTTTATGATTTTGGGTCAGCTTGCAGAAAGCTATGTGTGACGCCCCCAGAATAGGTATACAACACCCATTCTGAGTCGTCAAATACATGGTACAGAAAACAACTACAACTTTATTACAACAATTGTCGTGCAAAATACAACAACACATATGCTGTGAGTTTGGATACAAATATATACTAAATGTGACATTGGACACCATCATGTATCAGCACCTCACAAAGGTACCTTACATAAAGGTACAGTCAAAAACTGTTTTAGAAACTAGAATCTTTGGGAAGTGCTCAAGGAAACCTTCGTACATGGGAGGCCACGCATCTAGGTTATGATAGATATCATATGGCCACAGAATTATCCTTGGTTGACCCAATAGACCCCAAAGAAAAACGAGAAGATTACTATCATATTCTTCCCAATGGTGAGTCTTCTCTTGACTTATCATTATCTCCACTGTCTCTAATTGAGAATTATACTTCAAACAAACACCAAGATTATATAGGTAGTGCCCATAGATATACTCAGCAAGTGGATGAGCACAACCCTGTCCTATGATGACACGAGGTTGTATGTCATTAGACATCTTGTATGATAGTGACAAAACACCCTTCCAACGTTGGGTTCGCCTCACCCTATTTTTTTCACCAAATATAACTACTAAATGATGACCACCGTTCTATTCCCTTGTTACCCCCGCTCGACCCAGCTACACTCTTATTACCTGAAAGGAATTGTGAAGCAAAAGGGTGAGCACAACTAGCCCAGTAAAGAATATCATGACTAAAGATAATTCAATTATCAATAGCCTTCATCAACAATAAATCAGAGATTTAGAACATATGGTAAATGATAAAAATTTCAACCATAGTTGCAGCGGAACGAGCAATCCATTAGAAGAGTCAAATAGACTATAAAGTCTATTATCTTCTCCATATTAAAAATCCACCAACAATATTTTATCCATGTAACATCACTCAACAGTTCCTTTCCACAATCATATGAATAACTTATAATCATAATTGTGACTATAAATTTTTCTTCGCACCCAGGACGAAGAATATTTTCATCACCTGTCTTTACCTGAAACATCAAAGATCATGGTTATACCAAATCACAGTTCCTGTTTATAATCATACTAACAAATCCATCTTTGCACTACGGGCCAAAGATATTCATCAACAAACCATCTTTGCACTACGGGCCAAAGATATTCAACAACAGTTCATCTTTGCACTACAGGCCAAAGATATTCATCAACAGGCCATCTTTGCACTACATGCCAAAAATATTCATCAACAATTCATATTTGCACTACAGGCCAAATATATTCATATCTCAAAGAAATATATAATCATTTCAGAATTTATATAAACAATAATTATAACCATGTTGATCAATTCACCTTTGCACTTAAGCTTAAGATATTCAATTATAAATTCAATGGTCATGATCATACCAGTCACAATTCAACTTTGCACTACAGGCCAAAGAGAACCCTAGTCATGATCATACCAATAATCTACCCATCTTTACACTCCAGTGAAAGAGAATTTCAACATCAGGGTTATAAAAATGTTATATATGATGATAAAAATAATATGATCAACATATAGTTTTAATCTCAAGAGTAATATTCGTAACTCATGAATAGTAACCCCGACACAAAAGATAGAAATTCTACAATAAAATTCATACCAATATTTCGGTATAATGATATTGAAAAAATAACATTTCTTAAGCTTATAAACAATTTATTTAAATTGTTTACACTTTACTAATTAATACATTTAATCATCATAAAATGTCAACTCTTAAGATTTCATCATCAATAGCCAAAACCCTCATCAAAAATCTGCATATACCTCATATAGGATTCTCAAGCCATAAAATCCTATTTTCCAATTTTCTTTCTTCACAAAACATATTTAATTCATTTACTCATAACTAGACCATTTTTATAAAAAATACCAAATCAGTTCTAAAAATATTTTTTTTTCTGGGATTTAGCATAATATAGTCCCATAGTGAACATATATTTTTCTCAGAATTTTTAAAAGTCATTTACTATTTTTCATATAGCCAAAATAGCCGAATATTTAGACATTTATCAAAAATTGTACTTTTGTCTAAAAATTCTGAAATTTACAGAGTATACTTCTATCATATACATGTACTCCCAATAAAAATTTCATCAATTTTAGAGTTAACCACAAGGAATTATAAGCTGTTACTTCTAAAATAGTCTTTTCTCATAAAATTCATAACTCTCAATCTATACATCCAAAAATCACCATTTTTGGACACAATCAATAAAACTCATCAAAATATCATTTCAAATTTTTCCAGAATTTTTGAAGATCAGAAAAATTACGAAACTGAAAATCATAACAACCCTTAAAATCCCTTAATATCCCTTACCTCAAAAGTGCAGTATTTCTGACTAGAATGCAAAGCCGAAGGAAACTTGCACTGAATAGCAACTCTCAAAGTATCTAAATACTCACAAAATATGCTTCATAATATAGAGAGAGAAAGAGAGAAAGCTTATGTTTTTGGTGTGATTTTCAATTCTAACTTAGCTCTCTATTTATAGGAAAATTTTGGTAGGTTTGACCTGTAACCTGATGGCTTTACCTGCTACTATTCCCACCCACCACATTTGAAATATAATTCAGCACATTTCTTCACCAACCACAAGTGGGGCCCACCAATTCTAGAATTTTCTACCAAAATGATAAACTCCGAAAATTCAACAATTTCTGAACCAGTCATCTCGTAAAATTCATAATAAATCATACGTTCATTTTTAACGGTTCAAAATTTGTGAACATATACTCAACTTATATATGTATAACATATCCAAAAATTACCACGATCCAACGGTCGGATTAAAAATTATAACCCCCGCAAAATATCTCAAAATCCTGATTTTTAATACCTCCATTCCGACAAAAATTCGGATAAAAATCTCAACATTAACTCCTTCATTTTTTAACCACAAAAATATATCCCTCATTTATATCCACATAAAATAAATATTTTCTTATCATATGAATCAATAATTAATTATTCAGAAATAATATAATAGAATCACATTTATGACAACCAGGCCGTTCCCAGGAAAGAGGGGGCTTTCCAATAAGGATTTCTCCTTACTAGCGCGCAATTAGATGACCAAACCTCTCCTTAGACAGAACTTTCTAGACATTGCCAATAATGCTATCTAATAATATTATTCAAATAATATGAATTATTGATCTGATAAAGGAAAATACTGTGCAGCAACAATTATTGAAACAACAATAATATAAAATATCAACGCAACAATTATTGAATCAATAAAATAAAATATTGAACAGTAACTACTGTAATAATTATTGAGTAGTGCCTTCTTACATAAGAATCAATAATTTCAAAAATACTGTGCAATACCGTGTGCTACTGTGCAATAACGCGTGTTACTGTATTTTAACCACCGGGTATTTCAACAGTATTAACAGTAACAACTACGTCGTTATTTGTAAAAACTCAAATTTGTCGTTTTCTTCACCCGACAGTTATTCGTTATGGGGCCCACAAATAGCTGTGCTGTCGTACGAATATTCCCTGACAGAAAGAATATTCCACGACCAAACGAATATTCCCCGACAACAATGATTATTTTATAACCACTTGTGTATTTTGAAAAAAAATCATATATCACCCTTAACTTTAACATTTATCAATTTAACCATTTACTGAATAGTAATTATAAGAAAAATTGAATACTTTTATTTCATAAAATTCGGGGTCTTACACTATGGGCACTGATTTACGATTCAGTTCTGCATATCATCCCTAGATGGACGGGCAATCAGAAAGGACTATTCAAACTCTTAAAGATCTATTGAGACTCTGCGTACTAGACTTCAAAGGAAGTTGGGAAAAGTGCTTGTCATTGGTGGAATCCTCCTACAACAACAGTTATCAAGTAAGTATAGGCATGACTCCATTCGAGGCGTTGTATGGACGAAAGTGTCATTCCCCAGTATACTGGGACGAGGTGGGTGAAGCAAAGTTGTTGGGACCAGAATTGATACGCATGACTATATAAAAGATTCAAATGATCTGGTAACGTATACAAACCTCACAAGATCGACAAAAGAGTTATATCGATCATCATCGAAGGGACATGAAGTTCAATGTCGGAGATCATGCATTTTTACGTGTTGGTCCATAGAAAGGAGTTACGAGATTTGGAAAGAGAGGAAAGCTCAATCCTCGATTCATTGGTCCATTTGAAATCCTCGACTAAGTAGGAACTGTGGCCTATAGACTAGCCTTACTGCCAAGTATGACTCGTGTTCATAATGTTTTTCACATATCTATGTTACGTAAATATGTTGAAGACCCAAACCACATTATTGAACTAGAACCAGATGAGATAGCGAAAGATTTAATGTATGATGAGGTACATATCAAGATCTTGGATAAGAAGGAGCAGATTCTACGCTCAAAGGTTATACCTTAAGTCAAAGTCTTATGGAGAAACCATGATATTGAGGAAATGACATGGGAGTTAAAATCTGAAATGAAGCTAGGTATCCTCACCTCTTTGACATACCAGGTACGTATATCAATTTCGAGGATGAAATTTCATAAGGAGGGGAGGTTGTAAGATCCCAACTTTTTATGAATAAAGATTTAATTTTTTCTAAATACTATTTTGAATAATAAGGTGTTGATTTGATATAATGCTATAATTATGGGTGATATGTGCAAATTTTGTAAAGTAAGCAAGTTGTCATAAAATATTCGTTTGGTCGGGAAATATTCTTTTTATCGGGGAATATTCGTACGACGACGCAATCATTGGTGGACCCCACTACGAAATAACTGTCGGATATAGAAAGCGACACAAATAAATTTTTTCATAAAATAACGGCAAGACTTTTACCGTTAAACTGTTGAAACATCTGGTGATAAAAGCACAGTAATACGCGTTGTTCCATAGTGGTTCGCGATATTGCACAATATCTTTGATTATTGATGCTTACGTAAGAAGTCACTTAGTTTCATTCAATAATTGTCACAGTAGTTGCTGCAAAGTATCTCATATTATTGACTCAATTATTGTTACAGTATCATCTACATAATATTTTATATTATTAAATCAATAATTGAGATGACACAGTTATCCATATTATTATTTGCATTATTGACAATGTCTAAAAAGTTCTGTTGAGAAAAGGGGTTAGGTTATTTAATTACGCGGTAATAAGGAAAAATCCTTATCGGAAAGCCCCCTCTTTCCTTTTGCTGAATTGAATTATAAATTTTTAATATTTATCCTTGATCTCACTTGAATAATTTTTTATATCATTGTTGTGACGCCCCCAAAATAGGTCCACACAAACTCATTTTGAGTCGCCAAATACATGGTACAGAAAATAACTAAAAACTTCATTATTACAATTGTCGTGCAAAATACGACAACACATATATTGTGAGTTTTAATACAAATATTATTTTTTAGACAATATCCAAACTCAAATAAAGTCCTCATTACAATTATTGATCAACTATTTTATAAAATAGTGAGGACTGCTATAACAACTGTCTTGAACTATCACTCCACACCCCTACTAGTCTTGGATTTATTCTCGCTTCATGAGAAGAAAAATGGGACAAAAAGAAAAATGATGAGCTCAACTAGCCCAGTAAAAAATATTATGATTAAGATAATGCATAATAAATTATTCTTAGTCCTCAACAGAGAAAAATCTGATAGAATACAATAGACAACAAATTTTAGATCAACAACTACAGCGGAAACAACAATACATTAGAAGAGTCAAGTAGAGCATGATGTCTACTATCTTCCATGATTTAAAAGTCCATCATCAATATTTTATCCCTGTAACATCAATCAATATTTATTTTCAATCAACGAATTATCTATGCACTACGGGCCAAAGATAATCGTTTGTATCACCAGTGGTTATGATCATGCCAAACACCTGTCCATCTTTGCACTACGGGCCAAAGATATCAATCAACAGTTCATCTTTGCATTATAGGCCAAAGATATTCATCAATCAACAGTTCATCTTTGCACTACGGGCCAAAGATAACTTTCAACATAATTTAAGTCTGAGAATTATGATAATGATAATAAGAATGAATCAAGTGAAACCATAACACGGATTCAATTTCAAGATTAAGGGACACAACAGATAACTTGGAAAAAGAAAAAAAATATTTTTTTTGTGAACAGTACCCGTAAATAGTACCGTATGAATAGTACCATATGTATGAACAGTGCCCATGAACAGTACTAGACATGAAAAGTTCCATATTTAATAAGAAATTTCAGACCAATATTCCAGTGAAATGATATTAGATGAAGCGTAATCTCTAATCATTTCAGGAATTATAGAAGCAATACTTACTATAGTAAGTTTAAATTTAGGAATACGAGATGAAATAACATCGCTTACGTAGTATGGAGTATGAAAGAAAATGATATCCCTTACGAATATGGAAGGAAATAATATCATTTACGAGTACTGAAAGAAAATAACCTCCTTTACGAAAAATTATAATATCATTTACCTTAGTAGAAACTGAATTTGACTGGAATATCAGATATTATTTTGAGAAAATCTTGCACAAAAAGCTATACTCAAAATATCATTATACTCACAAGAAATACGTTCGATATTATATAGAGAGAATTTTCTGATTCTGGTATGAGTTTCATTGTTTAACTAAACAATCTATTTATAGAAAAGTGATAGCATACCAGGTTTGACAAAATGAATGGATAGCATGCTATGTTGGAAAAATAATTCCCACACGTTACAACACACCTAAATGGAAACAAGCCTACAATTCCAACTTGCCCACTCCACCTTTTACCACATGTTTTTAAAATAAAAGAATTCAAATTCAATTTGAAAACTAATTCAAATTCAATTTGATCATCTTCATTCTATTTAATTCACATGCCAAAAAATATAATAATATTACCATTTAAATTATAAAAAAATTATACTATTATATTATCACATTATACTATAATGTAACATTATAATAATATATTAATATATTATCAGAGAAGATAATTATGGTTTCATAAAAAAAATTAACAACTTTCGACAATTGTCTCATTATAAAATTCCTCCATTTATATCAGAATTTAAAGAAATATTTACTTACCATCTTCATCAATTATTTACAATTCCTCAATAATTATTTCTAATTATTATTATAGATTCACAATACTGATAACCAGATAGTTTCTAGGAAAGAGGAGGCTTTCCGATAAAGATTTTTCCTTACTAGCGCGCAATTATATGACCTAACCCCTTTCCTCGATAGAACTTTTTAGATATTATCAATAATGTTATCTAATAATATCATTTCAGTAATATGAGTTACTGTATCGTGATAATTATTAAATCAATAATGTAAAATACTATTCAATTATCACTGTAACAATTATTGCATCAATAATATGAAAGACTGTGCAATTTTACTGTATCAATTATTGAGTGACTTCTTACGTAAGAATCAATAATCAGAGATACTGTGCAATATCGTGTGCCACTAAACAACCATGCGTATTACTATACTTTTATCACTGGGTATTTCAATAGTTTTAACGGTAAAAGTTTTGCCGTTATTTTTGTTAAAAGGTTATTTCTGTCGCTTTCTATATCCGATAGTTATTTCGTTATGTGGTCCACCAATGATTGCGTCATCGTACAGATATTCCCAACAAAAAGAATATCTCACAACTAAAACGAATATTCCCCGACAAAACGAATATTTTATGATCACTTGCTTATTTTGTAAAATTTACACATTTTACCCATAACTACAACATTATACCGAATCAACACCTTATTATTCAAAAATAATATTTAGAGAAATTAAACTTTTATTCATAAAAAGTTGGGGTCTTACAATTGTCATCATCCTCATGCTTATATTGTGCTAAAAGTCATATTTGACCCGTAGTGCAAAGATGGACTGTTGATTGGTATGATTATAACTAAAAATTATGTATTGGTATAATCATAACTTTTAATGTTACAAATAAAGGTTTGTTGTAAGACCCCAACTTTTAATGAATAAATATTTAATTTCTCTAAATATTATTTTTGAATAATAAGGTGTTGATTTGATATAATGCTGTAGTTATGGGTGAAATGTGTAAATTTTACAAAGTAAGCAAGTAGTCATAAAATATTCGTTTTGTCGGGAAATATTCGTTTTGGTCGGGAGATATTCTTTTTGTCGGGAATATTCATACGACGATGCAATCATTGGTGGACCACATAACGGAATAACTGTCGGATATAGAAAGCAACAGAAATAACCTTTTTATAAAAATAACGGCAAAACTTTTACCGTTAAAACTGTTGAAATACCAGGTAATAAAAGTACTGTAATACGCGTGGTTACACAGTGGCACACGGTGTAAGACCCCGAATTTTATGAAATAAAAGTATTCAATTTTTCTTATAATTACTATTCAGTAAATGGTTAAATTGATAAATGTTAAAGTTAAGGGTGATATATGATTTTTTTTCAAAATACACAAGTGGTTATAAAATAATCATTGTTGTCGGGGAATATTCGTTTGGTCGTGGAATATTCTTTCTGTCGGGGAATATTCGTACGACAGCACAGCTATTTGTGGGCCCCATAACGAATAACTGTCGGGTGAAGAAAACGACAAATTTGAGTTTTTACAAATAACGGCGTAGTTGTTACCGTTAATACTGTTGGAATACCCGGTGGTTAAAATACAGTAATACGCGTTATTGCACAGTAGCACACGGTATTGCATAGTATTTTTGAAATTATTGATTCTTACGTAAGAAGGCACTACTCAATAATTGTTACAGTAATTACTGTTCAATATTTTATTTTATTGATTCAATAATTGCTACGTTGAAATTTTGTATTATTGTTGTTCAATAATTGTTGCTGCACAGTATTTCCCATTATCAGATCAATAATTCATATTATTTGAATAGTATTATTAGATAGCATTATTGGCAATGTCTAGAAAGTTCTGTCTAAGGAGAGGTTTGGTCATCTAATTGTGCGCCAGTAAGGAAAAATCCTTATTGGAAAGCCCCCTCTTTCCTGGGAACGACATGGTTGTCATAAATGTGATTCTGTAATATTATTTGTGAATAATTAATTATTGATTCATATGATAAGAAAATATTTATTTTATGTGGATATAAATGAGGGATATATTTTTGTGGTTAAAAAATGAAGGAGTTAATGTTGAGATTTTTATCCGTATTTTTGTCGGAATGGAGGTATTAAAAATCAGGATTTTTGAGATATTTTGCGGGGGTTATAATTTTTAATCCGACCGTTGGATCGTGGTAATATTTGGATATGTTATACATATATAAGTTGAGTATATGTCCATAAATTTTGAACCGTTAAAAATGAACGTATGATTTATTATGAATTTTACGAGATGACTGGTTCAGAAATTGTTGAATTTTTGGAGTTTATCATTTTGGTGGAAAATTCTAGAATTGGTGGGCCCCACTTGTGGTTGGTGAAGAAATGTGCTGAATTATATTTCAAATATGGTGGGTGGGAATAGTAGCAGGTAAAGCCATCAGGTTGCAGGTCAAACCTACCAAAATTTTCCTATAAATAGAGGGCTAAGTTAGAATTGAAAATCACACCAGAAACATAAGTTTTCTCTCTTTCTCTCTCTATATTATGAAGCATATTTTGTGAATTTTTAGATACTTGGTGAGTTGCTATTCATTAGTGCAAGTTTCCTTCAGCATCATATCCGATATCCAGTCAGAAGTACTGCTCTTTTGAGGTAAGGGATAGTAATGGATTTTAAGGGTTGTTATGATTTTCAGTCTCGTAATTTTTCTGATCTTCAAAAATTCTGGAAAAATTTGAAATGATATTTTGATGAGTTTTCTTGATTGTGTCCAAAAATGGTGATTTTTGGATGTATAGATTGAGAGTTATGAATTTTATGAGAAAAGACTATTTTAGAAGTAACAGCTTATAATTCCTTGTGGTTAACTCCAAAATTAATGAAATTTTTATTGGGAGTACATGTATATGATAGAAGTATACTCTGTAAATTTCAGAATTTTTAGACAAAAGTACAATTTTTGATAAATGTCTAAATATTCGGCTATTTTGGCCATATGAAAAATAATAAATGACTTTTAAAAATTCTGAGAAAAATATATGTTCACTATGGGACTATATTATGCTAAATCCCAGAAAAAAAAATATTTTTAGAACTGATTTGGTATTTTTTATAAAAATGGTCTAGTTATGAGTAAATGAATTAAATATGTTTTGTGAAGAAAGAAAATTGGAAAATAGGATTTTATGGCTTGAGAATCCTATATGAGGTATATGCAGATTTTTGATGAGGGTTTTGGTTATTGATGATGAAATTATAAGAGTTGGCATTTTATGATGATTAAATGCATTAATTAGTAAAGTGTAAACAATTAAAATAAACTGTTTATAAATTTAAGTAATGTTATTCTTTCAATATCATTATACCGAAATATTGGTATGGATTTTATTGTGGAATTTCTATCTTTTGTGTCGGGGTTACTATTCATGAGTTACTATTCACGATTTACTATTCATGAGTTACGAATATTACTCTTGAGATTAAAACTATATGTTGATCATATTATTTTTATCATCATATATAACATTTTTATAACCCTGATGTTGAAATTCTCTTTCACTGGAGTGTAAAGATGGGTAGATTATTGGTATGATCATGACTAGGGTTCTCTTTGGCCTGTAGTGCAAAGTTGAATTGTGACTGGTATGATCATGACCATTAAATTTATAATTGAATATCTTAAGCTTAAGTGCAAAGATGAATTGATCAACATGGTTATAATTATTGTTTATATAAATTCTGAAATGATTATATATTTCTTTGAGATATGAATATATTTGGCCTGTAGTACAAATATGAATTGTTGATGAATATCTTTGGCATGTAGTGCAAAGATGGCCTGTTGATGAATATCTTTGGCCTGTAGTGCAAAGATGAACTGTTGTTGAATATCTTTGGCCCGTAGTGCAAAGATGGTTTGTTGATGAATATCTTTGGCCCGTAGTGCAAAGATGGATTTGTTAGTATGATTATAAACAGGAACTGTGATTTGGTATAACCATGATCTTTGATGTTTCAGGTAAAGACAGGTGATGAAAATATTCTTCGTCCTGGGTGCGAAGAAAAATTATAGTCACAATTATGATTATGAGTTATTCATATGATTGTGGAAAGGAACTGTTGAGTGATGTTACATGGATAAAATATTGTTAGTGGATTTTTAACATGGAGAAGATAATAGACTTTATAGTCTATTTGACTCTTCTAATGGATTGCTCGTTCCGCTGCAACTATGGTTGAAATTTTTATCATTTACCATATGTTCTAAATCTATGATTTATTGTTGATGAAGGCTATTGATAATTGAATTATCTTTAGTCATGATATTCTTTACTGAGCTAGTTGTGCTCACCCTTTTGCTTTACAATTCCTTTCAGGTAATAAGAGTGTAGCTGGGTCGAGCGGGGGTAACAAGGGAATAGAACGGTGGTCATCATTTAGTAGTTATATTTGGTGAAGAAAATAGGGTGAGGCGAACCCAACGTTGGAAGGGTGTTTTGTCACTATCATACAAGATGTCTAATGACATACAACCTCGTGTCATCATAAGACAGGGTTGTGCTCATCCACTTGCTGAGTATATCTATAGGCACTACCTATATAATCTTGGTGTTTGTTTGAAGTATAATTCTCAATTAGAGACAGTGGAGATAATGATAAGTCAAGAGAAGACTCACCATTGGGAAGAATATGATAGTAATCTTCTCGTTTTTTTTGGGGTCTATTGGGTCAACCAAGGATAATTCTGTAGCCATATGATATCTATCATAACCTAGATGCGTGGCCTCCCATGTACGAAGGTTTCCTTGAGCACTTCCCAAAGATTCTAATTTCTAAAACAGTTTTTGACTGTACCTTTATGTAAGGTACCTTTGTGAGGTGCTGATACATGATGGTGTCCAATGTCACATTTGGTATATATTTGTATCCAAACTCACAGCATATGTGTTGTTGTATTTTGCACGACAATTGTTGTAATAAAGTTGTAGTTATTTTCTGTACCATGTATTTGACGACTCAGAATGGGTTGGGTGGAATGAACCTATTTTGGGGTTGTCACAGGTGGTATCAGAGCTTAGGGATATGATCTCTGGCGGAGATCGGGGAATAGAACTAGGAGGGGAGAGATGAGTAAATCCTTCGCTAGTGTGTCCTACCTAAGCTTATTTGTTGGTCAGTCATAATATTGGGATATTATGTGATATGTTAATTTGTTAAATTAACACTTGTTTTGAAGCTGTATTCTAGAATGTTATTTGAAATACAGGAGATGAGCAATGAAGAAATTATGATGACAGAGAAGATGGAATTTGAAATGAAAGGAAGGTATTCTCAACTCTTTGAAATACCAGGTACGTAAATTTCGGGGACGAAATTTCATAAGGAGGGGAGATTGTAAGACCCCGAATTTTATGAAATAAAAGTATTCAATTTTTCTTATAATTACTATTCAGTAAATGGTTAAATTGATAAATGTTAAAGTTAAGGGTGATATATGATTTTTTTTCAAAATACACAAGTGGTTATAAAATAATCATTGTTGTCGGGGAATATTCGTTTGGTCGTGGAATATTCTTTCTGTCGGGGAATATTCGTACGACAGCACAGCTATTTGTGGGCCCCATAACGAATAACTGTCGGGTGAAGAAAACGACAAATTTGAGTTTTTACAAATAACAGCGTAGTTGTTACCGTTAACACTGTTGGAATACCCGGTGGTTAAAATACAGTAATACGCGTTATTGCACAGTAGCACACGGTATTGCATAGTATTTTTGAAATTATTGATTCTTACGTAAGAAGGCACTACTCAATAATTGTTACAGTAATTACTGTTCAATATTTTATTTTATTGATTCAATAATTGCTACGTTGAAATTTTGTATTATTGTTGTTCAATAATTGTTGCTGCACAGTATTTCCCATTATCAGATCAATAATTCATATTATTTGAATAGTATTATTAGATAGCATTATTGGCAATGTCTAGAAAGTTCTGTCTAAGGAGAGGTTTGGTCATCTAATTGTGCGCCAGTAAGGAAAAATCCTTATTGGAAAGCCCCCTCTTTCCTGGGAACGGCATGGTTGTCATAAATGTGATTCTGTAATATTATTTGTGAATAATTAATTATTGATTCATATGATAAGAAAATATTTATTTTATGTGGATATAAATGAGGGATATATTTTTGTGGTTAAAAAATGAAGGAGTTAATGTTGAGATTTTTATCCGTATTTTTGTCGGAATGGAGGTATTAAAAATCAGGATTTTTGAGATATTTTGCGGGGGTTATAATTTTTAATCCGACCGTTGGATCGTGGTAATATTTGGATATGTTATACATATATAAGTTGAGTATATGTCCACAAATTTTGAACCGTTAAAAATGAACGCATGATTTATTATGAATTTTACGAGATGACTGGTTCAGAAATTGTTGAATTTTTGGAGTTTATCATTTTGGTGGAAAATTCTTGAATTGGTGGGCCCCACTTGTGGTTGGTGAAGAAATGTGCTGAATTATATTTCAAATGTGGTGGGTGGGAATAGTAGCAGGTAAAGCCATCAGGTTGCAGGTCAAACCTACCAAAATTTTCCTATAAATAGAGGGCTAAGTTAGAATTGAAAATCACACCAGAAACATAAGTTTTCTCTCTTTCTCTCTCTATATTATGAAGCATATTTTGTGAGTTTTTAGATACTTGGTGAGTTGCTATTCATTAGTGCAAGTTTTCTTCAGCATCATATCCGATATCCAGTCAGAAGTACTGCTCTTTTGAGGTAAGGGATAGTAATGGATTTTAAGGGTTGTTATGATTTTCAGTTTCGTAATTTTTCTGATCTTCAAAAATTCTGGAAAAATTTGAAATGATATTTTGATGAGTTTTCTTGATTGTGTCCAAAAATGGTGATTTTTGGATGTATAGATTGATAGTTATGAATTTTATGAGAAAAGACTATTTTAGAAGTAACATCTTATAATTCCTTGTGGTTAACTCCAAAATTGATGAAATTTTTATTGGGAGTACATGTATATGATAGAAGTATACTCTGTAAATTTCAAAATTTTTAGACAAAAGTACAATTTTTGATAAATATCTAAATATTCGGCTATTTTGGCCATATGAAAAATAGTAAATGACTTTTAAAAATTCTGAGAAAAATATATGTTCACTATGGGACTATATTATGCTAAATCCCAGAAAAAAAAATATTTTTAGAACTGATTTGGTATTTTTTATAAAAATGGTCTAGTTATGAGTAAATGAATTAAATATGTTTTGTGAAGAAAGAAAATTGGAAAATAGGATTTTATGGCTTGAGAATCCTATATGAGGTATATGCAGATTTTTGATGAGGGTTTTGGTTATTGATGATGAAATTATAAGAGTTGGCATTTTATGATGATTAAATGCATTAATTAGTAAAGTGTAAACAATTAAAATAAACTGTTTATAAATTTAAGTAATGTTATTCTTTCAATATCATTATACCGAAATATTGGTATGGATTTTATTGTGGAATTTCTATCTTTTGTGTCGGGGTTACTATTCATGAGTTATTATTCACGATTTACTATTCATGAGTTACGAATATTACTCTTGAGATTAAAACTATATGTTGATCATATTATTTTTATCATCATATATAACATTTTTATAACCCTGATGTTGAAATTCTCTTTCACTGGAGTGTAAAGATGGGTAGATTATTGGTATGATCATGACTAGGGTTCTCTTTGGCCTGTAGTGCAAAGTTGAATTGTGACTGGTATGATCATGACCATTAAATTTATAATTGAATATCTTAAGCTTAAGTGCAAAGATGAATTGATCAACATGGTTATAATTATTGTTTATATAAATTCTGAAATGATTATATATTTCTTTGAGATATGAATATATTTGGCCTGTAGTACAAATATGAATTGTTGATGAATATCTTTGGCATGTAGTGCAAAGATGGCCTGTTGATGAATATCTTTGGCCTGTAGTGCAAAGATGAACTGTTGTTGAATATCTTTGGCCCGTAGTGCAAAGATGGTTTGTTGATGAATATCTTTGGCCCGTAGTGCAAAGATGGATTTGTTAGTATGATTATAAACAGGAACTGTGATTTGGTATAACCATGATCTTTGATGTTTCAGGTAAATACAGGTGATGAAAATATTCTTCGTCCTGGGTGCGAAGAAAAATTTATAGTCACAATTATGATTATGAGTTATTCATATGATTGTGGAAAGGAACTGTTGAGTGATGTTACATGGATAAAATATTGTTGGTGGATTTTTAACATGGAGAAGATAATAGACTTTATAGTCTATTTGACTCTTCTAATGGATTGCTCGTTCCGCTGCAACTATGGTTGAAATTTTTATCATTTACCATATGTTCTAAATCTCTGATTTATTGTTGATGAAGGCTATTGATAATTGAATTATCTTTAGTCATGATATTCTTTACTGAGCTAGTTGTGCTCACCCTTTTGCTTCACAATTCCTTTCAGGTAATAAGAGTGTAGCTGGGTCGAGCGGGGGTAACAAGGGAATAGAACGGTGGTCATCATTTAGTAGTTATATTTGGTGAAGAAAATAGGGTGAGGCGAACCCAACGTTGGAAGGGTGTTTTGTCACTATCATACAAGATGTCTAATGACATACAACCTCGTATCATCATAAGACAGGGTTGTGCTCATCCACTTGCTGAGTATATCTATAGGCACTACCTATATAATCTTGGTGTTTGTTTGAAGTATAATTCTCAATTAGAGACAGTGGAGATAATGATAAGTCAAGAGAAGACTCACCATTGGGAAGAATATGATAGTAATCTTCTCGTTTTTCTTTGGGGTCTATTGGGTCAACCAAGGATAATTCTGTAACCATATGATATCTATCATAACCTAGATGCGTGGCCTCCCATGTACGAAGGTTTCCTTGAGCACTTCCCAAAGATTCTAATTTCTAAAACAGTTTTTGACTGTACCTTTATGTAAGGTACCTTTGTGAGGTGCTGATACATGATGGTGTCCAATGTCACATTTGGTATATATTTGTATCCAAACTCACAGCATATGTGTTGTTGTATTTTGCACGACAATTGTTGTAATAAAGTTGTAGTTGTTTTCTGTACCATGTATTTGACGACTCAGAATGGGTTGGGTGGAATGGACCTATTTTGGGGTTGTCACACACGGTATTGCACAGTATCTCTGATTATTGATTCTTACGTAAGAAGTCACTCAATAATTGATACAATAAAATTGCACAGTCTTTCATATTATTGATGCAATAATTGTTACAGTGATAATTGAATAATATTTTACATTATTGATTCAATAATTATCACGACACAGTAACTCATATTACTGAAATGATATTATTAGATAGCATTATTGATAATGTTTAAAAAGTTCTGTCGAGGAAAGAGATTAGGTCATATTATTACGCGCCAGTAAGGAGAAATCCTTATCGAAAAACTCTCTCTTACTTGGGAATGATCTGGTTATTAGTATTGTGAATCTATAATATTAATTAGAAAGAATTATTGAGGAATTGTAAATAATTGATGAAGATGGTAAGTAAATATTTCTTTAAATTCTGATATAAATGGATGAATTTTAGAATGAGACAATAGTCTAAAGTTGTTAAATTTTTTTATGAAACCATAATTATCTTCTCTGATAATATATTTATATATTATTATAATGTTACATTATAGTATAATGTGATAAATTAATAGTATACTTTTTTTATAATTTAAATAGTAATATTATTATAATTTTTGGCATGTGAATTAAATAGAGTGAAGATGATCAAATTGAATTTGAATTAGTTTTCAAATTGAATTTGAATTCTTTTATTTTAAAACCGTGTGGTAAAAGGTGGAGTGGGCAAGTTGGAATTGTAGGCTTATTTCCATTTAGGTGTGCTGCAACGTGTGGGAATTATTTTTCCAACATAGCATGCTATCTATTCATTTTGTCAAACCTAGTGTACTACCACTTTCCTATAAATAGGCTACTTAGTTAAACAATGAAACTCACACCAGAATCTGAAAATTCTCTCTCTATAATATCGAGCGTATTTCTTATGAGTATAAGGATACTTTAAGTGTAGCTTTTTGTGCAAGATTTTTTCAGAATAATATCCATTTTCCAGTCAAATTCAGTTTCTACTCGTAAAGGAGGTTATTTTCTTTCAATACTCGTAAATGATATTATTTCCTTCAATATTCGTAAGGGATAATATTTTCTTTCATACTCAATCTTACGTAAGCTATATTATTTCATCTCTTATTCTTAAATTTAAACTTACTATGGTAAGTATTACTTCTATAATTCCTGAAATGATTAGAAATTTCATTTCATCTAATATCATTTCACTGGAATATTGGTCTGAAATTTCTTATTAAATATGGAACTTTTCATGTCTGGGTACTGTTCATGGGCACTGTTCATACATACGGTACTATTCACGAGTACTGTTCACAAAAAAAATAATTCCAAGTTATCTGTTGTGACCTTTATTCTTGAAATTGAATCCATGTTATGGTCTCACTTGATTCATTTTTACTATCATTATTATAATTCTCAGATTTAAATTATGTTAAAAGTTATCTTTGACCCGTAGTGTAAATATAAACTGTTGATTGATGAATATCTTTGGCCCGTAGTGTAAAGATGAACTGTTAATTGATATCTTTGGCCCGTAGTGCATAGATAATTCGTTGATTGGAAATAAATATTGATTGATGTTACAGGGATAAAATATTGATGATGAACTTTTAAATCATGAAAGATAGTAGACATCATGCTCTGCTTGACTCTTCCAATGGATTATTATTTTTGCTGCAGTTGTTGATCAAAAACTTGTTGTCTATTGTATTCTATCAGATTTTTCCCTATTGAGGACTAAGTATAATTTATTCTGCATTATCTTAGTCATAATATTTTTTACCGGGCTGGTTGAGCTCATCCTTTTCCTTTTTGTTCCATTTTTCTTCTCAGGAGGCGAGAATATAGCCGGGACTAGCCGGGGTGTGAAGTGATGGTTCAAGACTGCTGTTATAGCAGGCCTCATTATTTTGTAAAATAGTGGATCAATAATTGTATTGAGGACTTTATTTGAGTTTGGATATTGTCTAGAAGATAATATTTGTATTAAAACTCACAGTATATGTGTTGTCGTATTTTGCACGACAATTGTAATAAATAAGTTTGTAGTTATTTTCTGTACCATGTATTTGGCGACTCAAAATGGGTTGTGTAGACCTATTTTGGGGGCGTCACAGTTGGTATCAGAGTTTAGGGATATGATCTTTAGTGGCGACTTGGTATTAGAACTAGGAGGGGAGAGACAAGTAAATCCTTCGCTTATGTGTCCTGCCTAAGCTTATTTGTTTGGTGGTCGAAATGTAGGGATAATATGTGGCATTTTAATTTATTTAATTAACCCTTATTTTGTGGCAGTATTTGAGATGGTATCTGAAAATTTTGAGATGAGTAATGGAGCACATGCGACCATTGAGACACCGACAATCAACAATCAGGATAATGTGCATCAGGAAGGCAATAATCCTTATGTAAACAACAACACCGACCAAACGATGAACAATGGGATGTTTAGGAGCTTCCTACAATTCATGCAAAACCAGGCGAGAGAGACTCTTGTTCAAAATGCAGGTGGAAACAATGGTAACTCATGGCTTGTCACTGCCAAGCAATTTAAGGAGTTGGGACCGCCGGAGTTTTTGGAAAAGCCTGAGCCATTTAAGGTAGATGCATAGATTAAGAAGATTACCAAAATATTTGATGTCTTGGAATGCACTGAAGAGCAGAAGGTTCCTTTCACCACCTTCATGTTGCGCGGAGAGGCAGATTACTAGTGGAAATCTATAAAACGTACCCATCCGTCCGCACTTAAGATGTCTTGGGAGAAGTTTCAAGAATTGTTCAATAACAAGTACTTTCCAGAAAGTATTCGTCACATGAAGGAGGTGAAATTTATCAAATTAAAGCAGAACAATATAACTGTGTCGCATTACGAAGCTAAGTTTGCGGAGTTATATCGGTTTGCATCTCATTTGGTAGATAATGAGGAGCGAATGACGCAAATGTTTCTAAGAAGTCACTCAATAATTGATACAGGAAAATTGTACAGTCTTTCATATTATTGATGCAATAATTGTTACAGTGATAATTGAATAGTATTTTATATTATTGATTCAATAATTGGCACGACATAATAACTCATATTACTGAAATAATATTATTAGATAGTATTATTGATAATGTCTAGAAAGCTCTGTCGAGGAAAGGGGTTAGGTCATATAATTGCACGCTAGTAAGGAAAAATTCTTATCAGAAAGCCCCCTCTTTCCTGGGAATGATCTGGTTATCAGTATTGTGAATCTATAATATTAATTAGAAAGAATTATTGAGGAATTGTAAATAATTGATGAAGATGGTAAGTAAATATTTCTTTAAATTCTGATATAAATGGAGGAATTTTAGAATGAGACAATTGTCGAAAGTTGTTAATTTTTTTTATGAAACCATAATTATCTTCTTTAATAATATATTTATATATTATTATAATATTACATTATAATAGTATAATGTGATAATATAATAGTATAATTTTTTTATAATTTAAATGGTAATATTATTATAATTTTTGGCATGTGAATTAAATAGAGTGAAGATGATCAAATTGAATTTGAATTCTTTTATTTTAAAAACATGTGGTAAAAGGTGGAGTGGACAAGTTGGAATTGTAGGCTTGTTTCCATTTAGGTGTGCTGCAACGTGTGGGAATTATTTTTCCAACATAACATGCTATCCATTCATTTTGTCAAACCTGGTGTGCTACCATTTTTCTATAAATAGGCTGTTTAGTTAAACAATGAAACTCACACCCGAATCAAAAAATTCTCTCTATATTGTGACGCCCCCCAAAATTAGGTATACATCACCCATCTTGGGTCGTCAGATACATGGTACAGAATCCAAATACAACTTACTAATACAATTGTCGTGTACAATACGACAAAACATAACTGTGAGTTTGAATACAATTATTGTCTACTAGAGACTATACAAACTCAAAAGGAGTCCTCATTACAATTATTATCACACTATTTAATAGAATAGTGAGGACTACTAATACTATCATCTGGTCCATCACTCCGTTCCCCGACTCGTCCAAGCTATATTCTCATTTCCTGAAGAGAACAGTGAAAGAAAGGGTGAGCTCAACTAGCCCAGTAAGAAATATTATGACTAAGATAATGCAGAATAAATTATCATTAGCCTTCAACAGTGTTAAACTGATAAAATATAACGAACATCAAGTTTAACTGCAGCGGAACAAGCAATCCATTAAAAGAGTCAAGTAGAGAATAAAATCTACTATCTTCTATGATTTAAAAGGTTTTTCAACACTGTCATCGCTGGGACTCAGCTTAATAAAATAATCCACATCATCAAATCACCCCTGCACTACGGCCAAGGATATTCGTGTATTCATTAATGGTCATGATCATGCCAACAACTGTCTATCAATGCACTACGGGCCAATGAGGACTTTTACCACATCATTTGTAACATTACAGTCATGATTATACCGAATAATCCATGGTCATAATCATACCAAGTCCATCTATGCACTACAGGCCACAGATGACTTTCAACATTTTATAAACATGAGGATGATGACAATGATATAAGAATTCAATAAAACAAGTTCAAGAATTAATTTATCCAAGAATTAACAACGTCCAAATTGTCAACATGATACTGCTTTGTGGAGTAAAATTCAAGAATGCTTAGAAGAATATTTTCATGAAAAAGATACTGGATGAAACACAATTATCAAGGATATTCCACAAATTTCATGGAATATAAAAGTCAAAACTTAACCAACTGAGTATAATAAAGAATGGAATAACAAAAGAAATCACCATGCATGCGATAGACCGCACAGACAGGTTATTCCAACAGAATAATAAATAATAGAACCAGGTCCGGCGTAAACGCACAGACAGGATATTCCGACAGAATAATAAATAATGGAACCAGGTCCGGTGTAAACGCACAGACAGGATATTCTGACAGAATAATAAATAATGGAACCAGGTCCGGTGTAAAACACATAGACGGGATGTTCCAACAGAATAATAACAAGACGGAACCAGGTCTGGTGTAAAACACACAGACAGGATGTTCCAACAGAATAATAATAAAAACTGAACCAGGTCCGGTGTAAAACACACAGATATGATGTTCCAACAGAATAATAGAAGAATGTCACCAAGTATAGGGTAGACCGCGTATACAGGTTATTCTAACAGAATAATAAGAAATGGAATAACAAAAGTTCTCTTCATGTATAAGAAAGAATAACACCCCTTACCGTTTTAAAGAAGAACTGAAATAAGAAAGTAGTTAAGTAGCAGAATACTTTTCTTCTCTCTCTCTATAGTTTCTCTCTATAGTTTCTCTCTCTAGAGTTCAGTGAATTCGTAAGAAATAATGAAGGAATGAGCTGCTATTTATAGAAAAATAGAATGCATAGTAACTAATCCATGAACGGTCCAGATTGATTACTTTAATCTGACGGTCCATATTTAAAGAAAAATCTTTTAAATAAAATATAATATATTCTATTTATAGAATAACTTTAATAAAGTATTCTGTTTTATATAAAAAGATGTTTCTGTTTTATTACGTTAATAATACGAATAAAACAAAACTTCATTATCGCTAAATAATTCATATTATTAACTGACAATAATTGAATCAAACTGAGTGACTTCTCACATAAGCATTAATAATCAATACCGTGTGCTACTATGCAACCACACGTATTACTGTACTTTTACTACTAAGTAGTTCAACAGTATCAATGGTAAAACTTCCGCCGTTATTTTTAATAAAATATTTTTGTCGTTTTTTCAATCCGACAATAATTCCGTTGTGGGGTCCACCAATGATTGTGCCGTTGTACGAATATTTCCTGTTAAAATGAATATTCCCCAACCAATCGAATATTATATAACAACTTGCGTACTTTGCAAAATTTATAAATATTACCCACAACTATAACATTATATCAAATTAACTCCATAATATTCAAAAATGATATTTATAAAAAATTCATCTTTATTTATAAAAGTTGGGGTCTTACAACCTCCCCTTCTTATGAAATTTCGCCCTCGAAATTAGGGTACGTACCTGGTATGTCGAAGAGGTAAGGATACCTTGACTTCATTTCAGATTCTAACTCCCAAGTCATTTCCTCAACATCGTGATTTCTCCACAAAACTTTAACTTGAGGTATAACCTTGGAGCGTAGAATATGTTCCTTCTTATCCAAGATTTGAATAGGAACTTCTTCATACGTCAAATCCTCCGCTATTTCGTCCAGTTCTAACTCAATAATGTGGTTCGGGTCTTCCACATATTTACGTAACATGGATATGTGAAAAAACGTTATGAACACGAGACATACTTGGCGGTAAAACGAGTCTATAAGCCACAGTTCCTACTCGATCGAGGATTAAAAATGGACCGATGAATCAAGGATTGAGCTTTTCTCTCTTTCCAAATCTCGTAACTCCTTTGCATAGAGCAACACGTAAGAACACATGATCTCCTATATCAAATTCCATGTCCTTTCGATGAAGATCAGCATAACTCTTTTGTCGATCTTGTGAGATTTTTATACGTTGTCGGATCGCTTGAATCTTTTCTGTAGTCATACGTACCAACTCCGGTCCCAACAACGTTGCTTCACCCACCTCGTTCCAGCATACTGGAGAACGACATTTTCTTCCATACAATGCTTCGAATGGAGCCATGCGAATACTTGCTTGATAATTGTTGTTGTAGGAAAACTCCACCAATGGTAAGAACTTGTCCCAACTTCCCTTGAAGTTAAGGACACAGAGTCTTAATAAATCTTCTAGAGTTTGAATAGTCCTCTCTGATTGTCCGTCCATTTGAGGATGATATGCCAAACTAAATCGTAAATCCGTGCCCATAGCTTTTTGTAAACTAACCCAAAATCGTGAAGTGAATCTTGGGTCTCGATCAAAAACTATGGATATTGGCATACCATGCAGTCTTACAATCTCGTTTATGTACATATGAGCAAGACGTTCAAGTGTATAAGTTTCTCGTATCGGTAAGAAATGAGCAGACTTGGTCAATCTATCAACAATGACCCAAATCGCATCTATACTTTGAGAAACCTTAGGAAGACCGGTAACAAAATCCATGGTAATGTGCTTCCACTTCCATTCTGGAATTTCAAGTGGTTGCAATGGACCTTTTGGTACTTGATGCTCCGCTTTGACTCGTTGACATGTTAGACACCTTGAGATAAACAGTGCTATCTCTCTCTTCATATTGCTCCACCAAAATGTATGACGAAGATCATGATACATTTTGGTACTTCTAGGATGGATTACAAACGGTGTGTTGTGCGCCTCCATCATGATTTCATACTTTAAATCAGGGTTGTTAGGAACACAAAGTCTGGAGTTGACTCGAAGTATTCCTTCTTCATCGATTCTTGCTTCCGGCATAGCACCTTCTTGCACTTTCTTCCTCATACGCATCAGCTCCAGGTCTGTAGCTTGAGCAGCTTTAACTTTATCGATTAAAGTTGGTTCTACTCGTATATTCGCCATCATCACATAGGTCCCTGAAGTCTTTAACTCTATCTCCATCCTTTGCAAGTCACACAAAATGGGCCTTTGTGTTGACAATATCGCACTCGTAATTGCATATGATCTTCTACTCAATTCGTCAGCTACCACGTTCGCTTTTCTAGGATGGTATTGAATGGTATGATCATAATCTTTCAACAGTTCAAGCCAACGTCGTTGTCGCATGTTGAGTTCCTTTTGAGTGAAGAAATATTTGAGGCTTTTATGATCCGTAAAGATCTCCACCTTCTCCCCATACAAGTAATGCCTCCAAATTTTAAGTGCAAAGACAATAGCTGCCAACTCTAGATCATGAGTAGGATAATTCCTCTCATATTCCTTGAGTTGTCTTGATGCATAGGCTATGACTTTTTTATGTTGCATGAGAACGCATCCCAACCCTTTGCTCGAAGCATCACTGTAGATGACAAATCCCTCCGAGCCAGATGGTATTGTTAGAACAGGTGCTGAAATGAGTCTCCTCTTGAGTTCTTGAAAACTCTTCTCACATTCTTCGCTCCAATCGAACTTTATATCTTTACGAGTCAGCTGAGTTAATGGAGTAGCGATTCGAGAAAATCCTTCCACGAATCTCTGGTAATAACCAGCTAAACCAAGAAAGCTACGTACTTCGGTCACTGATTTAGGTTGCTCCCAGCTTTGAATAGCTTCAATCTTTGCCGGGTCAACAGATATTCCACGACTTGATACTACGTGCCCAAGGAATGCTACCTCCTCCAGCCAGAACTCGCATTTCTTCAACTTTGCATAAAGCTTATATTCACGAAGCTTTTGGAATACCAGCCTCAAGTGTTGCTCATGATCTTCACGGCTTTTGGAATAAATAAGGATGTCATCAATAAAGACGACCACAAAGTGATCCAAATATTCCTTGAATACCCGGTTCATCATATCCATGAAGGCAGCAGGAGCATTAGTCAATCCAAAGGACATGACTAGGAATTCATAATTTTATTTTATTTTATTTTTCCAAGTTATCTGTTGTGACCCTTATTCTTGAAATTTGATCCATGTTATGATCTCACTTGATTCATTCTTATTATCATTATCATAATTCTCATACTTAAATTATGTTGAAGGTTATCTTTTGCCCGTCGTGTAAAGATGAACTGTTGATTGATGAATATCTTTGGTCCGTAGTGCAAAGATGAACTGTTGATTGATATTTTTGGCCCGTAGTGCAAAGATGGACATGTGTTTGGCATGATCATGACCACCGGTGATACAAATTAACGATTATCTTTGGCCCGTAGTGCATAGATAATTTGTTAATTGGAAATACATATTTATTTATGTTACATAGATAAAATATTGATGATGGACTTTTAAAATCATAGAAGATAGAAGACATCATGCTCTACTTGACTCTTCTAATGGATTGTTATTTTCGCTGCAGTTGTTGATCTAAAACTTGTTGTCTATTGTATTCTATCAGATTTTTCCATATTGAAGACTAAGGATAATTTATTCTGCATTATCTTAGTCATAATATTCTTTAATGGGCTAGTTGAGTTCATCCTTTTCTTTTTTGTTCCATTTTTCTTCTCAGGAGGCGAGAATATAGCTGGCTGTGGAGTGATGATTCAAGACAGTTGTTATAGCAGTCCCAACTATTTTGTAAAATAGTGGATCAATAATTGTAATGAGGACTTTATTTGAGTTTGGATATTGTCTAGAAGATAATATTTGTATTAAAACTCACAGTATATGTGTTTTCATATTTTGCACGACAATTGTAATAATGAAGTTTGTAGTTATTTTCTGTACCATGTATTTGGCGACTCAGAATGGGTTGTGTGGTCCTATTTTAGGGGCGTCACATTTGTGGTGAAAGTCCTCTTTCGCTCGTAGTGTATAGATGGATAGGTATTTGGTATGATCATGACCACTGATAATGTAAACGATTATCTTTGGCCCGTAGTGCATAGATAATTCGTTGATTGGAAATAATTATTGATTGGTGTTACAAAGATAAAACATTGATGATGAACTTTTAAATCATAAAAGATTGTAGACATCATGCTCTACTTTACTCTTCTAATGGGCTGTTGTTTCCGTTGCAGTTGTTGATCTAAAACTTGTTGTCTATTGTATTCTATCAGATTTTTTCCTGTTGAGGACTAAGGATAATTTGTTTTACGTTATCTTAGTCATAATATTCCTTACTAGGATAGTTGAGCTCAACTTTTTTTTTCATTGTTCTCTTCAGGAAATGAGAATATAGCTGGGTCTATTCGGAGAAGGGAGTGATGGTCCAAGATGGTTACTATAGTAGTCCTTACTACTCTATAAAATAGTGTGACAATAATTGTAATGAGAACTTTATTTGAGTTTGGATATTGTCTACGAGACAATATTTGTATTGAAACTCACAACTTATGTTTTGTCGTATTTTACACGACAGTTAATAGTTGTATATAGAAAGTTTGTATTTAGATTATGTAACATGTATTTGACGACTTAAAATAGGTTGTGTAGAGCTATTTTGGGGGCGTCACATAACTATTATTATATTTATATTTTAATAATAATAACAAATTTAAGATAGGTAGATGATTTTTTTATACAACTTTTCCACTCAAACTATTTTATCTAAATGAAAATATAATTTTACCTAAATTTGTATTATTGCATATATATTTGAATAAAAGAAACCAATTAATATCAAGTAAGATAATCTTATTTTGATTATTTTTGTAAGACCCCAACTTTTATGAATAAAGATTAATTTTTTTCAAAATATATTTTTGAATATTATGGTGTGGATTTGATATAATGTTATAGTTGTGGGTAATATTTATAAATTTTGCAAAGTAAGAAAGTTGTTATAAAATATTCGATTGGTTGGGGAATATTCGTTTTAACAGAGAATATTCGTACGACGACACAATCATTGGAGGATCCCACAATGAAATTATTGTCGGAGTTAGAAAACGACAGAAATAACTTTTTATAAAAATAATGGGAAAAGTTTTACCGTTAATTGTTGAAATACTCGGTGATAAAAGTACAGTAATAAGCGTAGTTGGATTGTAGCACACGGTATTGTACGTTATCTTTGATTATTGATGCTTACGTGGGAAGTCACTCAGTTTTACTCAATTATTGCTACTGTAATTGCTGCATAGTATCTCGCGTTATTGATTCAATTATTGTCACAATATTTTATATTATTAAATTAATAATTGAGACGACAAAGTTATTCATATTATTATTTGTATTATTGACAGTGTCTAGAAAGTTCTGTCGAGGAAAGGAGTTTGGTCAGCTAATTGCGCGCCAATAGGGAGAAATCCTTATCGAAAAGCCCCCTTTTTCCTAGGAATGATCTGGTTGTTAATATTGTAAGTTATAATATTAATGATGAATAATTGTTGTTCAAAAATGTGTTCTGTGAAGCCAAGTGAGTTGAGATAAATAGATGAGATTTTTTGAAGTATTTATTATAAATTTGGCTTATTATATGGACCCTCACTTACCCATTTTTCAAAATTCTAGGGAGAAATTTATCTCAGTATATATATATATATATATATATATATATATATATATATATATATATAATAAGTTTTGTTTTTTATGTAAAATAGAATATATTATATTTTATTATGCATAGTATCTGCATAGTATTTGCATAGTAAAAATTAAAATTTTTTTGTAGAATTTTCTGCGCGCCCGTTAAGAAGCACTGTGTGTCCGTGATTTTTATTTTCAAATAGTATCCTTCCATTCTCCTATAAATAGGATATTTAGTTTAGAATTAAAAACCACACCAGAATCAGAGAATTCTTCTTCTATAATATTGAGTGTATTTCTTTTGAGTTTAAGGAAGCTTAGAGCGTATAAAACAGTATAAGTTTTCTTCAAGAATATACCCGCCCTACCAGTCAGAAGTACTTTCCTTTTAAGGTAAGGGATATTATTTTTGTTCAATATTCGTATGAAATAATATTTTCTTCCATACTCTGTAGTATGTAAGTAATATTCTTTCGTTTTGTATTCATAATCCTACACTCATGTTGATAAGTTTTGTTTCCATACTCCGTAAAATTAGTAGAATATCCTTGAAATTTGTGCTTCATCTAGTATCTTTTCACGGAAATATTATTCTGAACATTCGTAATAATTTTTAATCTTTTCATACCGGGGTACTATTCCTGAAGTACTATTCACGGGGTACTATTCACTCGGGCACTATTCACCTGGGGTACTATTCATGACAAAAAATAATTTTTTTTCTGTCCAAATTATTTTTGATACAATATTATTCTTGAATTTTACTCCACAAAGCAGTATCATGTTGACAATTTGGACATTATTGAATTCTGAATAAATTGAATTATAAATCTTTAAAATTTATCCTTTGCTTTCATTTAATTGAATTCTTATATCATTGTCATCATCCTCATGCTTATATTGTGATGAAAGTCATCTTTGGCCCGTGGTGCATAGATGGACTATTGATTGATATGATTATGATCAGGGATTATTCGGTATAATCATGACGTGTAATATTATAAATGATGTGATAAAAGTTCTTATTGGCCCGTAGTGCATTGATGGACAGTTATTGGCATGATCATGACCATTGGTGATAACACGAATATTCTTGGCCCGTAGTGCATAGATAATTCGTGGATGTGATACTAATGAATATCATTGGCCCGTAGTGCATGGATAATTCAGTGATGTGGATTATTTATTGAGCTAAGTCTCAGCGATAAAATTGATGATAAACTTTTAAAACCATAGAAGATAGTAGATATCATACTCTACTTGATTTTTCTAATGGATTGCTTGTTCCGCTGCACTTAAACTTATTTTTTATTGTATTTTATCAGTTTAACACTGTTGAAGGCTAACGATAATTTATTCTGCATTATCTTAGTCATAATATTTTTTACTGGGCTAGTTGAGCTCACCCTTTTTGTAAGATCCCAACTTTTTGTAAATAAAATTGAATTTTCTCTAATTATTATTTTGAATAATAAAGTGTTAATTTGATATAATGCTTTGGTTATAGGTGAATTGTGCAAATTTTGCAAAATAAGCAAGTGGTTATAAAATATTCATTATTGTCGGGAAATATTTATTTGGTTGTGGAATATTTTTGTTGTCGGGGAATATTCGTACGATGGTGCATCCATTTGTGGGCCCCATAACGAAAAACTGTCAGATGAAGAAAACGATAAGTATGAGTTTTTATAAATAACGGCGTAGTTGTTACCGTTATCACTGTTGGAATACCTTGTGGTTAAAATACAATAATACGTATTGTTGCACAGTAGCACATGGTATTGCACAATATTTTTGAATTATTGATTCTTACGTAAGAAGGCACTACTCAAAAATTGTTACAGTAATTACTTTTCAATATTTTATTTTATTGATTCAATAATTGTTACGTTGATATTTTATATTATTGTTGATTCAATAATTATCACTGCACTGTATTTTCTATTATCAGATCAATAATTCATATTATTTGAATAATATTATTAGATATCATTATTGACAATGTCTAAGGAAGTTCTATCTAAAAAAGTGGTTTGGTCACCTAATTACGCGCCAGTAAGGAGAAATCCTTATTGAAAATCCCCCTCTTTCCTGGGAACGACATGGTTGTCATTATTGTGATTCTGTTATTATTTTTGAATAATTAATTATTGATTTATATGATAAGAAAATATTTATTTTATGTGGATATAAATAAAAGAATTAATACTGAGGTGATTTATCAGTATTTTGTCGGAATGGAGGTATTAAAAATCATCAGTATGTGGATTTCAGTCATTTTCTGTTTGAAATTTAGAAAAACTTTCTTCTATACAGTTGTAGAGAATTAAATTTTATATGGAATAGACATAAAATTCGTATTTTTCTAATAAAAGGGCTATTTATTATGAATTATTGAAATTTCTGAATTTAAAAATGATTTTGGTGGAGATTTCTAGAAGGTGGGACCCACTTTTCCATTTTACCTTTTGAATTTACTGAAGTTGGTGGGCCCTACTGGTGGAGTGCTGAATTTGGTCAAGTGATGTGCGTGGATTTTTTTATAAAATATTAATTTATTAAATTTTAGTCTATTTTGGTGTTCTGGCATTTTCTTATAAATAGAGTGCTTAGTTAGAATTTAAAATCACACCAGAATCAGAAGTTTTCTCTCTCTATAATATCGAGCTTATTTTTGTCAGTATTTAGATACTTTGAGAGTTGTTATTCAGTGCAAGTTTTTTTCGGCATTATATCCTATATTTCAGCTAGAACTACTATTCTTTTGAGGTAAGGGATGCTATTTTCTTATTAAATGATATTATTTCTTTCAATATCATTATACCGAAATATTGGTATGAATTTTATTATGAAATTTTTACCTTTTCATGTCGAGGTTACTATTCACGAATACAGTACTATTCACGAGTACTATTCACGAAATATGATTTTTCTTATGAAATTGTTACCTTTTGTGTCGGGGTTACTATTCACGTATACGACACTATTCACGTATACGGCACTATTCATAGAAAAATTAAATTTTTTTTCTTTGTCCAAGTTGTCTATTATGATTACTATATTTGATTGTATCCATGTTTTGATCTTCATTCTTGAAATTTGGTCCATAATTGATTATTATGGGATATTTTTGAACTTGGATAAATCAAAGTACGAATCCCTAATCTTTGTCCTTTAATCTCACTGGATTCGTTTCTTTAAAATATTTTTCATCATCCTCAGTCCTAAATGATGATATAACTGAATATCTTTGGCCTGTAGTGCAAAGATGAATGATTACCTAATGAATATCTTTGGCCCGTGGTGCAAAGATGGACAGGTGTTGAGGTGAACATGATCAACTGGTGATACAAATGAATATCTTTGGTCCGTAAAGCAAAGATGAATATTTGGCTCAGGATGTATATTGATTGATGATACAGGGATAAAATATTGATGATGAATTTTTAAATCATAGAAGATAGTAGACTTCATTCTCTACTTAACTTTTCTAATGAATTGTTATTTCCACTGCGAATATTGATCTAAAACTTGTTGTCCATTATATTTTATCTGATTTATTGAAGGCTAACGATAATTTGTTCTACATTATCTTAGTCATATTATTCTTTACTGGGCTAGTTGAGCTCACCCTTTTCCTTTTTGTTCTATTTTTTTTCTCAGGAGGCGAGAATATAGCGGGAACTAGTTGGGGTGTAGAGTGATATTTTAAGTCAGTTATTTTAGCAGTCCTCACTATTTTGTAAAATAGTATATCAATAATTGTAATGAGGACTTATTTGAGTCTGGATGTTGTCTAGAAGATAATATTTGTATTTAAACTCACAGCATATGTGTTGTCGTATGTTGCATGACAATTGTAATAATAAAGTTGTAGTTTTTTTCTGTACTATGTATTTGGCGACTTAAAATGGGTTATGTGGACCTGTTTTGGGGGCATCACAGTTGTTATCAGAGCTTAGGGATATGATCTCTGATGGAGATCTTGGGTTAGAACTAGGAAGGGAGTGACGAGTAAATCCTTCACTAGTGTGTCCTACTTAAGCTTATTTGGTATTTAATTGGTCGGTCAAAATATATGGATAATATGTGGCATGCTAATTTATTTAATTAACCCTTGTTTTGTGACAATATTTGAGAATGACAGCTGAGAATGTTATCAATGGAGTGAATAAGACCGTTGAGACACCTCTAATCACCAACCAGGATAATGTGATGTCAGGCGAAGAAGAAATTAGAGATATCTATGTGGTGAGTGAAGAATTAATAGTTACACCCGAGTTAGTCGCAGAGGTAGCAGCTGAGAGTGAGGAAGAAGAGGAACTTGAGGAGTATTTATAACGTGTAAGACCCCAAATTTTATGAATAAAGATGAATTTTTCTATAAATATCATTTTTAAATATTATAGAGTGAATTTGATATAATGTTATAGTTGTGGGTAATATTTATAAATTTTACAAAGTACGCAAGCTGTTTTATAATATTCGATTGGTCGGGGAATATTCGTTTTAACAGGGAATATTCGTACGACGGCACAATCATTGGTGAACTCCACAACGGAATTATTGTCGGATTGAGAAACAGATAAAAATATCTTTTTATAAAATAATGACGGAAGTTTTACCATTAACTGTTGGAATACCTGGTGTTAAAATATAGTAATATGGGTTGTTGCACAGTAGCACACGGTATTGCATATTATTTTTGAATTATTTATTCTTACATAAGAAGGCACTACTCAATAATTGTTACAGTAATTACTGTTTAATATTTTATTTTATTGGTTCAATAATTACTACGTTGATATTTTATATTATTGTTGTTTCAATAATTGTCACTGTACAGTATTTTTCATTATCAAATCAATAATTCATATTATTTGAATAATATTATTAGATAACATTAGTGGCAATGTCTAAAAAGTTCTGTCAAGGAGAGGTTTGGTCACCTAATTGCGTGCCAGTAAGGAGGAATCCTTATTGAAAAGTCCCATCTTTCCTGGGAACGGCCTGATTGTCATAATTGTGATTTTATAATATTATTTGTGAATAATTAATTATTGATTTATATGATAAGGAAATATTTATTTTATGTGGACATAAATGATTGATAGAAAAATATTTATTTTATGTGGTTATAAATGAAGGAGTTAATGTTGAGGTGTTTTATCTGTATTTTTGTCGGAATGGAGGTATTAAAATTAAATCAGTGTTTTTAAAGCTTTATTGCGTTAGTTATAATTTTGATCCGACCGTTGGATCATTGTGATTTTTGGATATATTATACATATATAAGTTGAGTATATGTCAATAAATTTTGAACTGTTAAAAATTAACGCATGATTTGTTAAGAATTTTAAAAGGTGTTGAAAATCATCTGTTTCTGGATTTCGGATATTTTCTGTCTGAAATTTGGAAAAATTTAAACTTACAAAGTTGTAGAGAATTTAATTTCCTACAGAATAGATATGAGATTCAAATTTTTTTGATAAAAGGGCTATTTATTATGAATTATTGAAGTTTCAGAAATTAAATATTTTTATTAAAATTGTGGGTGGGACCCACTTTTGGTTTTTAAAACATGTGGGCTGCTGAAAATTTTCCAAGATGGCTGTCTTTGATTTTTTTCAAGGTTGGCATGCGTAGAATGAATTAAAAAAATATTATTATTTTATTATTTTAGTCTCCTATGACATTCTAGCATTTTCTTATAAATAGGCGCTTAGGTTAGAATTGAAAATCACACCAGAATCAGAGAATTCTTCTTCTATAATCTTGAGCGTATTTCTTTAGAGTTTTAGAAAGTTTTGAGCGTAGAAAACAGTGAAAGTTTTCTTCAAGAATATCCCCGCTATATCAGTTGGAATACTCTTCTTTTCAAGGTAAGAGATATTTTTATTGTTCATTATTCGTATAAAATAATATTTTCATTCATACTCTGTAGTATGTAAGTAATATTATTTCGTTTCAGATTTCGAATTCTATACTCGTTTGTTAAAATTTTGGCTTCTGTACTCCATGAAATTAGTAGAATACCCTTGATATTTGTGCTTCATCCAGTATCTTTTCATGGAAATATTATCCTGAACATTCTTGATAAGTTTTAACTTTTTCATGCCAGAGTACTATTCACGGGATTACTATTCCTGAAGTACTATTCACGGGATACTATTCACTCGAGTACTATTCACCTGGGGTACTATTCATGATAAAAACTGATTCGTTTTCGGTTCAAATTATTTTTGGTATAATATTATTCTTGAATTTTACTCCACAAAGCAGTATCATGTTGACAATTTGGACGTTGTTGATTTCTAGATAAATTAAATTATAAATCTTTAAAAATTTATCCTAGAACTTGTTTTTATTAAATTCTTATATCATTGTCATCATCCTCATGTTTATATTATGTTAAAAGTCATCTGTGGCCTGTAGTGCATAGATGGACTTGGTATGATTATAACCAGGGATTATTCGGTATAATCATGACCGTAATATTACAAATGATGTGGTAAAAGTTCTCATTGGCTCGTAGTGCATTGATGGACAGTTGTTGGCATGATCATGATCATCAATGAATACACGAATATCCTTGGCCCGTAGTACATGGATAATTTGTGATCGTGATACTAATGAATATCCTTGGCCGTAGTGCAGGTATGATGTGGTTTATTTATTAAGCTGAGTCTCTGCGATAAAAATGATGAAAAACTTTTTAAATCATAGGCGATAGTATATTTTATTCTCTACTTGACTCTTCTAATGGATTGCTTATTCTGCTGCAGTTAAACTTGATGTTTGTTATATTTTATGTGTTTAACACTGTTGAAGGCTAACGATAAATTATTCTGTATTATCTTAGTCATAATATTTCTTACTGGGCTAGTTGAGCTCACCCTTTTGCTTTCATTATTCTGTTCAGAAAATGAGAACGTAGCCGGGACTAGTCGGGGAATGGAGTGACGGTCCAAATGATAGCATTAGTAGTCCTCACTATTCTGTGAAATAGTGAGATAATAAATGTATTGAGGACTTATTTTGAGTTTTAATACTGTCTAGAAGACAATATTTGTATTAAAACTCACAGCTCATGTTGTATATTTAAGTTTATATTTGTATTCTGTATCATGTATTTGGCGACTCAAGATGGGTGATGTATACCTATTTTGGGGGCGTCGCAGTTGGTATCAAAGCTTAGGGATATGATCCCTGGCTAAGATGTGAGAAGAGAACTAGGAGGGGAGAGACGGGGAATTCCTTCGTTAGTATGACCTACCTAAGTTTATTTGGTATTTAATTGGTCGGTCAGAGTATAGGGATAATATGTTGCATGTCAATTAACCCTTGTTTTGTGGCAGTATTTGAAAATGACATCCGAGAATATTGAGAATAGCAATGGAGCACAGGAGACTGTTGAGTCACCACAGATCAATACCCAGGATAATGTGCAACATGAAGACAATAATCCTCAGTTAAACAACAACGATCAAATGATGAACGATGGAATATTCAGAGGCTTTATGCAATTCATGCAACATCAGGCGAGAGCGGCTCCTGTCCAAAATATAGGTGGAAACACTGGAAACTCTCGGACGGTCATCGCTAAACAGTTCAAGGAGCTGGGACCACCGGAGTTTTTTGGAGAGCCAAAACCACTTAAGGCGGAGACGTGGATAAAGTAGATCAACAAGATATTTGATGTCTTGGGATGCTCTGAGGAGTAAAAGGTCCCCTTTGCCACCTTCATGTTGTCGGCAGAAGCAGATTACTGGTGAGAATCTGTAAAACGTACTCAACCTGCCGCACTGAAGATGTCTTGGGAGAAGTTTCAAGAACTATTCAACGACAAGTACTTTTCCGAAAGTATTCGTCACATGAAAGAGGTAGAGTTTATCAAGTTGGAGCAGAACAATATGACCGTGTCGCAGTAGAAAGCCAAGTTTGCTGAGTTGTCCCGGTTTACGTCCCATTTAGTTGATAACGAGGAGAAAATGACACTGATGTTTCAAAGAGGTTTGAAACCTGAGATACACCAATACTTAATTTCTCACAAACTATGTTTGTATTCAGATGTTGTAAATAGGGCTCAGTTATTGGAGCGCGATAACGAGTCAACCCAACCAAAAGAGAACAACCGGCAAAATGATAATACCAGTGGTAGCACTCATCGAAGCGGTGATAACAAACGTGGAGGGAATCAACATGCCCGAAATGGTAACCACTTCAGTGGCAATCATGGCCAAGACAATAAGAGTAGACATTTCAAGAAGAGGAGATTCAACAATGATGGAAAGACGTCAGCACCAGCACCCGTTGTTAAGGAAGGAGAACGACCATCTATCATATGCTTCAAATGCAGAGGGGAGGGACACATCAGTCCAAACTGCACGATGCAGTCCAAAGCGTGTTATAATTATGGAAGAGAAGGTCACCTAGCCCTATTTTATCGTGCACCGAAGACAAGTCCAGCTGGGATGGAGGCAGCAAAGGCCATCCCAGAAAAGTCAAAATCAGTAGTTCAAGGGAGAGCGTTTGCCGTGACCTCCCAGAAAGCAAGGAACTCGAACGAGGTCATCACGGGTAAGCTTATCATAAACTCTAGCGAAGTCTATACCTTATTTGATATCAGTTCTACCTATTCTTTTATTTCTCCTACTTGCGCTCAACGTTTAAATTTGACTTCGGAGAAATTAGACTTTGACTTATCTGTTGAAACTCCGTTGGGAGAAACCTTCATTACATCCACTATTTATAAGTCTTGTTTGGTTCAAATCGGTACCCTCACATTACCTGTCGATCTTATTTCTATGAAAATACTTGCATTTGACGTAATTATAGGGATTGATTGGTTAACTACTCATCATGCAAAAATTGATTATTTTCGTAAGGTTGTTAGCTTTCATATTCATAACCAATTTATTATGCGAATTCAAGCAACCAAACCATTAAAATCAATCACTGTCATCTCAAGCCATAAAGCTATTCGTTTATTAAAAAATGGATGTCAAGCTTTCTTAGCTTATGTCATGAATTTAAATAAAAATACGTCAGTTTTGAATGATATTTCTATTGTTAATAAATTTCCTGACGTATTCCCTGAAGAACTTCCTGGCCTACCCTCAGAGCGTGAAATTGAATTTTGTATCGACCTTGAACCCGGTACAAAACCCATTTCCAAAGCCCCATATCGAATGGCTCCTATTGAACTTCAGGAGTTAAAGACCCAACTGCAAGAGTTGTTAGACATCAGTTTCATTCGTCCTAGTACGTCTCCTTGGGGTGCTCCTGTTCTATTCGTGAAGAAAAAAGATGGGAGTATGCGACTTTGTATTGATTACCGGGAGTTGAATCATGTCACTGTCAAAAATAGATATCCATTGCCACGTATTGATGACCTGTTTGAGCAGTTGCAAGGCACCAAATTCTTTTCAAAGATCGATCTTCGTTCCGGATATCATCAGTTAAAGGTTAGAACCGATGACATTTCAAAGACGGCTTTCAGAACTCGGTACGAGCATTATGAATTCCTAGTCATGTCTTTTGGATTGACTAATGCTCCTGCTGCCATCATGGATATGATGAACTGAGTATTCAAGGAATATTTGGATCACTTTGTCGTCGTCTTTATTGATGACATCCTCATATATTCCAAAAGCTGTGAAGATCATGAGCAACACTTGAGGCTGATACTCCAAAAGCTTCGTGAAAACAAGCTTTATGCCAAGTTGAAGAAATGCAAGTTCTGACTTGAGAAAGTAGCATTCCTTGGGCACGTAGTATCAAGTCATAGAATATCTGTTGACCCAACAAAGATTGAAGTTATTCAAAGCTGGGAGCAACCTAAATCAGTGACTGAAGTACGTAGCTTTCCCGGCTTAGCTGGTTATTATCGGAGATTCGTAGAAGGGTTTTCTCGTATCGCTACTTCATTATGTAAGACCCCAATTTTTATAAATAAAGATGAATTTTCTATAAATATCATTTTTGAATATTATGGAGTTAATTTGATATAATGTTATAGTTGTGGGTAATATTTATAAATTTTGTAAAGTACGCAAGTTGTTATATAATATTCGATTGGTCGGGGAATATTCGTTTTAGCAAGAAATATTCGTATAACGGCACAATCATTGGTGGACTCCACAACGAAATTATTGTCGGATTGAGAAAACGACAAAAATATTTTATTAAAAATAACGGCGTAAGTTTTACCATTGATACTGTTGAACTACTCGGTAGTAAAAGTACAGTAATACGTGTGGTTGCATAGTAGCACACGGTATTGATTATTAATGCTTATGTGAGAAGTCACTCAGTTTGATTCAATTATTGTAAGTTAATAATATGAATTATTTAGCGATAATGAAGTTTTATTTTATTCGTATTATTAACGTAATAAAACAGAAACATCTTTTTATATAAAACAAAATACTTTATTAAAGTTATTCTATAAATAGAATATATTATATTTTATTTAAAAGATTTTTCTTTAAATATGGACCGTCAGATTAAAGTAATCAATCTGGACCGTTCATGGATTAGTTACTATGCATTCCATTTTTCTATAAATAGCAGCTTATTCCTTCATTATTTCTTACGAATTCACTGAACTCTAGAGAGAGAAACTATAGAGAGAAACTATAGAGAGAGAGAAGAAAAGTATTCTGCTACTTAACTACTTCCTTATTTCAGTTCTTCTTTAAAACGGTAAGGGGTGTTATTCTTTCTTATTCATGAAGAGAACTGTTGTTAATCCATTTCTTATTATTTTGTTGGAATAACCTGTATACGCGGTCTACCCTATACTTGGTGACATTCTTCTGTTATTCTGTTGGAACATCCTGTCTGTGTGTTTTACACCGGACCTGGTTCCGTTTTTATTATTATTCTGTTGGAACATCCTGTCTGTGTGTTTTACACCGGACCTGGTTCCGTCTTGTTATTATTCTGTTGAAATATCCTGTCTGTGCGTTTACGCCGGACCTGGTTCCATTATTTATTATTCTGTCGGAATATCCTGTCTGTGCGTTTACGCCGGACCTGGTTCCATTATTTATTATTCTGTTGGAATAACCTGTCTGTGCGGTCTATCGCATGCCGGGTGATTTCTTTTGTTATTCTATTCTTTATTATACTTAGTTGGTTAAGTTTTAACTTCTATACTTAGTTTTAACTTCCAAAGACGGCTTTCAGAACTCGGTACGGGCATTATGAATTCCTAGTCATGTCCTTTGGATTGACTAATGCTCCTGTTGCCTTCATGGATATGATGAACCGGGTATTCAAGGAATATTTAGATCACTTTGTAGTCGTCTTTATTGATGACATCCTTATTTATTCCAAAAGCCGTGAAGATCATGAGCAACACTTGAGGCTGATACTCCAAAAGCTTCGTGAATATAAGCTTTATGCAAAGTTGAAGAAATGCGAGTTCTGGCTGGAGGAGGTAGCATTCCTTGGGCACGTAGTATCAAGTCGTGGAATATCGGTTGACCCGGCAAAGATTGAAACTATTCAAAACTGGGAGCAACCTAAATCAGTTACCGAAGTACGTAGCTTTCTTGGTTTAGCTGGTTATTATCGGAGATTCGTGGAAGGATTTTCTCGAATCGCTACTCCATTAACTCAGCTGACTCAGAAAGATACAAAGTTCGGTTGGAGCGAAGAATGTGAGAAGAGTTTTCAAGAACTCAAGAGGAGACTCATTTCAGCACCTGTTCTAACAATACCATCTGGCTCGGAGAGATTTGTCATCTACAGTGATGCTTCGAGCAAAGGGTTGGGATGCGTTCTCATGCAACATAGAAAAGTCATAGCCTATGCATCAAGACAACTCAAGGAATATAAGAGGAATTATCCTACTCATGATCTAGAGTTGACAGCTGTTGTCTTTGCACTTAAAATTTGGAGGCATTACTTGTATGGGGAGAAGGTGGAGATCTTTACGGATCATAAAAGCCTCAAATATTTCCTCACTCAAAATAAACTCAACATGCGACAACGACGTTGGCTTGAATTGTTGAAAGATTATGATCATACCATTCAATACCATCCTAGAAAAGCGAACGTGGTAGCTGACAAATTGAGTAGAAGATCATATGCAATTACGAGTGCGATATTGTCAACACAAAGGCCCATTTTGTGTGACTTGCAAAGGATGGAGATAGAGTTAAAGACTTCAGGGACCTATGTGATGATGGCGAATAAACGAGTAGAACCAACTTTAATCGATAAAGTTAAAGCTGCTCAAGCTACAGACCTGAAGCTGATGCGTATGAGGAAGAAAGTGCAAGAAGGTGCTATGCCGGAAGCAAGAATCGATGAAGAAGGAATACTTCGAGTCAACTCCAGACTTTGTGTTCCTAACAACCCTGATTTAAAGTATAAAATCATGATGGAGGCGCACAACACACCGTTTGTAATCCATCCTAGAAGTACCAAAATATATCATGATCTTCGTCATACATTTTGGTGGAGCAATATGAAGAGAGAGATAGCACTGTTTATCTCAAGGTGTCTAACATGTCAACGAGTCAAAGCGGAGCATCAAGTACCAAAAGGACCATTGCAACCACTTGAAATTCTAGAATGGAAGTGGGAGCACATTACCATGGATTTTGTTACCGGTCTTCCTAAGGTTTCTCAAAGTATAGATGCGATTTGGGTCATTGTTGATAGATTGACCAAGTCTGCTCATTTCTTACCGATACGAGAAACTTATACACTTGAACGTCTTGCTCATATGTACATAAACGAGATTGTAAGACTGCATGGTATGCCAATATCCATAGTTTCTGATCGAGACCCAAGATTCACTTCACGATTTTGGGTTAGTTTACAAAAAGCTATGGGCACGGATTTACGATATAGTTCGGCATATCATCCTCAGACGGACGGACAAACAGAGAGGACTATTCAAACTCTAGAAGATTTATTAAGACTCTGTGTCCTTGACTTTAAGGGAAGTTGGGACAAGTTCTTACCATTGGTGGAGTTTTCCTATAACAACAGTTATCAAGCAAGTATTGGCATGGCTCCATTCGAAGCATTGTATGGAAGAAAATGTAGTTCTCCAGTATGCTGGGATGAGGTGGGTGAAGCAACGTTGTTGGGACCAGAGTTGGTACGTATGACTACACAAAAGATTCAAACGATCCGACAACGTATAAAAACCTCACAAGATCGACAAAAAGAGTTATGCTGATCTTCATCGAAAGGACGTAGAATTTGATATAGGAGATCATGTGTTCTTACGTGTTGCTCCATGAAAAGGAGTTACGGGATTTAGAAAGAGAGGAAAGCTCAATCCTCCATTCATCGGTCTATTTTTAATCCTCGATCGAGTAGGAACTGTGGCTTATAGACTCGTTTTACCGCCAACTATGTCTCGTGTTCATAACGTTTTTTCACATATCCATGTTACGTAAATATGTGGAAGACCCGAACTACATTATTGAGTTAGAACTGGACGAAATAGCAGAAGATTTAACGTATGAAGAAGTTCATGTTCTAATCTTAGATAAGAAGGAACATATTCTACGTTCCAAAGTTATACCTCAAGTCAAAGTTTTGTGGAGAAACCACGATGTTGAGGAAATGACTTGGGAGTTAGAATCTGAAATGAAATCAAGGTATCCTTACCTCTTCGACATACCAGGTACGTACCCTAATTTCGAGGGCAAAATTTCATAAGAAGGGGAGGTTGTAAGACCCCAATTTTTATAAATAAAGATGAATTTTCTATAAATATCATTTTTGAATATTATGGAGTTAATTTGATATAATGTTATAGTTGTGGGTAATATTTATAAATTTTGCAAAGTACGCAAGTTGTTATATAATATTCGATTGGTCGGAGAATATTCGTTTTAGCAGGGAATATTCGTACAACGGCACAATTATTGGTGGACCTCACAACGAAATTATTGTCGGATTGAAAAAATGACAAAAATATTTTATTAAAAATAACGGCAGAAGTTTTACCATTGATACTGTTGAACTACTCGGTAGTAAAAGTATAGTAATACGTGTGGTTGCATAGTAGTACACGGTATTGATTATTAATTCTTATGTGAGAATTCACCCAGTTTGATTCAATTATTGTCAGTTAATAATATGAATTATTTAGCGATAATGAAGTTTTGTTTTACTCGTATTATTAACGTAATAAAATAGAAACATCTTTTTATGTAAAACAGAATACTTTATTAAAGTTATTCTATAAATAGAATATATTATATTTTATTTAAAAGATTTTTCTTTAAATATGGACCGTCAGATTAAAGTAATCAATCTTGACCGTTTATGAATTAGTTACTATGCATTTCATTTTTCTATAAATAGCAGCTCATTCCTTCATTATTTCTTACGAATTTACTGAACTCTAGAGAGAGAAACTATAGAGAGAGAGAAGAAAAGTATTCTGCTACTTAACTACTTCTTTATTTTAGTTCTTCTTTAAAACGGTAAGGGGTGTTATTCTTTCTTATTCATGAAGAGAACTGTTGTTATTCTATTTCTTATTATTCTATTGGATTAACCTGTATACGCGGTCTACCCTATACTTGGTGACATTCTTCTGTTATTCTGTTGGAACATTCTGTCTGTGTGTTTTACACCGGACCTGGTTCCGTTTTTATTATTATTATGTTGGAACATCCTGTCTATGTGTTTTACACCGGACCTGGTTCCGTCTTGTTATTATTCTGTTGAAATATCATGTCTATGCGTTTACGCCGGACCTAGTTCTATTATTTATTATTCTGTCGAAATATCCTGTCTGTGCGTTTACACCGGACCTGGTTCCATTATTTATTATTCTGTTGGAATAACCTGTCTGTGCGGTCTATCGCATGCCGGGTGATTTCTTTTGTTATTCCATTCTTTATTATACTCAGTTGGTTAAATTTTAACTTCTATACTCTATAAAATTAGTGGAATATCCTTGATAATTGCGGTTCATCCAGTATCTTTTCATGAAAATATTCTTCTAAGCATTCTTGAATTTTACTCCACAAAGCAGTATCATGTTGACAATTTGGACGTTGTTAATTCTTGGATAAATTAATTCTTGAACTTGTTTTATTGAATTCTTATATCATTGTCATCATCCTCATGTTTATAAAATGTTGAAAGTCATCTATGTCATGTAATGCATAGATGGACTTGGTATGATTATAACCAGGAATTATTCGGTGTAATCATGACCGTAATGTTACAAATGATGTGGTAAAAGTCCTCATTGGCTCGTAGTAAATTGATGGACAGTTTTTGGCATGATCATGACCATTAATGAATACACGAATATCCTTGGCCATAGTACAGGGGTGATTCGATGACGTGGATTATTTTATTAAGCTGAGTCCCAGCGATAACAGTGTTAAAAAACCTTTTAAATCATAGAAGATAGTAGATTTTATTCTCTACTTGACTCTTTTAATGGATTGCTTGTTCCGCTGAAGTTAAACTTGATGTTCGTTATATTTTATCAGTTTAACACTGTTGAAGGCTAATGATAATTTATTCTGTATTATCTTAGTCATAATATTTCTTACTCGGATAGTTGAGCTCACCCTTTCTTTCACTGTTCTCTTTAGGAAATGAAAATATAGCTGGGACGAGTCGGGGAACGGAGTGATGGACCAGATGATAGTATTAGTAGTCCTCACTATTCTATTAAATAGTGTGACAATAATTGTAATGAGGACTCCTTTTGAGTTTGTATAGTCTCTAGTAGACAATAATTATATTCAAACTCACAGTTATGTTTTGTCGTATTGTACACGACAGTTGTATTAGTAAGTTGTATTTGTATTCTGTACCATGTATCTGACGACCCAAGATGGGTGATGTATACCTAATTTTGGGGGCGTCACACATTAACTCAGCTGACTCGGAAAGATACAAAATTCGGTTGGAGCGTGGAATGAGAAAAGAGTTTTCAAGAAATCAAGAGGAGACTCATTTCAGCACCTGTTCTGACAATACCACCTGGCTCGGAGGGATTTGTCATCTACAGTGATGCTTCGGGCAAAGGGTTAGGATGTTTTCTCATGTAACATGAAAAAGTCATAGCCTATGCCTCACGACAACTCAAAGAATATGAGAGGAATTATCCTACTCATGATCTAGAGTTAGCAGCAGTCGTTTTTGCACTAAAGATTTGGAGGCATTACTTGTATGGGGAGAAAGTGAAGATCTTTACGGATCATAAAAGCCTCAAATATTTCTTCACCCAAAAGGAACTCAACATGCGATAACGACGTTGGCTTAAACTGTTGAAAGATTATGATCATACTATTCAATACCATCCTGGTAAAGCGAACGTAGTAGCTGACGCATTGAGTAGAAGATCATATGCGGGTACGAGTGCGACAATGTCAACGCAAAGGCCCATTTTATATGACTTGCAAAGGATGGAGATAGAGTTAAAGACTCCAAGAACCTATGTGATGATAGCGAATATACGAGTAAAACCAACTTTAATCGATAAAGTTAAAGCTGCTCAAGCTACAAACCTGGAGCTGATGCTTATGAGGAAGAAAGTGCAAGAAGGTGCTATACCGGAAGCAAGAATCGATGAAGAAAGAATACTTCGAGTCAACTCCAGACTTTGTGTTCCTAACGACCCTGATTTAAAGTGTAAAATCATGATGGAGGAGCACAACACACCGTTTATAATCCATCCTGGGAGTACCAAAATGTATCATGATCTTCGACATACATTTTGGTGGAGCAATATAAAAAGAGAGATTGCGGAGTTTATCTCTAGGTGTCTAACTTGTCAACGAGTCTAGGCGTAGCATCAAGTACCAAAAGGTCCATTCCAACCACTTAAAATTCTAGAATGGAAGTGGGAGCACATTACCATGGATTTCATTACCGGTCTCCCCAAGGTTTCTCAAGGCATAGATGCAATTTGGGTCATTGTTGATAGATTGACCAAGTCGGCTCATTTCTTACCTATACGAGAAACTTATACACTTGAACGTCTTGCTCTTATGTACATAAACGAGATTATAAGATTGCATGGTATGCCAGTATCCATAGTTTCTGATCGAGACCCAAGATTCAGTTCAAGATTTTGGGTTAGTTTACAAAAAGCTATGGGCACGAATTTACGATTTAGTTCGGCTTATCATTCTCAAATGGACGGACAGTCAGAGAGGACTATTCAAACTCTTACCATTGGTGGAGTTTTCCTACAACAACAGTTATTAAGCAAGTATTGGCATGGCTCCATTCGAGGTGTTGTATGGAAGAAAGTGTTGTTCTCCAGTATGCTGAGATGAGGTGGGTGAAGCAACGTTGTTGGGAACGGAGTTGGTACGTATGACTACGAAAAAGATTCAAACGATCCGACAACGTATAAAAACCTCACAAGATCGACAAAAGAGTTATGCTGATCTTCCTCGAAAGGACGTGAAATTAGATATTAGAAATCATGTGTTGTTACGTGTTGCTCCATGGAAAGGAGTTACGAGATTTGAAAAGAGAGAAAAGTTCAATCCTCGATTCATTGGCCCATTTTTAATCCTTGAACGAATAGAAACTGTGGCCTATAGACTAGCCTTACCACCAAGTATGTCTCGTGTTCATAACGTTTTTCGCATATCTATGTTACGTAAATATGTGAAAGACCCAAACCACATTATTGAGTTAGAACTGGACGAAATAGCAGAAGATTTAACGTATGAAGAGGTTCCTATTAAAATCTTGGATAAGAAGAAACATATTTTACGCTCCAAGGTTATATCTCAAGTCAAAGTTTTGTGGAGAAACCACGATATTGAGGAAATGACCTGGAGTTAGAATCTGAAATAAAATTAAGATATCGTTACCTCTTCGACATACCAGGTACATACCCTAATTTCGAGGGCAAAATTTCATAAGAAGGGGAGGTTGTAAGACCCCAACTTTTATGAATAAAGATGAATTTTTCTATAAATATCATTTTTAAATATTATGGAGTGAATTTGATATAATGTTATAGTTGTAGGTAATATTTATAAATTTTACAAAGTATGCAAGTTGCTTTATAATATTCGATTGGTCGGGAAATATTCGTTTTAACAGGGAATATTCGTACGACGGCACAATCATTGGTGGACCTCACAACGGAATTATTGTCGGATTGAGAAAATGACAAAAATATCTTTTTATAAAATAACGGCGGAAGTTTTACCATTAACTGTTGGAATACCTGGTGGTTAAAATACAGTAATATGCGTTGTTGCATAGTAGCACACGGTATTGCACAATATTTTTAAATTATTGATTCTTACGTAAGAAGGCACTACTCAATAATTGTTACAGTAATTAATGTTTAATATTTTATTTTATTGGTTCAATAATTGCTACGTTGATATTTTATATTATTGTTGTTTCAATAATTGTCTCTGCACAGTATTTTCTATTATCAAATCAATAATTCATATTATTTGAATAATATTATTGGATAGCATTATTGGCAATGTCTAGAAAGTTCTGTCAATGAGAGATTTGGTCACCTAATTACGTGCCAGTAAGGAAGAATCCTTATTGGAAAGCCCCCTCTTTCCTGGGAACGACCTGGTTGTCATAATTGTGATTTGGTAATATTATTTTTGAATAATTAATTATTAATTTATATGATAAGAAAATATTTATTTTATGTGGACATAAATGATGGATAGGAAAATATTTATTTTATGTGGTTATAAATGAAGGAGTTAATGTTGAGGTATTTTATCAGTATTTTTGTCGGAATGGAGGTATTAAAAATCAAATCAGTGTTCTTAAAGCTCTATTGCGTGGGTTATAATTTTGATTCGACCGTTGGATCGTTGTGATTTTTGGATATGTTATACATATAAAAGTTGAGTATATGTCCACAAATTTTGAATTGTTAAAAAATAATGCATGATTTGTTATGAATTTTAAAAGGCGTTGAAAATCATCCATTTGTGGATTTCGGATATTTTCTGTCTGGAATTTGGAAAAACTTAAACTTACAAAGTTGTAGAGAATTTAATTTCCTATAGAATAGACATGAGATTCGAATTTTTTTTTGATAAAAGGGCTATTTATTATGAATTATTGAAGTTTCGAAAATTAAATATTTTATTAAAATTGTGGGTGGGACCCACTTTTGATTTTTAAAACATGTGGGCTGCTGAAAATTTTCCAAGATGGCTGGCTTTGATTTTTTCTGAGGTTGGCATGCGTAGAATGAATTAAAGAAATATTATTATTTTATTATTTTAGTCTCCTAAGGCGTTCTAGTATTTTTCTATAAATAAGCGCTTAGGTTAGAATTGAAAATCTCACCAGAATCAGAGAATTCTTCTTCTATAATCTTGAGCGTATTTCTTTAGAGTTTTAGAAAGCTTTGAGCGTAGAAAATAGTGAAAGTTTTCTTCAAGAATATCCCCGCTACATCAGTTGGAATATTCTTCTTTTCAAGGTAAGGGATATTATTTTTGTTCAGTATTCGTATAAAATAATATTTTCTTTCATACTTTGTAGTATGTAAGTAATATTATTTCGTTTTAGATTTCGAATTCTATACTCGTTTGTTAAAATTTTGGCTTCTATACTCCATGAAATTAGTAGAATATTCTTGATATTTGCGCTTCATCCAGTATCTTTTCATGAAAATATTATTCTGAGCATTCTTGATAAATTTTAACTTTTTTATGCCGAGGTACTATTCACGGGGTTACTATTCCTAAAGTACTATTTACGGGATACTATTCACTCGAGTACTATTCACTCAGGGTACTATTCATGATAAAAACTGATTCGTTTTCGGTCCAAATTATTTTTGGTACAATATTATTCTTGAATTTTACTTCACAAAGCAGTATCATGTTGACAATTTGAACGTTGTTGATTTCTGGATAAATTAAATTATAAATCTTTAAAAATTTATCCTTGAACTTGTTTTATTGAATTCTTATATCATTGTCATCATCCTCATGTTTATATTATGTTGAAAGTCATCTGTGGCCTGTAGTGCATAGATGAACTTGGTATGATTATGACCAGGGATTATTCGATATAACCATGACCGTAATGTTAATGTGATAAAAGTCCTCATTGGCTCGTAGTACATTAATGGACAATTGTTGGCATGATCATGAGTATTGATGAATACACGAATATCATTGGCCCGTAGTGCATGGATAATTTGTGGTCGTGATACTAATGAATATCCTTGGCCGTAGTGCAGGGATGATGTGGTTTATTTATTAAGCTGAGTGTAACACCCCAGTCCCACATCGAAAGATAGGGGAAAAATTTGTCTCCATATAGGGAAATAAGTTACTACCAATAGTACCTTCAAGTCATGACCTTTTGGGAGCCTGTGGTGGGCTAAGATGACCCAAGAAGATACTATTGGGCCAGTGGTTTGAGGCCTTATTTTGATGGATTTGATTCGATTCGGACTTGGGATTTGACCCGAGGTTTGTTCCGGACTCGGGATTTGACCCGGGTTGTTTCATATTTGTAACACCCCAGTCCCACATCAAAAGATAAGGGAAAAGTTTGTCTCCATATAAGGAAATAAGTTACTACCAATAGTACCTTCAAGTCATGACCTTTTGGGAGCCTGTGGTGGGCTAAGATGACCCAAGAAGATACTATTGGGTCAGTGGTTTGAGGCCTTATTTTGATGGATTTGATTCGATTCGGACTTAGGATTTGACCCGAGATTTGTTTCGGACTCGGGATTTGACCCGGGTTGTTTCATATGGTATTAGAGCCGACTCTTGAAAGCTCGGGTTGGGGTCATCTGATCGGGTTGCCGGATGTGGGGACACGAAGGCTGGTGGTATTATCCCACAATGGAGATGGAGGTCCGGAGGTGGGGACACGAAGCCAGTCGGTATTATCCCACAATGGCTAGAGAGGCAAAGATCTTTGGGCCCGTGTGTGTGATCGGTTCTGACGGGGACGTATGAAATTTAAGTGAGGGAGTTTGTAACACCCCAGTCCCATATCGAAAGATAGGGGAAAAATTTGTCTCCATATAAGGAAATAAGTTACTACCAATAGTACCTTCAAGTCATGACCTTTTGGGAGCCTGTGGTGGGCTAAGATGACCCAAGAAGATACTATTGGGCCAGTGGTTTGAGGCCTTATTTTGATGGATTTGATTCGATTCGGACTTGGGATTTGACCCGAGATTTGTTCCGGACTCGGGATTTGACCCGGGTTGTTTCACTGAGTCTCAGCGATAAAAGTGATGAAAAATCTTTTAAATCATAGAAGATAGTAGATTTTATTCTCTACTTGAATCTTCTAATGGATTGCTTGTTCCGCTGCAGTTAAACTTGATGTTTGTTATATTTTATCAGTTTAACACTGTTGAAGGCTAACGATAAATTATTCTGCATTATCTTAATCATAATATTTTTTCTTACTGGGCTAGTTGAGCTCACCCTTTTGCTTTCATTGTTCTCTTCAAGAAATGAGAACGTAGCCTGGACTAGTCGGGGAGCGGAGTGATGGTCCAGATGATAGTATTAGTAGTCCTCACTATTCTGTAAAATAGTGTGATAATAAATATATTAAGGACTTATTTTGAGTTTTAATACTGTCTAGAAGACAATATTTGTATTAAAACTCACAACTCATGTTGTATATTTAAGTTTGTATTTGTATTCTGTACCATGTATTTGGCGACTCAAGATGGGTGATGTATACCTATTTTGGGGGCGTCACATAACGCCCCCAAAATAGGTCCAATCTATCCAACCTATTCTGAGTCGCCAAATACATGGTATAGAAAATAACTACAACTTTATAATTACAATTATCGTGTAAAATACAACAACACATATGTTATGAGTTTTGATACAAATATATACCAACTGTGACTCTCATCCCAACCTTGGATAGCATGTCACAATGGCACCTTACATAAAGGTACAGTCAATAACTGTTTTAGAAATTAAAATCTTTGGAAAATACTCAAGGAAACCTTTATACATGGGAGGCCATACGTCTAGGTTATGATAGATAACATATGTGCACAGAATTATCCTTGGTTGACCCAATAGACCCCAAAGAAAAATGAGAAGATTACTATCATGTTCTTTCTAATGGTGAGTCTTCTCTTGACATATAACTATCTCCACTGTCTGCAATTGAAAATTATATTTCAACCAAACTCCAAGATTATATTGGTAGTGCTCGTAGATATACTCAGCAACTGGATGTGCACAACCCTGTCTTATGATAACACAAAGTTGTATGTCATTAGACATCTTGTATGATAGTGGCAAAACACCCTTCCAAAGTTGGGTTCGCCTCACCCTATTTGATTCACCAAATATAACTATTAAATGACGTATAAAATACAACGCACTTTTCTAAAGTTCTCAATAAAATTATTTCCATACTGTTTAGGGAGAATCTCAACCGCTATAGACCACCGTTTTATTCCCCTGTTACCCCCGCTCGATCCAGCTACACTCTTGTTACCAGAAAGGAATTGTGAAGTAAAAGGGTGAGTACAAATAGCCCAGTAAAGAATATCATGACTAAAGATAATTAAATTATCAATAGCCTTCATTTGTAATAAATCAGAGATTTAGAACATATGGTAGATGATAAAACTTTTCAACCATAGTTGCAGCAGAACGAGCAATCCATTAGAAGAGTCAAATAGACCATAAAGTCTATTATCTTCTCCATGTTAAAAGTTCACCAACAATGTTTTTTCCCTGTAACATCAATCAACAGTTCTGGTCCACAATCATATGAATAACTCATAATCATAATTGTGGTTCTAAATTCCTCTTCTCATCCAGAACGAAGATAATTTTTATCACATGTCTTTACCTTAAACATCAAAGATTATGGTTATACCAAATCACAATTCCTATTCATAATCATACTAATAAATTCATCTTTGCACTACGGGCCAAAGATATTCACCAACAGTTCATCTTTGCACTACATGTCAAAGATATTCAACAACAAGTCATCTTTGCACTACATGCCAAAGATATTAATATCTCGAAGAAATATATAATCATTTCAGAATTTATATACACAATAATCATAACCATGTTGATCAATTCACCTTTTCACTTAAGTTAAAGATAATCAATTATAAATTCAATGGTCATGATCATACCAATCAACAATTTATCTTTGCACTACTGGCCAAAGAGAACCCATAGTCACGATCATACCAATAATCTACCTATCTTTATTCTCAAGTCAAAGAGAATTTCCTCACCAGGATTATAAAAATGTTATATATAATAATAAAAACAATATAATCAAAACATGAGTTTAATTTCAAGAGTAAGATTCATAAATCAACGATAATTTGGTCAGAAAAAGAAACTAATTTTATCGTGAATAGTAGCTCGTGAATAGTAGCTCGTGAATAGTAACTCATGAATAGTAACCCCAACACGAAAAGATAAAGTTTCACAATAAAATTCATATCAATATTTATAACACCTTAATCCAAATGTTATAAATTACGTAATAATCTCATAATCTAATATTATTAATATTACAACAATATTTTAATCATTTCTTAAACTTATAAACAATTTATTTTAATTGTTTACACTTTACTAATTAATGCATTTAATCATCCTAAAATGTTAAACTCGTAAGATTTAATCACCAATAACCAAAACTCTCATAAAAAATCTTCATATACCTTATATAGGATTCTCAAGTCATAAAATCCTATTTTCCTATTTTCTTACTTCACATAACATATTTAATTTATTTACTCATAACTAGTCTATTTTCATGAAAAATACCAAATTAGTACCAGAAAATTTTCTTTTCTGGGATTTAGCAGAATATAGTCCCATATTGAACATATATTTTTCTCGGAATTTTTAAAATTCATTTACTATTTTTCATATGGCCAAAACTGCAGAATATTTAGACATTTATCATAAACTGTACTTTTGTCCAAAAATTCTAAAATTTACAGAGTATACAGTTGTTACATACATGTACTCTTAATAAAAATTTCACCAATTTTGGAGTTAACCACGAGGAGTTATAAAAGTTTACTTTTAAAATAGTCTTTTCTCATAAAATTCATAACTCCTAATCTACACATCCAAAAATTACTATTTTTGGACACAATCTAGAAAACTCATCAAATTATCATTTCAAATTTTTTCAAAATTTTTGAGGGTCAGAAAAATTACGAAACTGAAAAACATAATAACTCTTACAATCCCTTACTATTCCTTACCTCAAAAGAGCAGTACTTCTGATTGGAATAACACTGAAGGGAATTTGCACCGTATAGCAACACTCAAGATATCTAAATACTCACAAAAATACGCTCGATAATATAGAGAGAAAATTTCAGTTTTTGGTGTGATTTTCAAATCTAACTTAAGCATTCTATTTATAGAAAAATGCTCAGAATACCAAAGCAAAAAATTTAATAAAATATTAATATATTTATTTTATTTTCCTACGCATACCTTGCCATCTGATTTCAGCAACTAACACATGCAAGTGGGTCCCACCAACACACCAAACATGTTTTAAACAATTTTTGTAACAAAATCAATTCAGACCCAATATTTCGGAACTTCAATAATTCATAATAAATTGCTCTTTTATCAGAAAAATTGAATCTCATGTGTTTTCCATAGGAAATTCAATTCTCTACAACTTTGTAAGTTTAAAATTTTCCAAATTTCAAGCAGAAATTGACCGAATTTCATATTCGGACGATTTTACAGGCTATAATCAAATTTCAGTCAAAAATAAGGTCCACTAACACACAAAACATGTGTTAAATATTTTTTGTAACAAAAATACTCTTCCTCCTCATTTATTCATATATCACACATTCATTGTAAAAATATCATCATTATTATATTATTGTAATATAATAATATATTTAATCAGAAAAGATAAAATATCAATTTTCAATAATTATCACTTTTTTAAAAATTCCTCCATTTATATCCACATAAATAAATATTTTTCTTATCATATAAATCAATAATTAATTATTCATAAATAATATTACAAAATCACAATATTAACAACCAGGCTGTTCCCAGGAAAGAGTGGGCTTTTCAATAAGGATTTCTCCTTACTGGTGCGCAATTAGGTGACCAAACCTCTCCTTAGATAGAACTTTCTAGACATTGCCAATAATATTATCTAATAATATTATTAAAATAATATAAATTATTGATCTGATAATAGAAAATACTGTGCAGTGACAATTACTGAAACAATAATAATATAAAATATTGAACAGTAATTACTGTAACAATTATTGAGTAGTGTCTTCTTATGTAAGAAAAAAATATTGTGTAATACCGTGTGCTACTGTGCAACCACGCATATTACTGTATTTTAACCACCAGGTATTTCAACAGTGTGAACGGTAACAACTACGCCGTTATTTATAAAAATGCATACTTGTCGTTTTCTTTATCCAATCGCTTTCCGTTATGGAGCCCACAAAAGGCTGCGCCGTCGTACGAATATTCTCCGACTACAAGAATATTTCACGGCCAAACGAATATTCCCCGACAACAATGAGTATTTTATAATCACTTGCGTATTTTGTAAACTTTACATATATCACCCTTAACTTTAACATTTTATCAATTTAACCATTTACTGAATAATAATTATAAAAGAAATTGAATACTTTTATTTTATAAAATTCGGGGTCTTACAGTATTTATTAAGAGAACTTTATGATCGAAATGTAGAATTACAAAATCATATTCATGAGTTAGAAGAGCATGTTGAAGAACGACAGGCGGTCGTAGAGCAAAATGGTGCAACAATTCAAGCTTGTGTTACCCGATATGTGATGCTTGAACAGAAGCACTCTTTGGTAGAGTATAAGATGATTAGACCTGGCAAAGATGGCCCAGGCCCGCGGGCCGGCCCGCCCGCCAAAAACCGGGCTTTGGGCCGTAATTTTTTAGCCCACCAAAACCCGGGCCTTTTTGGCCCGGCCCGTTTTTAGCCCGGCCCGCCCAAGTGTCCCGCCAACTCTTTTTTTTTTTTTTTAAATAAAATGTTACTACTTGTAGGTTGTGAGGCTTGAACACAAGACTTATAAGTAAATAAATAAGAGTTCAAACCAACTAAGCTACAACAACTATTTATTTTTAATGCAATCTTTAATATATTTTAACTATAATTGAAAATTATAATTAAGATATGTAGTTAATGTAGGTAATTAATTAATAATACTAATTTATAATACTATTAAAAATTTAATTGATTGAGATATGTAGTTAATAATTTCAAAGTATAAAACTATTAAACTAACAATTATTAGTTTAAGTTAGATAATATCATTTTGATAATAGTCACACATGCATCCGCACAATAGAAGAAGATTGATAGTTTATACATTGATAGTTTCAATATAAGAAGATTTAAATTATATTTTAATATTTATTATTATTACTATTTTTGGTGTATCAAGATTTTGCAAAAAAAAAAAGAGGAAAAAGCCCGCGGGCCGACCCGGCCCGCCCAACCCGGGCCACGGGCCTAACAAATTTAGCCCGCCAAAACTCGGGCCTTTTCGGCCCGGCCCACCATTGGCCCGGCCTGCGCTCGGCCTGGTCAGGCCCGGCCCGCCCGTTTGCCAGGTCTAAAGATGATAAAGCTGGAATTTGAGAATTCAAATGTCAAGGATCAGCTGAAAGAAGAAACAACTGAACGAGTGGGAATGAAGGATGCATGGGTAAAAGCTGCACGACGCGTTGATATTGTGGAAAGAGAAGTCCGATCCAAAAAGGCAAAAATAGACGGTATGTATTTCTCTTTTTGGACAGCAATTGGGAGAACCCAACATTGAGTTTTGAATTACTCTGTACATTGCGGTCAACCACAATTCGATATGGATCAAAGATTAATGATTCAAATCATGGAACAGGAGTACGATGAAGCAGTTGAGGGTGGAATATGCTCTATAGCAAAAGTCAATTCTATCGATAATGATGACACCAAAAGCTGTCCCAGACAAGTTAAAATCGGTGGGTTAAGTGAGAGTGCTTTTTGTAACTTCCCAAAAAGCGAGGAACCGAACAAGGTGATCACGAGTAAGCTAATCCTAAACTCTTGCAAAGTTTATACCTTATTAGATACCGGTTCTACCCATTCTTTTATTTCTCCGGCTTGTGCTAAATGTTTGAACTTGACTCCGGAGAAATTAGACTTTGACTTATCTGTTGAGACAACGTTAGGAGAAACTTTCATTAAATCCACTGTTTGTAAAGCTTTCTTGATTCAAGTTGGCACCATCACATTACCTGTTGATCTCATCTCTTTAAAGATACTTGCATTTGATGTAATTTTAAGAATTGATTGGTTAATTACTCATCATGCCAAAATTGATTATTTTCGTAAGGTTGTTAGTTTTCATATTCCTAACCAACCTGTTATACGAATTCAAGCAACCAAACCACTAAAGTCAATCACTGTCATATCAAGCCATAAAGTCATTCGTTTATTAAAAAACGGATGTCAAGCTTTCTTAGTCCATGTCATGGACTTGAACAAAAATACGTCAGATTTGAATAATATTTCTGTTGTTAGTAAATTTCCTGACGTATTTCCTGAAGAACTTCCCGGTCTACCCCCAGAATGTGAAGTTGAATTCTTTATTGACCTTGAACCTGGTACAAAATCCATTTCTAAAACCCCATATCGAATGGCTCTTATTGAACTTCAGGAGTTAAAGGTCCAACTACAGGAGTTGTTAGACATTGTTTCATTAGTCCTAGTACATCTCCTTGGGGTACCTCGCATTGATGACCAGTTCGACCAGTTGCAAGGAGCACAATTCTTTTCAAAGATCGATCTTCATTCTGGATATCATCAGTTGAAGATTAAAACTGAGGATATTTCGAAGACTGCCTTCAGAACTCGGTACAGGCATTATGAATTCTTAGTCATGTCTTTTGAATTGACTAATGCTCCTGCTGCTTTCATAGATATGATGAACCGTGTGTTCAAGGAATATTTGGATCAGTTCGTTGCTGTCTTTATTGATGACATCCTCATCTATTCCAAAAGCCATGAAGATCATGAGCACCATTTGAAGTTGGTACTTCAAAGGCTTCGTGATAACAAGCTATATGCCAAGCTGAAGAAATGCGAGTTCTGGCTTGAGGACGTAGCATTCCTTGGGCACGTGGTGTCAAAACATGGAGTATCTTTTGATCCGGCGAAGATTGAAGTAATATAAAGTTGGGAGCAACCGAAGTTGGTGACCGAAGTACGTAGCTTTCTGGGCTTAGTTGGTTATTATCGGAGATTTGTGGAAGGATTTTCTTGAATCGCTACTCCGTTAACTCAGCTGACTCGGAAAGATACAAAATTCGTATGGAGCAAGGAATGCGAGAAGAGTTTTCAAGAGCTCAAGAGGAGACTCATTTCGGCACCTGTTCTGACAATACCATCTGGTTCGAATAGATTTGTTATCTACAGCGATACTTCAGGCAAAGGGTCAGGATGTGTTCTCATACAACATGAGAAAGTCATAGCCTATAACTCGCGACAACTCAAAGAATATGAGAGAAATTATCTTACTCATGATCTGGAGTTGGCAGCAGTCATTTTTGCGTTGAAGATCTGGAGACACTACCTGTATAGGAGAAAGTGGAAATCTATACAGATCATAAAAGCCTCAAATATTTTTTCTCCCAAAAGGAACTCAACATGCAGCAACGACGTTGGCTCGAGCTGTTGAATGATTACGATCATACCATCCAATACTATCCTAGAAAAGCGAACGTATTAGCTGACGCATTGAGTAGAAGATCGTATGCGGGTACGAGTGCGATGTTGTTAACATAAAGACCCATTTTGTACGACTTACAAAGGATGGAGATAGAGTTAAAGGCTTCAAGTACCCACGTGATGATATCAAATATACGAGTAGAACCAACTTTAATCGATAAAGTTAAAGCTGCTCAAGTCACAGACCCAGAGCTAATGTGTATGAAGAAGAAAGTATAAGAAGGTGTTATTCCAGAAGCAAGAATCGATGAAGAAGGAATACTTCGAGTCAACTCCAGACTTTGCATTCCTAACGATTCTGACTTGAAGCATATAATCATGATGGAGGCACACAACACACCGTTTTCAATCCATCCTGGGAGTACCAAAATGTATCATGATCTTCGACATATATTTTGGTGAGGCAATATGAAGAGAGAGAGATCGCGGAGTTTATCTCAATGTGTTTAACTTGTCAACGTGTAAAGGCGGAGCATCAAGTGCCAAAGGGTCCATTGCAACAACTTGAGATTCCAAAATAGAAGTGGGAACACATTATCATGGATTTCGTTATGGGTCTTCCCAAGGTTTCTCAAGGCATAGATGCGATTTAGGTTATTATTGATAGATTAACCAAGTCTGCTCATTTCTTATCGATACGGGAGACTTATTCTCTTGAACGTCTTGCTCGTATGTACGTGAATGAGAGATTGTGAGATTACATGGCATGCCAGTATCCATAGTTTCGAATCGTGACCCAAGATTCACTTCAAGATTTTGGGTTAGTTTACAAAAAGCTATGGGTACGAATTTACAATTCAGTTCGGCATACCATCCTCAAACGGACGGGCAATCGGAAAGGACTATTCAAAATCTTGAAGATCTATTAAGACTCTGTGTCCTAGATTTCAAAGGAAGTTGGGATAAGTACCTACCATTGGTGAAATTTTCCTACAATAACAGTTATCAAGCAAGTATAGGTGTGGCCCCATTCGAAGCATTGTATGGACAAAAGTGTCGCTCTCCAGTATGCTGGGAAGAGGTGGGAAAAGCAACATTGTTAGGACCGAAATTGGTACGTATGACTACAGAAAAGATTCAAATGATCCGACAACGTATACAAACGGCACAGGATCGACAAAAGAGTTATGCGGATCTTCATCGAAAGGACGTGGAATTTAATGTTGGGGATCATGTATTATTACATGTTGCTCCATGGAAAGGAGTTACAAGATTAGGGAAGAGAGAAAAACTCAATCCACAATTTGTTGGTCTATTTAAAATTCTTGATCGAGCAGGAAATGTGGCCTATAGACTCGCATTACCTCCAAGCATATCTCGTGTTCATAATATTTTTCACATATCTGTGCTTCGTAAATATGTGAAAGACCCAAACCACATTATTGAGTTAAAACCAGACGAGATAACCGAAGATTTAACGTACGAGGATGTACCTGTCAAGATCTTGGATAGGAAGGAGCATGTTCTACGCACAAAGGTTATACCACAGGTCAAAGTTTTGTGGATGAACCATGCTATTGAGAAAATGACCTGGGAGTTGAAATTGGAAATGAAAATGAGGTATCCTCACCTTTTCGAAACACCAAGTACGTACGTCAATTTTGAGGACGAAATTTCATAAGGAGGGGAGGTTGTAAGACCCCAACTTTTTATAAATAAAATTGAATTTCCTCTAATTATTATTTTGAATAATAAGGTATTAATTTGATATAATGCTTTGGTTATGGGTGAAATGTGTAAATTTTACAAAATAAGCAAGTGGTTATAAAATATTCATTGTTGTCGGGGAATATTCGTTTGGTCGTGGAATATTCTTGCTGTCGAAGAATATCCGTACGATGGGGCGGCCATTTGTGGGCCCCATAACAGAAAACTGTCGGATGAAAAAAAAGGACAAGTATGAGTTTTTATAAATAACGACGTAGTTGTTACCGTTAACATTGTTAGAATACCTGGTGGTTAAAGTACAGTAATGCGCGTGGTTGCACAGTAGCACACGGTATTGCACAGTATTTTTGGATTATTGATTCTTATGTAAGAAGGCACTACTCACAAATTATTACAGTAATTACTGTACAATATTTTATTTTATTAATTCAATAATTGCTACATTGATATTTTATATTATTATTGATTCAATAATTGTTACTGTACAATATTTCTCATTATCAAATCAATAATTTATATTATTTAAATAATATTATTAGATAGCATTATTGACAATGTCTAAGAAAGTTCTGTCTAAGAAAGGGGTTTGGTCACCTAATTGCGTGTCAGTAAGGAGAAATTCTTATCGGAAAGCCCCCTCTTTCATGGGAACGACCTGGTTGTCATTATTGTGATTCTGTTATTATTTGTGAATAATTAATTATTGATTTATATGATAAAAAAATATTTATTTTATGTGGATATAAATGAAGGAATTAATGCTGAGGTGTTTTATCAATATTTTGTCGAAATTGAGGTATTAAAAATCATCCGTATGTGGATTTCGGTCATTTTCTATTTGGAATTTGGAAAAACTTTCTTCTACAAAATTGTAGAGAATTAAATTTTATATGAAATAGGCATAAAGTTCGTATTTTTCTGATAAAAGAGCTATTAATTATGAATTATTAAAGTTTTTGAATTTATAAATAATTTTGGTGGAGATTTCTAGAAGCTGGAACCCACTTGTCCTTTTTACCTTTTGAATTTGCTGAAGTTGGTGGGCCCCACTGGTGGAGTGTTGAATTTGGTCAAGTGGTGTGCGTGATTTTTTTTATAAAATATTAATTTATTAAATTTTAGTCTGTTTTGGCGTTCTGACATTTTTCTATTAATAGGGTGCTTAGTTAGAATTGAAAATCACACCAGAATCAGAAGTTTTCTCTCTCTATAATATCGAGCGTATTTTTGTGAGTATTTAGATACTTTGAGAGTTGCTATTCAGTATAAGTTTTCTTCAGCATTATATCCGATATTTCAGTCAGAAGTACTATTCTTTTGAGGTAAGTGATGTTATTTTCTTCGTAAATGATGTTATTTCTTTTAATATCATTATACTAAAATATTGGTATGAATTTTATTATGAAATTTTTACCTTTTCATGTCGAGGTTACTATTCACGTATACGACACTATTCACGAATATGGTACTATTCACGAGTACTATTCACGAAGTATGATTTATCTTATGAAATTGTTACCTTTTGTGTCGGGGTTACTATTCACGTATACGGCACTATTCACAGAAAAATTAAATTTTCTTTTATTTGTCCAAGTTGTCTATTATGGTTACTATCTTTGATTGTATCCATATTTTGATCTTCATTCTTGAATTTTGCTCCACAATTGATTATTATGGAGTATTTTTGAACTTGGATAAACTAAAGTACAAATCCCTAATCTTTGTCCTTTAATCTCATTGGATTCATTTCTTTAAAATATTTTTTATCATTCTCAGTCCTAAATGATGATATAACTGAATATCTTTGGCCTGTAGTGCAAAGATGAATGATTACCTGATGAATATCTTTGGCCCGTGGTGTAAAGATAGACAGGTGTTGAGATGAGCATGACCAACTAGTGATACAAATGAATATCTTTGGCCCGTAAAGTAAAGATGAATATTTGACTCAAGATGTATATTGATTGATGATACATGGATAAAATATTGATGATGGACTTTTAAATCATAGAAGATAGTAGACTTCATTCTCTACTTAACTCTTCTAATTAATTATTATTTCCGCTGCGAATATTGATCTAAAACTTGTTGTCCATTATATTTTATCTGATTTATTGAAGGCTAGCGATAATTTGTTCTACATTATCTTAGTCATAATATTCTTTACTCGGCTAGTTGAGCTCATTCTTTTTTTTTTTGTTCTATTTTTCTTCTCAGGAGGCGAGAATATAGCGGGAACTAGTCTGGATATGGAGTGATATTTCAAGTTAGTTGTTTTAGCAATCCTCACTATTTTGTAAAATAGTGTATCAATAATTATAATGAGAACTTATTTGAGTTTGGATATTGTCTAGAAGATAATATTTGCATTTAAACTCACAACATATGTGTTGTCGTATTTTGCAAGACAATTGTAATAATGAAGTTGTAGTTATTTTCTGTACCATGTATTTGGAGACTCAGAATGGGTTGTGTGGACCTATTTTGGGGAGTCACACTTTTGCTTTCATTGTTCTATTCAGAAAATGAGAACGTAACTAGGACTAGTCGGAGAATGGAGTGACGATCCGAGATGATAACTGTAGTAGTCCTCACTATTTTATAAAATAGTATGATAATAATTGTAATGAGGACTCCATTTGAGTTTGGATATTGTCTAGAAGATAATATTCGTGTTAAAACTCTCAGCTAATGTTGTATAATTAAGTTTGTATTTGTATTCTGTACCATGTATTTGACGACTCTGAATGGGTTATGTATACCTATTTTGGGAGCGTCACAGTTTCCTTATATAACTATAATACTATTTTATAAATTCTTATTGGATAGAGTAAATAACTTTTATTTTTTGTTTAATAATTAAATCACATGGTCGATTGGTATATTATATTTTTATTTTAATAACAATAACAATTATATCATCTAAATAATAATAATAACAAATTTAAGTTAGCTAGATGATTTTTATGATAATTTTTTTAAACTTGTATTATTATATATGTATTTAAATAAAAGAAACCAATTACTATTAACTAAGATGATCTCATTTTGATTGTTTCCTTATATAACTATACTACTAATTCATGTTTCCTTATAAATCTACGATACTAATTTTAATTTTTAAATAAGCTTGTATTATATATATACATACATTTTAATAAAAATAACAAATTCATATTATGTAAGGTGATCTTATTTTGATTGTTTCCTTATAAAACTATAATGTTAATTCTTGTTTCCTTATAAAACTACGATACTAATTTCACTTTTTGAATTGATAAATTGTGACGCCCCCAAAATAGGTATACAACACCTATTCTGAGTCGCCAAATACATGGTACAGAAACAAATACAACTTCATTATAATAATTGTCGTGCAAAATACGTCCTCTAGACAATATTCACACTCAAATACAGAAACAGAAATACTGTGAGTTTAAATACAAATATTGTCTTCTAGACAATATTCACACTCAAATAAGTCCTCATTACAATTATTGAAATACTATTTTATAAAATAGTGAGGACTGCTAACACAACTGACTGGAACCATCACTCCACACCCCGACTAGTTCCCGCTATATTCTCGCCTCCTAAGAAAAATGGTACAAAAAGGAAAAAGGTGAGCTCAACTAGCCCAGTAAAGAATATTATGACTAAGATAATATACAAAAAATTATCGTTAGTCTTCAACAGGGAAAAATTTGATAAAATATAATAGACAACAAGTTTTAGATCAACAACTGCAGTGAAAATAGTAAACCATTAGAAGAGTCAAGTAGAGAATGAATTCTACTATCTTCTAAGATTTAAAAGTCCATCAACGATATTTTATCCCTGTAACATCAATCAATAACCATCTTTAATCAAATATTCATCTTTGCACTACAGGCCAAAGATATTCATTTGTAACACCAGTCAGTCATGTTCATCTCAACACCTGTTCATCTTTGCACTACGGGCCAAAGATATTCATCAGTTAATCATTCATCTTTGCACTACAGGCCAAAGATATTCAGTAATATCATCATTTAGGACTGAGGATGATGAAAAATTATTTTAAAGAAAACGAATCCAATGAGACAGAAGGACAAATATTAGGGATTCGTATTATAGTTTATCTAAGTACAATAATACTCCATAATAACCAATTGTGAAGGAGAATTCAAAAATAAAGATCAAATCATGGATACAATCAAAGATAGTAGCCATAATAGACATCTTGGACAAAAAGAAATTTTTTTATTTTTCGGTGAATAGTGCCTGCCGTATTCGTGAATAGTGCCGTATACGTGAATAGTAACCCCGACACAAAAAGTTCTAAATTTGATAAAAAGTTTATATCAATATTTCAGCATAATGATATTGAAGAAAATAATATCATTTAAGAAAAGAAAATAATATCCCTTACCTTAGAAAGAATAGTACTTCTGACTGGAATACTTGAAATAGTGCTGAAAGAACTTGCACCGTATAGCAATACTCAAAGTACTAAAATACTCACAAAATACGCTCGATATTATAGAGAGAGAAATCTGTAGTTTCTGGTGTGATTTTCAATTCTAACCTAAGCACCCTATTTATAGGAAAATGCTTAGAACACCAAAGCAGAAAATTGAATATAATAATAATATAATTACAAAATATTCAAGCCCACCTCTAGATACTTGAATTCAGGCATTAACATGTGCAAGTGAGGGCCACCAAAGTACAAAAAACGTTTTTCTATCAAAAACCATTTAAACTCCAAAAATCAATTCACACCCGATATACCGAAAATTCAATAATTCACAATAAATAGTCCTTTTATCAGAAAATTCGAATCTCGCAATTTTTTTATAGGAAATTCAATTCTCTACAACTTTACAGAAGAAAGTTTTTCCAAATTCCAAACAGAAATTGATCGAAATCCACAAACGGGCGATTTTACAGGCTATAATCATATTTCAGTCAAGAAATGGGTCCACCGACACACAAAACATGTGTTAATTATTTAATGCAACAAAAATACTCTTTCTCCTCATATACTCAGATATCCCATATTAATTGTAAAAATATCACCATTAATATATTATTAAAATAATATATTTAAATGAATTATTTTATCAGAAAAAGATAAAATATTAATTTTTAACAATTGTCACATTAAAAATTTTTCTCCATCTATATCCACATAAAATCAATATTTTTGTCATCATATAAATTAATAATTAATTATTCACAAATAATATTACAGAATCACAGTACTGGCAACCAGGCCGTTCCCAAGAAAGAGGGGGCTTTCCAATAAGGATCTCTCCTTACTGGCGCGCAATTAGATGACCAAACCTCTCTTTAGATAGAACTTTCTAGACATTGTCAATAATGTTATCTAATAATATTATTCAGATAATATGAATTATTGCTTCGATAATAGAAAATACTGTGTAGTGACAATTATTAAAATAACAGTAATATAAAATATCAACGCAGCAATTATTGAATCAATAAAATAAAATATTGAATAGTAATTACTATAACAATTATTGAGTAGTGCCTTCTTATGTAAGAATCAATAATTGGTGCAATACCGTGTGCTACTGTGCAACAACGCGTATTACTGTGTTTTAACCACCGGGTATTCCAACAGTATTAACGGTAACAACTACGCCGTTATTTATAAATAACTTATTTTTGTCGTTTTCTTCATCCAATCGCTTTCCGTTATGGGGCCCACACAAGGCTGCGCCGTCGTACGAATATTCCCCGACAACAAGAATATTCCATTACCAAACGAATATTCCCCGACAACAATGAATATTTTATGACCACTTGCTTATTTAAAATATTTGCGCATTTTACCCATAACTAACCACATTAATCAAATCAACCCTTACTATTTCAAAATAATGAATAGAGGAATTAAATTTCATTTATTAATAATTTGGGGTCTTACAACCTCCCCTCCTTATGAAATTTCGTCCTCGAAATTGACGTACGTACCTGGTGTTTCGAAAAGATGAGGATACCTCGCTTTTATTTCCATTTCTAACTCCCAGGTCATTTCCTCAATAGCATGGTTTCTCCACAAAACTTTAACTTGTGGTATAACCTTCGTGCGTAGGACATACTCCTTCCTATTCAAGATCTTGACAGGTACCTCTTCGTACGTTAAGTCTTCGGCTATCTCGTCTGGTTCTAACTCAATAACGTGGTTCGGGTCGTCCACATAATTTCGTAACTTCGATACGTGAATAACGTTATGAACACGTGTCATACTTGGCGGTAAAATGAGTCTATATGCCACAGTTCCTACTCGATCGAGGATTTCAAATGGACCAATAAATCGAAGGTTTGAGCTTCCCCCACATCGCCAATTCTCGCTTTTGGAATAACAACTTCTTGCATCTTCTTCTTCATATTCATTAACTACGGTGTGTAGCTTGAGCGATTTTAACTTTATCGATAAAAGTCGATTCTACTCGTATATCATCACATGGGTACTTAGAGTCTTCAACTCTATCTCTATTATTTGTAAGTTATACAAAAATGGGTCTTTGACAATATCGCACTTGTACTCGTATACGATGTTTTACTCAACACGTCAGCTACCACGTTCGCTTTTCCAGGATGGTATGGTCAGAACATGTACCAAATTGAGTCTCCCCTTGAGTTCTTCGAAGCTCTTCTCACATTCCTTGCTCCATTCAATTTTTTTTATCTCTATGAGTCAACTGAGTTAATGGAGTAGCAATTTGAGAAAATCTTTCCATAAAATCTTTGATAATAACTAGCTAAGCATAGAAAGCTACGTATTTCGATTACTGACTTAGGTTTGCTCTCAACTGTGACTCATATCCCAATCTTGGATAGCACGTCACAATGACACCTATCAGTTTACTACCGCATGAATATGGCGTCCCCTACGAAGTGTCTGTTGTACCAGATTCAAAGATGATACAAAATTCAATATCACGCGTAGGCCAAGAAATTCTTCAGGAAATACGTCAGGGATTTACTAACAATAGAAATATCATTCAAATATGACGTATTTTTGTTCAAGTCCATAACATAGGCTAAGAAAACTTGACATTCATTTTTCAATAAATAAATGGCTTTATGACTTGATATGAAAGTGTTTGAATTCAAATGGTTTGGTTGCTTGAATTCGAATAACAGGTTGCTTAGGAATATGAAAACTAACAACCTTACGAAAGCAATCAATTTTGGCATGATGAGTAGTTAACCTTAAAATCACATCAAAAGCAAATATCTTTAAAGAAATAAGGTCAACAGGTAATGTGATAATGCCAACCTGAATCAAGCAAGATTTCTAAACAGTGGATGTGATGAAAGTTTCTCCTAACGGAGTCTCCACAGATAAATCAAAATCTAACTTCTCCGGAGTCAAGTTTAAACGTTGAGTATAAGCAGGAGAAATAAATGAATGGGTAGAACCGGTATCTAATAAGGTATAAACTTCGTAAGAATTTATAATTAACTAACTCGTGCTAACTTCGTTCAGGTTCCTCGCATTCTGACCAGTCACGAAAAATGCTCTTCCAGGAACCGTTGACTGTCTTTTCTGGGACAGCTTTTTGAGTCACCATCCCCGCTGGACTTGGTTTTGCTACAGTGCAATCTCGAGCGATATGTCCTTCCTTTCCACAATTATAACATAAACTGTTGTGGGCAGTTTGGGCTGATATGTCCTTCTTTTCCGCACTTATAGCATATAACCGGTGGTCGTTCTCCTCCCTTAGAACCAGTTGCTGCTGGTGCTGACGTCTTCGTATTGTCATTGTTGAATCTCCTCTTTTTAAAATCTCCTCCCGACTCGCTTCTTCTATTTTCATGGCCATGATTACCACCAGAGTGGTTGCCGCTCTTGTCCGTATTCTTCTTTCTCCGCTGTTTGTCGTTATTTTGATGACTGCTGTCACCGGTATGGTCCTGATTGTGGTCCCTCGGTTGACCGTACTCGTTATCTCGCTCTAATAATTGAGCCCTGTTGACAACATCTGAATAGAGAGAAAATTTATGAGAAATGAGATATTGACGTATGCCGGGTTTCAAACCTCTCAGAAACATCCGCGTCATACGTTCCTTATTCTCCACCAAATGAGGTGCAAACCTGGATAACTCCGCGAACTTCGCCTCGTACTGGGACACCGTCATGTTGTTCTGCTCCAGTCTAATAAACTCTACCTCCTTCATATGGCGAATACTTTCAGGAAAGTATTTTTCGTTGAAAAGTTTCTGAAACGTTTCCTAAGACATGCTGAGTGCGGCAGGCTGGGTCCATTTCACAGACTCCCACCAATAGTCTGCCTCGCCACGGAACATAAATGTGGCGAATGGAACCTTCTGTTCATCCGTGCATCCCAAGACATCGAATATCTTGGTAATTTGCTTGACCCATGTCTCCGCCTTAATCGGATCCGGCTTTCCCCAGAATTCTGGTGGTCCCAACTCTTTGAACTGCTTGGCTGTGACCAGCTGTGTGTTGCCATTGTTTCTTCCTATATTTTGAACAGGAATCTCCTTCGTCTGGTTTTGCATGAATAGCAAAAAGCTTCTAAACATCCCATCGTTCATCATCTGCTCATTGATGTTGTTCACAGGAGGAACATTGTCAGCCTGTTGCACGTTCTCCTCATTGGTGAGTATAGGCATCTCCACCGTCTCATTTACTCCACTGTTAACATTCTTAGTCGACATTCTCAAATACTGCCATAAAACAAGGGTTAATTTAACAAATTAACATATCACATAATATCCCTATATTATGACCGACCAACAAATAAGCTTAGGTAGGACACACTAGCGAAGGATTTACTCGTCTCTCCCCTCCTAGTTCCATTCCCCGATCTCCACCAGAGATCATATCCCTAAGCTCTGATACCAACTGTGACGCCCCCAAAATAGGTATACAACACCTATTCTGAGTCGCCAAATACATGGTACAGAAATAAATATAACTTCATTATAATAATTGTCATGCAAAATACGACAACACAAATACTGTGAGTTTAAATACAAATATTGTCTTCTAGACAATATTCACACTCAAATAAGTCCTCATTACAATTATTAAAACACTATTTTACAAAATAGTGAGGACTGCTAACACAACTTACTGGAACCATCACTCCACACCCCGACTAGTTCCCGCTATATTCTCGCCTCCTAAGAAAAATGGTACAAAAAGGAAATGGGTGAGCTCAACTAGCCCAGTAAAGAATATTATGACTAAGATAATATACAAAAAAATTATCGTTAGTCTTCAACAGGGAAAAATCTGATAAAATATAATAGACAACAAGTTTTAGATCAACAACTGCAGCGGAAACAGCAAACCATTAGAAGAGTCAAGTAGAGAATGAATTCTACTATCTTCTAAGATTTAAAAGTCCATCAACGATATTTTATCCCTGTAACATCAATCAATAACCATCTTTAATCAAATATTCATCTTTGCACTACTGGCCAAAGATATTCATTTGTAACACCAGTCAGTCATGTTCATCTCAACACCTGTTCATCTTTGCACTACGGGCCAAAGATATTCATCAGTTAATCATTCATCTTTGCACTACAGGCCAAAGATATTCAGTAATATCATCATTTAGGACTGAGGATGATGAAAAATTATTTTAAAGAAAACGAATCCAATGAGACAGAAGGACAAATATTAGGGATTCGTATTATAGTTTATCCAAGTACAATAATACTACATAATAACCAATTGTGAAGGAGAATTTAAAAATAAAGATCAAATCATGGATACAATCAAAGATAGTAACCATAATAGACATCTTGGACAAAAAGAAAATTTTTTATTTTTCGGTGAATAGTGCCGTATACGTGAATAGTAACCCCGACACAAAAAGTTCTAAATTTGATAAAAAGTTTATATCAATATTTTAGCATAATGATATTGAAGAAAATAATATCATTTAAGAAGAAAATAATATCCCTTATCTTAGAAAGAATAGTACTTCTGACTGGAATACTTGATATAGTGCTGAAAGAACTTGCACCGTATAGCAATACTCAAAGTACTAAATTACTCACAAAATACGCTCGATATTATAGAGGAAAGAGAGAGAAATCTTTAGTTTCTGGTGTGATTTTTAATTCTAACCTAAGCACCCTATTTATAGGAAAATGCTTAGAACACCAAAGTAGAAAATTGAATATAATAATAATATAATTACAAAATATTCAAGCCCACCTCTAGATACTTGAATTCAGCCATTAACATGTGCAAGTGAAGGCCACCAAAGTACAAAAAACGTTTTTCTATCAAAAATCATTTAAACTCCAAAAATCAATTCACACCCGATATACCGAAACTTCAATAATTCACAATAAATAGTTCTTTTATCAGAAAATTCGAAACTCGGGAGTTTTTTCAAATTCCAAACAGAAATTGACCAAAATCCACAAACGGGCGATTTTACAGGCTATAATCATATTTCATTCAAGAAATGGGTCCACCGACACACAAAACATGTGTTAATCATTTAATGCAACAAAAATACTCTTTCTCCTCATATACTCATATATCTCACATTAATTATAAAAATATCACCATTAATATATTATTAAAATAATATATTTAAGTTTATTATTTTATCAGAAAAAGATAAAATATTAATTTTCAACAATTGTCACATTAAAAAATTTTCTCCATCTATATCCACTTAAAATCAATATTTTCCTCATCATATAAATCAATAATTAATTATTCACAAATAATATTACAGAATCACAGTACTGGCAACCAGGCCGTTCCTAGGAAAGATGGGGCTTTCTAATAAGGATCTCTCCTTACTGGCGCGTAATTAGATGACCAAACCTCTCCTTAGACAGAACTTTCTAGACATTGCCAATAATGTTATCTAATAATATTATTCAGATAATATGAATTATTGCTCCGATAATAGAAAATACTGTCTAGTGACAATTATTAAAATAACAGTAATATAAAATATCAACGCAGCAATTATTGAATCAATAAAATAAAATATTGAACAATAATTACTATAACAATTATTGAGTAGTGCCTTCTTACGTAAGAATCAATAATTGGTGCAATACCGTGTGCTACTGTGCAACAACGCGTATTACTGTGTTTTAACCACCGGGTATTCCAACAGTATTAACGGTAACAACTACGCCGTTATTTATAAACAACTTGTTTTTGTCGTTTTCTTCATCCAATCGCTTTTCGTTATGGGGCCCACACAAGGCTGCGCCGTCGTACGAATATTCTCCGACAACAAGAATATTCCATGACCAAATGAATATTTCCCGACAACAATGAATATTTTATGACCACTTGCTTATTTGAAATATTTGCGCATTTTACCCATAACTAACCACATTAATCAAATCAACCCTTACTATTTCAAAATAATGAATAGAGGAATTAAATTTTATTTATTAATAATTTGGGGTCTTACATAAATAATAAATGTTGACATAATATAAAAATGTCAAAGGTTGAACTAAAAACAAATTCTGATACCCGAACCGATCATCGAACAGGAAAAGGTACCGGGTGGATGGATCACTGGTCTAACCAGTGGTCGAACCGTTATTGACCCAATGACATCATTAATATATAAAAATATTTATTATTGGTAATTAATAAAATTTTAAAAAATTTCATTTTTTATTAACTAAAATATAATAAATTTGAGTTACAATATTACTAGAAGTGATTAATTTTATTATTAATTTTTTTTTGTACAAAAAAAAATTAAAAATCGATTCACTGAATCTATTAACCAGTTTTACCAATTAAACCGATGGTAAACCAAGTCAACCGATTTTTGACCAAATTAATAAAATCGGGTTAAATCGGACCGAAGAGTCGACCAATTCTAATTTTTACCGACGGACCGGTTCGAGTTTAATAACACTGTAAAAAAAGAAGAACGAACTAAATTATCTATTTAATTATAGTATATAAATAGATAGATAGATTCAAACTTATCTTTATTAGTGTTATAAAAGCATAGTTATTAGAAGCGGACCGAACTTACCGCTTCAAGTGGTTTGACCGAAAATCCGATAACAATTCAGTCCGATTCACTCAAATATTATACTTGTAAATACCAGATTAAATGACGTGAACCGGCCGATATTTTTGAAAATCAATGAATTGGCCCATTTTTAAAGAACCGGTCCGATATTGCACATTGATAAAATATGAATTATTTTGGCAAAACTAATGATTTAGCCATCGAAGTTGGCACATTTTATTGAATACCTGATTGAACTTTTAATTTTTTAAATTAACCTACTAAACTAATTTTTATTTTCAAATTGGGTCATTCCGTTAAAAATGGTTGACAGACATTAATTTTTTATCTACGTAGCGCTAATGTGATTGTAAAAAAAAAGAAAAAAAAAAGAAAATGACATGGAAAATCAAAACAACTTTGGGCTTATATTTTTCACTCCATTAATTGCATGAATCTTGACGTTATGCAAGTTCAATAATCGATGATGTTTCTTCAATCTACCTTTGACAAGAGGCCTTAGTTGAAAAACCCTAATCCCATTATCTTCCCCCAAAATCAAGAACCCAAACGAAACACTGATAGAAAGTACGAACACACAAAGGCGGAACCAGGGGGGCACCTGCCCCCGGTAGGCTGGTACAGGCGACTCTCTCTAGAGGCTAGAGTACCCTGCTGTTATGATTTTGCCGCTGCCCGGCTGGTAATTGGTTGTGGACGGTGATGTCGCTGGAGACGGAAGAGGGGATAATTCGATCATGACTGATGAGAAATGGGGGTTTAAGTCTTTTAGAGGGAGAGAGAGAGGACAGACAGAGAGACCCCGCCGGGTTTTAGTTACAATTTGTGGAGGGAGTTAGGGGGAAAGTGAATTTAATGGTCAAGTTAGGAGGTTGTATTAATTTTAGTGTGGGTTGATTGTGAGGCTGACACGTATCTGATTCTTTTGAGGGAGGGATAAACATGTTTGAGCTGTTGAGTACCAAGCTAAAATCCTATTTACCATTTGCACTATGATCCATAATGATAAACACGTAATTCATACATTTTACTATCCTTAATTTTGTCCTTTTAATTATATTAGTTTATTAAATTAATATGTTTTATTTTATTTTGTAGGATTTAGTATTTGTTGCATTAAGGTCAAAATCTTGGTGATCAAGGGATATTTAATGTTTTTATTCATATAAGGAATATCCAAGAAGAATCCTACAAGGAGTAGGAAAGAGGTTGAACAATCTTGGTGTACAAGTCAAACCCAACAAGAGAAGAAAAATATATCTAGAAGATCTTTTTGAGAAGTTGATTGGGGACAAAACTGTCCAAGTTCAATTAGGGTTCCAAGTTATTTTCCCTATAAATAGGCCTCTTGTTTTAGAGAGAAGGGCACCACTTATTATTTTCTTTTTCTTAGTTCTTCACTAGTGTAGAAGGGAGTAACATATTTAGAGTTTGTTTTTTTCTCTTATTTCAATCACGTGTGAAACTACTGTCAGGGAGTATTTGTATCTTTCTTTTATTTATATAATAGAAATTCTCTTTTTAATTAATGTTCTTATTTCATGCGAATTATAGTACTAATATTATTTATTTTTGTTTTTAATTCCATGGCTAGCTAAATTTCTAATACCTAGGATTATGATGAAACTAAGTATTTCATAATAATATTTTCTTTCCGTTCTAAAATTAATACCTAATTATTTTCGCCTTCATATTTTTCTCCACATAAATTGCATATGATTTTTATATTGATTGCGAGGTTTTGATAAGTTATAGTTAATCTGTGAATTTTTCATAACTTATGCTTGCCCATATTAATTATATGAATCATTATTTTTAAAGGGAAGGGAGAATAATTTGGGAATTGATTTAAGAAATAAGAAATTATTTATTATGTTAATATTTGGTGGATTCTAATTCCTAGGTATCTTTTCTCATTAATAGTTTCCGTTATTAATTAGTAGTTTGAACAATTTAGTTAATAAATTTTCTCCACCATATTTATTTCTAATTCGCCTAAAATATTAATTAAGGATATATTAAAAAATTAATCTAGTCTCTGTGGGTTCGACCTGTACTTGCCAGTTCTTCAATTTGACACTGTGCACTTGCAGTTACATATTTTTATCACATCAAGTTTTTGGCGCCGTCGCCGGGGACTAGAATTAATTTTTATTTATTCCTTAATTTTTATTTATTCGAATTAGCTTTATCTCTAATTATTTTTTTTTCAGGATTATTGAAGTTGGTCGAAGGAGCGAAAAGATAAAAATTTTGTTGCTGCGCTTTCTTCGGTACTTCGTATCTCCATATTTAAAAAAATATATATAGTTTAGTTTTTTATTATTATTAATATTTTTTTTTATTTGTCGCATTCATGCATTCACTCACGTAGAGCACATCCTGTTAGGTTTTTATTTTTATTTATTTATTTAAATTTTTTTTGTCAAATATAAACTGTGGTGATTGCTGGAGGATTGAGGTACGTCAAAATTTCTCCTTCTTTCGTAATTCACATAGTGTTAGGACACTTTATTTGTTTATAATTTTTTTTTATTATTTGTGCATTTTCATCTTTAATCTAACAATAAGGGTACAACCCTTAACAAGATAAGGTGGGGATTTCATCACCCTTCCTTGGCCCATAAACAACCCAATTTGCATTTTGCATGACCATGACCTAATAAAATCAAGTAGACGTTGACCTCTAGGACTCTCAAGCTCAATTAGGACAAGAAACTCCAAGAGGAGTCTGAATTTTAAATTAATCAAACTACAGGTGTCTAGGCAAGTGGTTCAAAAGGTATACGCCTAAAGATTGTGTGGTTAATCAATTAGTCACCGTTTCTACGGAGAGACTCCCACCTTTCTTACACTTACTTGGCTAGTGGTGTGATTAATTTTGAATTTGGCGGACCTTGCGGTGTAACTTGAAACAGTTAGGAGCTGTCTAGATTTTAATTAGGTTGACCTTAGAAGTAAATTTATTTTTATTTTCTTTTATTTTATTTTGTTTTGTTTTGTTTTTTGTGCTTATCAGCTTATTTGTTAAGTAGTGTATGCAAAAAGTGTGGATTAGGGACGACGATTAGTGAGAACACTTGATTTTTCGGATTTCACTTTAAAAGATCTCACTTTAAGAAAAATGGAGGGCGCACAAACTGTTTCTTTAAGGGATCGATGTTATCCTTTCCGCTCTGCCCAACCTTCATGTATCAGTCTACCACCAGTAACTGGTAATAATTTTGAACTTAAGTCACATTTTATAAATATGTTACCTAGGTTAACAGGGATAGAAGATGCATATTTATTTATTCAGGAATTTGAGGAAGTTTGTGCCCTAATGAAAATTCAACAATTGTCTGATGACTCAATTAGGCTAAGATTTATAACATTTGCTTTAAAAGATAATGCTAAAAAATGGTTATATAGCCTACCAAATAATTCCATATCAACCTAGGAGGGATTTGTTGTTACATTTCTAAAAAAATATTTTTCAAATCATAAAACTGCTAAAATTCGGACTGCAATTCATCAATTTTGCCAACATGAAAAAGAGTCATTTTGGAAATATTTTGATAGATTTAAAAATTTGTTATCCCAATGCCCACACCACGGAATTGAGAAATGGAGATTGTCTCAAATTGCTTATGAAGGTTTAGACTATCCCACTAAAACAATGTTAGAGTCAATGTGTAAAGGGGATTTTTTGAATAATGATGAGGAAAAGGCTTGGGAGTTTTTAGAAGACTTAGCAGAAAAAACTATGCAATGGGAAACCACCCGAGAGACAGATAAACCTAGTTCATCTAGGGGTGTTCATACAATTGACAATTCAATTGCTACCGAAATTAAGTTGGCTGGTGTACTTAAAAGACTTGAAGATTTAGAAACTAGGGGACAATCACACGTGAACCAAGTCTCAACACCACCACCTTTGTGTCTAAAGTGTAATTCACCAAGCCATGTGATTGAGGAATGTCCTTGAGTCGTGCCCCAATTTGAAAAATATGAACAAGTCAATGTAATGTTTCAACGACCTAGGAATGACCCATTTGCACCCACTTATAATCCTGGTTGGAGAAATCATCATAATTTTGCATGGAACCAAGGACCCTACCCAAATAATTCTTCAAATCAGGTCAATCAGTCTCTAAATCAATCTTTTCAGCCTTACCAAAAGTCAAATCCTGGTCCGTACCAAAATTCAAATCCAGCACCTCAATATCCACCAGGTTTTTCTAATGAAAGTGAGAGGAGACTTAGCACCTTAGAGAAAAGTGTGAGCACCTTAGAGAAGAGTGTGGACACTGTAATAAAATCCATTTCTCGCCTAGAGATCCAAATGAGTCAATTGGCCACTTCAGTTAGTGAAAGAGAGAAGGGTAAACTTCCTAGTCAACCCGAGACCAATCCAAAATTTTCAGTTCCTACTCAAAAACCTTATCATGTTAATTCACTTGAAAACAACCAAGTCAATCATGTGAATTCTGTAATTTCTTTAGGGTCTGGAAATTATTTTAACAATCATGCTGGAATTGATAATGAAGAAGAGAAAAATTTAAATGTTGAATCTAATAATCCATCTTCAAAGTTAGCCCAGCCTGAAAAGCCCACAAACTCTGAGTCAGTAGGTCTATCTACTCAGCTTGTGTCAAAAAATGATCAAACCACATCTTCTGAATCAAATGAAAAAGTCTTCAAACCTAAAGCCCCATTCCCTTAAAGACTTATTTCAAATAAGCAGTCAGCCCAATTGGACAAAATTCTAGAAGTGTTCAAACAAGTAAAAATTAACATTCCTCTTTTAGATTCCATTCAACAAGTTCCCTCATATGCTAAATGTCTAAAAGATTTGTGCACACTTAAAAGAACCACTCATGTTCCTAAGAAAGCTTTTTTAACAGCTCATGTTAGTTCTATCTTGTCATGTCAAGTCCCTGTGAAATATAAGGACCCCGGTTGTCCTACTATTTCATGCATCATAGGTGACACCTTAATTGAAAAGGCTTTACTTGATTTAGGAGCTAGTGTGAACCTATTACCATTTTCTGTGTACCAAACCTTAGGCTTAGGGGAGTTGAAAAAGACAAGTGTCACACTCCAACTAGCTGACCATTCTGTTAAAGTGCCAAAAGGAATAGTTGAAGATGTACTCATTAAGGTTGGTAATTTTGTCTTCCCTGTTGACTTTGTTGTCCTTGAAACCCAGCCTGTTGTCAATCCCAAGGGTCAAATTCTTGTAATTTTAGGTAGACCATTTCTAGCAACCTCTAATACGTTAATCAACTGTAGAAATGGACTTATGAAATTGACATTTGGGAACATGAAAATTGATTTAAATGTGTTTAATGTGGGAAAGCAACCTTGTGATTTTTCTGACCAACCGGTTGAAGTGAACATGATTCAGGTCATGTCCGACAATGAACTTACAGGAGAAGACGAAATTTTTAATTTTTGTCTAAATCATTTTGGTCAAAATTGGGATGAAACAGAATATGTAAATGAGGTTAATGAAATGCTAGAGTCATCAACATCAATGTCTTACTCTAAATGGGAACCCGACATTGAGCCATTAATCTTGCAATCTTCAGAACCTCTTGAAAAGAGTCCACCAAAGGTAGAACTCAAACCTCTGCCTGATAATCTTAAATATGCCTATTTAGGTCCCTCCAAAACTCTTCCTGTAATCATTGCTTCTGATTTAACAAACACACAGGAGGAAGAGTTATTGACCATCATGAGAGAAAACAAGGAACCCATAAGATGGAGTATAACTGATATTAAGGGGATCAGTCCAACAATTGTCCAACATAGGATCCATTTAATAGATGATGCTAAACCTGTGAGAGACCCACAAAGGCGTTTAAACCCGGTTCTAAAAGATGTTGTTAAGAAAGAAATTCTCAAGTGTCTAGATAATGGGATCATCTATCCCATTTCTGATAGCTCGTGGGTAAGTCCTGTTCAGGTGGTACCTAAAAAGTCTGGCTTAACTGTGGTTCAAAATGAAGCTAATGAGTTAGTTCCCACTCGTGTCCAATCAGGTTGGAGGGTTTGCATATACTATAGAAAACTCAATGCTGCCACAAGAAAGGATCATTTTCCTTTACCCTTCATTGACCAAATTCTAGAAAGATTAGCTGGTCATGCTTACTATTGTTTCCTTGATGGTTACTCGGGCTACTTTCAAATTCCCATAGCCCCAGAAGACCAAGAAAAAACCACTTTCACTTGTCCTTATGGAACCTTTGCATATCGTCGTCTGCCCTTTGGGCTATGTAGTGCCCCTACCACCTTTCAAAGATGCATGATGAGTATTTTTTCTGACATGGTGGAGAAATTCCTAGAAATTTTTATAGATGATTTTTTCATATTTGGGTATACATTTCATGAGTGTCTTCACCACCTTGACTTAGTTTTAAGGAGATGTAAGGAAACAAATTTAATCCTGAATTGGGAAAAATGTCACTTCATGGTAAAAAAAGGAATTGTTCTTGGTCACATCATATCTGAAAAGGGAATTGAAGTAGATAAAGCCAAAATTGACCTCATTGCCAATCTTCCACCACCTAGGACAATCAAAGAAATTCGTTCTTTCCTAGGACATGCAGGCTTTTATAGGCAATTTATTAAAGATTTTAGTAAAAAAGCAAGACCCTTGACCAATCTTCTAGGTAAAGATGCAAAATTTGAATTTAATGAAAAATGTCTTCAATCCTTTGAACAACTCAAAAAGGAGTTAACTTCAGCTCCTATCATCAAATCACCTGATTGGAGACAACCATTTGAGTTAATGTGTGATGCATCTGACTATGCAGTTGGTGTTGTTCTAGGGCAAAGAATCAACACGATTCCCCATGTCATATACTATGCTAGTAGGACTTTGAATGATGCTCAATTGAACTATTCAACTACTGAAAAAGAACTTCTAGCTATAGTTTTTGCCCTAGAAAAGTTTCGATCTTATCTTATTGGGTCTAAAATAATTGTTTACACTGACCATGCTGCTCTCAAACATCTTCTTTCAAAAAAAGATTCAAAAGCACGTTTAGTTCGTTGGGTCTTATTGCTCAAAGAATTTGACCTCGAGATACGAGACAAAAAAAGTTCTGAAAACGTGGTAGCTGATCATTTGTCACGTTTAGTTGTGGAGTCCAACTCTGACCTGCCCTTAAATGAATTTTTCCCAGATGAGCAGCTTTTCTCTATATCTGCTACACCTTGGTTTGCTGATATTGTGAATTACCTAGTGACTAGTGAGATTCCTTCCCATTGATCCAAACAAGACCGATCCAAGTTTTTTTCACAAGTCAAACACTTTTATTGGGGATGACCCCTATTTGTTCAAATATTATCCTGATCAAATCATTAGGAGGTGTGTACCCGACCACGAGGTTAGAAGTGTTCTGTCCTTTTGTCATGACCAAGCTTGTGGAGGACATTTTGGAGGCAAAAAGACGGCCGTCAAAGTCCTCCAATGTGGTTTCTATTGGCTTAGTCTATTCAAGGATGCCACATCATTTTGTGCCAATTGCAATAGGTGTCAACAATTAGGGAAGATCACTAAGAGGAATATGATGCCAATGCAACCTATTCTGGTCATTGAATTGTTTGATGTGTGGGGAATCGATTTTATGGGCCCATTTCCAAATTCTTTTGGGAATCTGTACATTTTACTTACGGAGGATTATGTGTCTAAGTGGGTAGAAGCTATACCAACCAAAACCAATGACAAAAAAGTTGTTGTCAAATTTTTGAAAGAGAACATTTTCTCTCGCTTTGGTACCCCTAGGGCCATAATCAGTGATCAAGGAAAATATTTTCGCAATCAGCCTTTTGCATCCTTGCTAAAAAAGTACTCCATCACCCACATGCTTGCAACATCATATCATCCTCAAATAAGTGGTCAGGTAGAAGTCTCAAATAGGCAAATAAAATAAATCTTGAAAAAAACGGTGAGTTTCAATAGAAAAGACTGGCCTCTAAAATTGTTAGATGCATTGTGGGCTTACCGTACTGCCTTTAAAACTAATTTAGGGATGTCACCATATCGGCTTGTGTTTGAAAAAGTTTGTCACTTACCTGTTGAACTTGAACATCGTGCTTTGTGGGCCATAAAACAGTTGAATTTTGATATGTCCACCGGTGGGAGTCATAGACAATTGCAATTAGCTGAGTTAGATGAGATTAGGAACGATACTTATGAAAATGCTAAAATTTATAAGGAAAGAACAAAAGTGTTTCATGACAAAATAATTTTGAGAAAATCATTTTTACCTGGACAAAAAGTTCTCTTGTATAATTCTAGGCTATATTTATTCCCTGAAAAATTGCGTTCTAGATGGGATGGACCTTTTGTAGTGAAGGTAGTTTACTCTCATGGGGCAGTCGATATTGAAAATCCAAATAGTGGAGAAATTCTCAAAGTGAATGGTCAACGACTCAAACTTTTTTTAGAAATGCCGACCGAACCAGAGGAGGTGGTATACCTTGTTGACCCACCTGATTTAGTATGACTGGCACTGCACTTGTAAGTTTGTACGTATATTTTTCTTTTGTCCAATATTGTCATCCGGTTTCTGCCCCATCGTACAAGGTATAATTCTTTCATATCTTTGTTCTCTATTTTTCATTTGCATACATTGAGCACAATGCATGATTTAGGTATGTGGGAGTTTATTTGTATTATTGTATTAGATTTTTTTTATTTTTTAGAAAAAAAAATATAGAAAAAAAACACAAAAAATAAATAAATAAATAAATAAATAAAATAAAATAAAAATTTATTTGACTTTTTATGGATTGAATTAATTTTAATAAGTGTTTGTGGAGCAAAACTCATGAGTAAGATTGAAAGATTTAGAACTCTTAAATTTTTGATAAGATGCGAAATCTTAGTTCAAAACACCATCCGGATTAAAATTGATTTCACAAGCATTTTTGCACTTCACATTTGTACTAATTCTTAGTTGTGGAGTATAAACCATGATTCGAGCAATTTCAACAAAGGACAAAAAGAAAAAAAGAATGAAAAAAAAAGAAAGAAAAAATATTGAAAAAAAAGAAAGAAAAAAGTCTAAAAAAAAGAATAAATAACTGCTTCAATGTTCATTTAACGAAATAACTGGGTATCCAAGCCTCGGAAAGCATCGATATTCACGCTGAAAAGTGTGATGGATAAAAGCAGCTTGACTAGTCTAATTTTGTGGCCTTTGTTACTCGAGTTAGTAAATCTTTAGGGGTGTCTCTACACCTAGTGTCCTAAAGTCATCTGATTTGGGAGTCATTGGTCCAACGCTCGCTCTACATGGGTAACTTTGAAAAACCTAAGAAAATGAGACATTGCACAAGTCAAGAATCAAAATTGAAAAAATTGGAAAAATGGAAAAAAGAAAAAGAAAAATGAGTTTACTTGATTTTCATGGTAAAAATCCCTACTAAGAGTTACATCACATACACATGCATGCATCACATGAAATTGATTTAATGAAGAATGGTGTCTAAAATGAAGATCGAGTATTTTTGATAAGGTGAAAGTGTGATTTTGAATTTAATCTTGCTTATGTATAATGCCCATAGATATTTAGAAGTTTTCTTTCAATTTCATAATTTGTTGAATCCAAAAAGATATATTTTTGAATTTTGTGGGTATATTCACTGCAAACCCTCACGAGACACAACTCGTCCACTTGGGTAACCTTGAGGTTTAAAGGCTTGTTGCACATGCTAAGTGCAATCGTGTTTCCTACGGAAATGGGGTAGTGTAATTTTTATTTTTTTTTATTTTTATTTTACTCGAGGACGAGCAAAAGCTAGGTATGGGGGTATTTAATAAACACGTAATTCATACATTTTACTATCCTTAATTTTGTCCTTTTAATTATATTAGTTTATTAAATTAATATGTTTTATTTTATTTTGTAGGATTTAATATTTGTTACAATAAGGTCAAAATCTTGGTGATCAAGGGATATTTAATACTTTTATTCATATAAGAAATATCCAAGAAGAATCCTACAAGGAGTAGGAAAGAGTTTGAACAATCTTGGTGTGCAAGTCAAACCCAACAAGAGAAGAAAAGTATATCTAGAAGATCTTTTTGAGAAGTTGATTGGGGACAAAACTGTCCAAGTTCAATTAGGGTTCCAAGTTATTTTCCCTATAAATAGGCCTCTTGTTTTAGAGAGAAGGGCATCACTTATTATTTTCTTTTTCTTAGTTCTCCACTAGTGTAGAAGGGAGTAACATATTTAGAGTTTATTTTTTTCTCTTATTCCAATCACGTGTGAAACTACTGTCAGGGAGTATTTGTATCTTTCTTTTATTTATATAATAGAAATTCTCTTTTTAATTATTGTTCTTATTTTATGCGAATTATAGTACTAATATTATTTATTTTTATTTTTAATTCCATGTTTAGCTAAATTTCTAATACCTAGGATCATGATGTAACTAAGTATTTCATAATAATATTTTCTTTCCGTTTTAAAATTAATGTCTAATTATTTTCGCTTTCATATTTTCCTCCGCATAAATTGCATATGATTTTTATATTGATTGCGAGGTTTTGATAAGTTATAGTTAATCTGTGAATTTTTCATAACTTATGCTTGCCCATATTAATTATATGAATCATTATTTTTAAAGGGAAGGGAGAATAATTTGAGAATTGATTTAAGAAATAAGAAATTATTTATTATGTTAATATTTGGTGGATTCTAATTCTTAGGTATCTTTTCTCATTAATAGTTTCCGTTATTAATTAGCAGTTTGAATAATTTAGTTAATAAATTTTCTCTACCATATTTATTTCTAATTCACCTAAAATATTAATTAAGAATATATTAAAAAATTAATCTAGTCTCTGTGGATTCGACATGTACTTGCCAATTCTTCAATTTGACACTATATACTTACAGTTACATATTTTTATCACATCACATAACAAACAAAGCGACTAAAGATAAGTTATCATAATTTTATTTTTCATTATATTTTATTTTTACAAACACATTTAATTATTATATTTTTTCAATAATTAAAAACGAAAAAATTTTGAGACGTTTTTAAACTATATAGACTCGCAAGATACAATTATCTCTTCTTAATCGTACAACCAAAAAAAACACTTCCAACATCAATAAATAAATATTTTTTACTATTTTGACCCCTACAAAAAACTTCTGGATCCGCCGCTACGGATACAGAACAATCAATAACCGCAAACTTCATCAGCTTAATATTCACCCATCATCATCATCTTCCTCATCAGCCGCTATCTTAACCGCAAAAACCCAAACTTTGTGATTCGAAATCGAATACATGGCAAAAACATTAATTGAACCGATTAGCTTCACAGAAACACCGTGATTAACACTGATAACAACTCCTGACTTGTTTTTATCGAACTTTAGATCTCGCTGATTGCAGGACACCTGCAGTCTGACGAAGGATTGATTATTTCGGAGGATCCAGAAGCGGAAGAGGATGGTGGTGCCGCCAAGGTAAGGGGAAGAAACGAGGAAGAGGAGGCGGGAGGTAGGGTTTTGGAGGCGGATGAAGGTGGCGGAGGTGGGAGAGGAAATTAGGGCTCGGAGAGGAAGGAGAGAGGAGAGACAAAAGGGGGAGATGGGAAGAGTAGAGAGAGAAGGTAGAGTCGGAGTACATTACAGCTAGAGAAGGAGAGGTGGGGTCCAAGAGGAGAGAAGTGATTTGTGAGGAGGAGATAGAAGATTGAGGGAGGCTGAGCCGCCAGGCCTGGACGACAACTACCATTAGAGCAGAGCGAAGAAAATTAGTTGTTTTGATTTTTTTTGTTTTTATTTTTCAAGTTATTTTTTTTACGTCCACGTCAGCGCCACGTAGATAAAAAATTAACGTCTGTCAATTTTTTTTAACAGAATGACCCAATTTAAAAATAAAAATTAGCTCAGTGAATTAATTTGAAAAATTAAAAGTTCAATCAGGTATTCAATAACACGTGTCAATTTCAACAAATAAATCATTAGTTTTGCCGAATTATTTTGAAACACTTTGTTTCTGAGTTTTGAACAGAAAAGAAAAGAAAAGAAAACTTAAATTAGAACAGAAAAGAAAAGAATAGAAAATTTAAAGTTTTTTTTTGTGTTGTTTCTGAGTTTTTAATGGAAAATGATAGAAAATTTAAAATTGAGGATATGGGTTGTAATTTAAAATTTATTATATTAAAAGTTGAGGATAATATGGGAATTATAAAAATATTATTTATTCTAATTTTTTTTCCGTCCAAATCATGCCAATTTTGGACGGAAAACTTTGGTAGGAAAAGTGGCCAAGTTTTCTATCCATTTCTTTTCTTTTCCGTTTATTAAAAAACTCAGAAACATAAGAATTAGAAAGAAAACTTAAATTTTCCGTCCATTTTTTTTCTTTTCTGTCTATTTTAAAACTCAGAAACAGAACGTTAGATAATTTTTGGTACGGAGATGACAAAAAACACTTGATCAGAAAAAAACTTTATGAAACTCGCTGATAGATTTTGGGACTAAAAATTGCAAACCAAAAATTTAATGAGGAGAAAATTGTCATACAGCGGTATAAAATTTATAGAATTTTCTTTTTACACTACTATTTGTAAAAAGAAAAATCTATATTATTATGGTAGTGCATTTTTATATGAGTAGTGTTACATACATAAATTTTTTTATAAATATTTTATAAACTGCTGATGTGACATACTCCACTTCAGCGTATTGATCAACAAATTATTTTAATGTAGTCTTCGGTTCCACATAATATGCTGATGTGAAATATGCCACATCAACCGTTTGTAAAATATTTGAAAAATAGTTTGTGTCTCTAGTATTATTCTTTTTATATTATTATATTCTTAAGTAGTGGAGTATGATTTGACTATTCCATGTTATAGCATATGGATATACGTTTAGATCATTTAAATTGACTTAATTAAATTATAGATATATCATATTTATTTGTTTTATTATGCAGAATTATTATGGTTTTAATTTATATTGTATTTAATAATATGATCATTATTTATAATCTTATTGCAATTGTTTCTTTTTCTTACTTATCAAAGAAATTTGTTTTTCTCCCGCTAATAAAGAATTAAATGATTTCATTTTATATTGCATATTTATTTCTTTAATTTATTTATAACTAAATAGATCTTTATAATCTTTGGTCTCTAGTTTCTTACAGTAATTTTCGTAGTAGAAATTTAATACTTTATAATAAATATTGCTCCTTCTATTTCAAAATATAACATCGTTGTTAATTTTTTAAAATCGAGTTAAATATCTTTAAATTCAAAATTATAGGATTTTTTTTTTAATTTTAATCCATAAAATGATGATATTATAATCATCTACAAAACATTACCCTTGCAATACTTTTATTTCATAATTTTTAATGAATCATATTAATTTTTAATTAAAAATGCTTCAAGTCGATTTTCTAAAAGAAAATATTAATCTTATAATTTGGAATAAAAAAAATATTATTTTTGATAATATAAATATATTTAATTAGATAATAAAAATCCAACTCAACGATTAGTTCAACCGGTTAAATTAGTAAAACGTTGAATCAGTGTATCGATTCGGTCCGATTCTGATAACTATACATAAAACATATAAAAGACACTTAGTAAACACTCTTGTATAAAGATCACATCCCCACTTTTTAAGGCAATTCATACAATGTCAAATGAGTCATGCGATGCATAATTTTTTCTATATTCTTTTATTTTGATTATATGTACAAGAGTTTATGATATTAAATAAATTATCTTATATTGGTGACGGGTGGATTCTGCCACTTATATCAGTGTCATCAAATTTAAAATAAATAAATTTTCATAAAAAATAAAAAGATAGTAAAATAAATTACAATACTAAATAATGCCCAAATATTATTCATAGTAACATTTTTTGAGATTTCATTACTTAAATTGTTGTATGATAGTCTCACTTTTATTAGTTAAAAAATTTCATAAGCAACTACAAAAAAAAGGGCAAGTAATTACAAAAAAATATCAATGCAATTGCTAAATTTGTGAAATTATAAATTAAAAAAATGCAACATTATCAAATTTTCTTTAAAGTTGAACTAGTGGAAAAAATTAGGTCAAGTTGCTAGACGGAAAACGGAGAAACAAAAAGTATTGTAGTGACTAAGAGCATTTGCAACAGTAGTAACAAAAATAACTCTTCAAATTGAAATTTGTTGACCTACGTGACAATTTGAAGAACATTATTTGTTATTTTCATATTTTGTATCTCTTCAGTCTCTTCAATTCAATAATTTGTACATCAAACTCATCAAGTAAAATAAATATTTTTAGCCTTCCATAAATATTTTAAAGAGAGAAAATGAGATTGCGGATTTGAAGAGAGAGAAAGAGGTTGCAAATTTGATGACTAAGGTTGAAGAGGCTGTTGGATAAAATTTTTCAGATGTGGCTCACCTTGAGTATCCCAAAGTAGTTGAAGAGTCGGTTGGAGATGCTCTTATGTAGTTTATAATATGAATTTTGAAGAATTTAATACTACCTCCATTCTAAAATTAGATATACATTTTGACTTTTTAAAATTAATTTACGAAATCATAAAACATAAATTGATATAAGTTCGTTCAAATTTTGAAAACAACAAAGATAATAATTAGTATTCTCTTCGTCCCAGGATAAAAGTCATGATGGACTTTTTACGCATATTAAGAAGAGGACTGAAATGATAAAATTACCCATAATAATATGCCATTAATTATTTTTAATGTAGGTGAGAGAGTGACTTTGTAAGGCCTCAATTTTTATGAATAAAGATGAATTTTTCTTGAAATATATTTTTGAATATTATGGTGTGGATTTGATATAATCTTATGGTTGTGGGTAATATTTATAAATTTTGCAAAGTAAGCAAGTTGTTATAAAATATTCGATTGGTTGGGAAATATTCGTTTTAACGAAAAATATTTGTACGACGGCACAATTATTGGTGGACCCCACAACGGAATTATTGTCGGAATGAGAAAACGACAGAAATATCTTTTTATAAAAAATAACGGCGAAAGTTTTACCGTTAAACTATTGAAATACCTGGTGGTAAAAGAACAATAATACGCGTGGTTGCATAGTAGCACACAATATTGATTATTGATGCTTACGTGAGAAGTCACTCAGTTTTATTCAATTATTGTTACAGTTGTAAGACCCCGAATTTTATGAAATAAAAGTATTCAATTTTTATTATAATTACAATTTAGTAAATGGTTAAATTGATAAAAGTTTAAAGTTATGAGTGAAATATGAATTTTTTTTTCAAAATAAGCAAGTGGTTATAAAATAATCATTGTTGTCGGGGAATATTCGTTTGGTCGTGGAATATTCTTTCTGTCAGAGAATATTCGTACGACGGCGCAGCTATTTGTGGGCCCCATAACGAATAACTGTCGGGTGAAGGAAAACGACAAATTTGAGTTTTTACAAATAACGGCGTAGTTGTTACCGTTAACACTGTTGGAATACCCGGTGGTTAAAATACAGTAATACGCGTTATTGCACAGTAGCACACGGTATTGCATAGTATTTTTGAAATTATTGATTCTTACGTAAGAAGGCACTACTCAATAATTGTTACAGTAGTTACTGTTCAATATTTTATTTTTTTAATAATTGTTGCGTTGATATTTTATATTATTGTTGTTTCAATAATTGTTGCTGCACAGTATTTTTCTTTATCAGATCAATAATTCATATTATTTGAATAATATTATTAGATAACATTATTGTCAATGTCTAGAAAGTTCTGTCTAAGGAGAGGTTTGGTCATCTAATTGCGCGCCAGTAAGGAGAAATCCTTATTGGAAAGCCCCCTCTTTCCTGGGAACGGCCTAGTTGTCATAAATGTGATTCTGTAATATTATTTGTGAATAATTAATTATTGATTCATATGATAAGAAAATATTTATTTTATGTGGATATAAATGAGGGATATATTTTTGTGGTTAAAAAATGAAGGAGTTAATGTTGAGATTTTTATCCGTATTTTTATCGGAATGGAGGTATTAAAAATCAGGATTTTTGAGATATTTTGCGGGGGTTATAATTTTTAATCCGACCGTTGGATCGTGGTAATTTTTGGATATGTTATACATATATAAGTTGAGTATATGTCCACAAATTTTGAACCGTTAAAAATAAACGTATGATTTATTATGAATTTTACGAGATGACTGGTTCAAAAATTGTTGAATTTTCGGAGTTTATCATTTTGGTGGAAAATTCTAGAATTGGTGGGCTCCATTTGTGGTTGGTGAAGAAATGTGCTGAATTATATTTCAAATGTGGTGGGTGGAAATAGTAGCAGGTAAAGCCACCAGGTTGCAGGTCAAACCTACCAAAATTTTCCTATAAATAGAGGGCTAAGTTAGAATTGAAAATCACACCAGAAACATAAGCTTTCTCTCTTTCTCTCTCTATATTATGAAGCATATTTTGTGAGTTTTTAGATACTTGGTGAGTTGCTATTCATCAGTGCAAGTTTCCTTCAGCATCATATCCGATATCCAGTCAGAAGTACTGCTCTTTTGAGGTAAGGGATATTAAGGGATTTTAAGGGTTGTTATGATTTTTAATTTCGTAACTTTTCTGACCTTCAAAAATTCTGAAAAAATTTGAAATGATATTTTGATGAGTTTTCTTGATTGTGTCCAAAAATGGTGATTTTTGGATGTATAGATTGAGAGTTATGAATTTTACGGGAAAAGACTATTTTAAAAGTAACCGCTTATAATTCCTTGTGGTTAATTCCAAAATTGATGAAATTTTTATTGGGAGTACATGTATATGATAGAAGTATACTCTGTAAATTTCAGAATTTTTAGACAAAAGTACAATTTTTGATAAATGTCTAAATATTCGGCTATTTTGGCCATATGAAAAATAGTAAATGACTTTTAAAAATTCTGAGAAAAATATATGTTCACTATGGGACTATATTATACTAAATTCCAGAAAAGAAATATTTTTGGAACGGATTTGGTATTTTTCATGAAAATAGTCTAGTTATGAGAAAATGAATTAAATATGTTATGTGAAGTAAGAAAATTGGAAAATAGGATTTTATGGCTTGAGAATCCTATATATGAGGTATATGCAGATTTTTGATGAGGGTTTTGGTTATTGATGATGAAATCTTAAGAGTTGGCATTTTATGATGATTAAATGCATTAATTAGTAAAGTGTAAACAATTTAAATAAATTGTTTATAAGCTTAAGAAATATTATTCTTTCAATATCATTATACCGAAATACTGGTATGGATTTTATTGTGAAATTTCTATCTTTTGTGTCGGGGTTACTATTCATGAGTTACTATTCACGATTTACTATTCATGAGTTACGAATATTACTCTTGAGATTAAAACTATATGTTGATCATATTATTTTTATCATCATATATAACATTTTTATAACCCTGATGTTGAAATTCTCTTTCACTGGAGTGTAAAGATGGGTAGATTATTGGTATGATCATGACTAGGGTTCTCTTTGGCCTGTAGTACAAAGTTGAATTGTGACTGGTATGATCATGACCATTGAATTTATAATTGAATATCTTAAGCTTAAGTGCAAAGGTGAATTGATCAACATGGTTATAATTATTGTTTATATAAATTCTGAAATGATTATATATTTCTTTGAGATATGAATATATTTGGCCTGTAGTGCAAATATGAATTGTTGATGAATATCTTTGGCATGTAGTGCAAAGATGGCCTGTTGATGAATATCTTTGGCATGTAGTGCAAAGATGAACTGTTGTTGAATATCTTTGGCCCGTAGTGCAAAGATGATTTGTTGATGAATATCTTTGGCCCGTAGTGCAAAGATGGATTTGTTAGTATGATTATAAACAGGAACTGTGATTTGGTATAACCATGATCTTTGATGTTTCAGGTAAAGACAGGTGATGAAAATATTCCTCGTCCTGGGTGCGAAGAAAAATTTATAGTCACAATTATGATTATGAGTTATTCATATGATTGTGGAAAGGAACTGTTGAGTGATGTTACATGGATAAAATATTGTTGGTGGATTTTTAACATGGAGAAGATAATAGACTTTATGGTCTATTTGACTCTTCTAATGGATTGCTCGTTCCGCTGCAACTATGGTTGAAATTTTTATCATTTACCATATGTTCTAAATCTCTGATTTATTGTTGATGAAGGCTATTGATAATTGAATTATCTTTAGTCATGATATTCTTTACTGAGCTAGTTGTGCTCACCCTTTTGCTTCACAATTCCTTTCAGGTAATAAGAGTGTAGCTGGGTCGAGCGAGGGTAACAAGGGAATAGAACGGTGGTCATCATTTAGTAGTTATATTTGGTGAAGAAAATAGGGTGAGGCGAACCCAACGTTGGAAGGGTGTTTTGTCACTATCATACAAGATGTCTAATGACATACAACCTCGTGTCATCATAAGACAAGGTTGTGCTCATCCACTTGCTGAGTATATCTATGGGCACTACCTATATAATCTTGGTGTTTGTTTGAAGTATAATTCTCAATTAAAGACAGTGGAGATAATGATAAGTCAAGAGAAGACTCACCATTGGGAAGAATATGATAGTAATCTTCTCGTTTTTCTTTGGGGTCTATTGGGTCAACCAAGGATAATTCTGTGGCCATATGATATCTATCATAACCTAGACGCCTGGCCTCCCATGTACGAAGGTTTCCTTAAGCACTTCCCAAAGATTCTAATTTCTAAAATAATTTTTGACTATACCTTTATGTAAGGTGTCATTGTGAGGCGATGTCCACGATTGGAACATGAGTCACATTTGGTATATATTTGTATCCAAACTCACAGCATATGTGTTGTTGTATTTTGCACGACAATTGTTGTAATAAAGTTACAGTTGTTTTCTGTACCATGTATTTAGCGACTCAGAATAGGTTGGATGGAATGGACCTATTTTGGGGTCATTACAACAGTAATTGCTGCATAGTATCTCACGTTATTTGATTCAATTATTGTCAATATTTTATATTTATTAAATCAATAATTGAGACGATAAAGTTATTTATATTATTATTTGCAATATTGACGATGTCTAAAAGTTCTGTCGAGGAGATGTTTGGTCACCTAATTACGCGCCAATAGGAAGAAATCCTTATCGAAAAGCTCCCTCTTTCTTGGAAACGATCTGATTGTTAAATATTATGAGTTTTAATAATGATGATAAATGTTGTTAAAAATATTGAGAAATTTTTTATGAAGTATTTGATGTAAATTTTGCTTATTATATGGACCCCCCATTTACCCATTTTTTTTAAAATAATCGGTAGAAAGTTATTCAGTATATATATATATATATATATATATATATATATATATATATATATATATATATATATATATATATATATGAAAATGACATTGTGACACCCCCAAATCTCGGTACTTCATTACCTCAAGAGTTGGTATTCACGTAATCAAAACATTCATTTATAACTACCCAATCATAAATAAAATTGGATAATAAACCTGCCCATACAGGAATTACATAAAATAATATCTCCCAGGTTATCTAACCTTTACATACAATCATTCATGCAGAAAATTTAAATAAACTTCATACATTCTTTAAACCAAAGTCTGATAATAAAACTATCAAAACTATTACAAGTCTTCAGTACTTGTTCGTTTTTCCCTTTCCTTTACTGGTGCTAGGTACGTCACCCTTTCCATCTATAGCTGTAAGGATTTTACAGGCAAAGAGTGAGCAAACAAGGCTCACTTGAAATAACAATGAATAACTTTTACATTCTCTGCCCATTCAGGGGCTCAATAGAACTGAATAATAAGTTCTATTAACATCTTAAACATTCCTTGCCCATTCAGGGGCTCAATAGAACTGAACAATAAGTTCTATTAATATTTTAAACATTCACTGAGGGTCTAATGACCACGAACCTTGTCCACAGTTATAAGTAATCTTTCAACTTAAACTTTTACGGTCATACGACCATAATGACTTTAAGGTACTTAGGGAGATCAACCCTTCGTACATGTAATGTATACAAACATTTCAGCGCAAAGTACAAAACTAAGCGTAACCCCTATAAATAGGGTTGTTCATCTCAGTATTTTGAGTACAAGTCCGCCCCAAAGATAGTTTGGTTTGGATACACTTCAAGGTAATTTGGAGTTCAACGGACATCAACTAAGGATTAGTTGAATACAAGATAATAACACTATGTTATTGAATGATCATACTGAATAAACATTTCGTTCTAAGTTCATGCTTTAGGAATAATCTAATAGCATAACAATTGAATAATTTATCATACCTTGCTTTGAACAACATTAAGCTAAGGTTACATCTTAGAATTTAATATCAAGCATGCATAACAAATAATAACTTGAACGATAAACTAAAGGTACTTGCATGCTAATATAACAAGTTTAGAGTTAAGAAAACTTGCACAATTATAAAAGTAGAGTTAGAGAACTTGCATAAGTATAACATAACAGTGAAAAGTAACCTTGCTGAATTATAAAGTAGCAAAGGTTAGGGAACTTGCCTCGTGCGTAGGTTAAACAATTACTATTCACGTTCACCCCAAATCCTACACATACCATATATATTGACAATACACATTAGTTACACTAACATTACCTTTATGAGTTCCTTTATTACTTTTAGTATAGCTACTAACTAAGTTTAAGTTTAAACAACATCACATCTTTCATGAATATTATTTTTTAGCTTTATTACAACTACTTAAATGATCATGTCATTGCACCACATGTACATTAACAACTTGATACAACATCCTAATACATGTCCAACATGTTATCATTAAGTTATACTAATACCCAAAGGGTTACACTTGCATTCGTGTATCCCGACGCCCTCCGATTGGCTCTAAATACACAATAGTCCTAAAGATGACCATTTTTACTACTGTTATAGACCTCAAATTAAATAACTTAAAGCATGAAAGTTGTAGGTCTACTCGTCCTCTTTCCGAATCATCTTGAATTACCTCAATCGGAGTTCGTATGAAAAAGTTATGGACGTTTTACTACAGGAGGTCAAAATTACCCAACTCGGACACTTTTCCGGCGTCGGGGCGCGGATCAGTGGCGCCGGGGCGCGAGTACCAACGCTGGGGTGCGAGCTACAGCGCTGGGGCACGAGCTTTGGCCCATTTTTGGCGCTGGGGCGCTATTTTTGGCGCTGGGGCGCGAAATTTGACGTTGGGGCGTGAATTTTGACGCTGGGGCGCCGAAACTCACAGAACCAACCCAGAAAGACAGAGCAAAGCTATTGCCTAATTTATTTTTAATAGTCAATGACATCCAACAACATGTATAACTTCATGAAAATTACACATAAAAGTTATGAAGCATTTATGTACGAATTTTACACAACTAAACAACAATATCAGAGAACTAATTATTTGAAAACACTGTTTTCCTTTAAAACCAAACCTTTAAAAATCAAAACTCCATTGTTGATATCTAAAGTACAGTGAACAAAATTTTTACTGTTATCAACCAAATTTGATTCCTTTGAAATACAAGTATACCAACATCTAACAAATTAATATGTATAGTTCAATTAACATATACAAGGTTCAATTCGCGTATTAGTTCACAATTTTTATATAATCACATACCAATTTTGTTATTTTGCAAAACATACGTTCAAACATGTTTTTAACTGTAAAACCAAGTTCCTCTTTCTTTAACACGTAATTAGCATACAATCATATATATATATATATATATTTATATATATATATATATATATATATATATATTTATATATATATATATATATTTATATATATATACACATGCTAGTGATAACAATTAAAATTACACATATTATCACAATTCTCTAACTAATTATACAAGCATGGTTTTTCAAGAGATTTTTGGGTAACATTCTGATACACCGTGATTTTTAAGAAAACCGAGACCTACAATTTCACAAAGACTATATACTGTAAAAAATATATGATAAGGTTTATAGAACATACCTTTAGTTTGTTCAAACAACACTTGTAAATCACTGACAAAAGTTGAAGAATCCAAAGACCTGTCTTTCTCTTGTTTCTCTCTTTCAGACTTTCCCTTTTCTTACTTAGGCTTAGGTTTAGACAAATGCGTAAACTAAAAAATATCAACTGATAAACTATGCGTACTCTAAAACTGATAAGCCAACGTAAATAAAAGAAACGCATGTGGTCATTATAATACTACTAAATACTATCAGTTACCAAAAACATATAACTTATATAACGTATAACTTATAAATATATTTTATTTATATATTTGTTTTATTTTATTAATAATTTTAATTCAAAAGAAATCCAAAAGCCATAAGGCTTCGTTTGGTAACCCATTTAAAAATTAAAGATTAATACTTAAGCCTTGTTTGGCAAAGAACTAAATTAAATTACTTTAATTTAATTTAATAACTCTTTATAACATAGTTATTTGTCACTCTTTATGAAATAATAATTTATTAAATAAATTACTTAATCATATAACTCAATCCACATAACACATTAACTATTTAACAAATAAATAATTAACTAATCACATTAATTATTTAGCAAATAAATAATTAACTAAATCAACTCAATCAATTTGAACAATTAGTTATTCAATAATAAACACATCCAATAAATATTTATATAAATAAATAAATATTTATAACTTACATTTAAAAATATGGAATGTTACATCATTTCCCTCTTAAAAGGATTCTGTTCCCAGAATCACAACTCAAACAACACTTTCGTTACATTTTTCCCTACTTATAAAGATTCTGTCCCCAGAATCGAAGACACAGATTAAACAAATAACTCAGGGTACTCTTTCATCATTTTCTCTTCGAGTTCCCACGTTGCTTCTTCAGCATTGTGGTTTCTCCATATCACCTTCACAGAAGGTATCACTTTATTCCTGAGCACTTGTTCTTTCCTGTCGACTATCTGGATAGGAACCTCTTCATAAGACAAATCTTTCTCAAACTGCAACGGTTCGTACTCGATCACGTGATTGTAATCGGGTTTATAAACCTGCCCATACAGGAATTACATAAAATAATATCTCCCAGGTTATCTAACCTTTACATACAATCATTCATGCGGAAAATTTAAATAAACTTCATACATTCTTTAAACCAAAATCTGATAATAAAACTATCAAAACTGTTACAAGTCTTCAGTACTTGTTCGTCTTTCCCTTTCCTTTAGTGGTGCTAGGTACGTCACCCTTTCCATCTGTAGCTGTAAGGATTTTACAGGCAAAGAGTGAGCAAACAAGGCTCACTTGAAATAATAATGAATAACTTTTACATTCCCTGCCCATTCAGGGGCTCAATAGAACTGAATAATAAGTTCTATTAACATCTTAAACATTCCTTGCCCATTCAGGGGCTCAATAGAACTGAACAATAAGTTCTATTAATACTTTAAACATTCACTGAGAGTCTAATGACCACGAACCTTGTCCACAGTTATAAGTAATCTTTCAACTTAAACTTTTACGGTCATACGACCATAATGACTTTAAGGTACTTAGGGGGATCAACCCTTCGTACATGTATTGTATACAAACATTTCAGCGCAAAGTACAAAACTAAGCGTAACCCCTATAAATAGGGTTGTTCATCTCAGTATTTTGAGTACAAGTCCGCCCCAAAGATAGTTTGGTTTGGATACACTTCAAGGTAATTTGGAGTTCAACGGACATCAACTAAGGATTAGTTGAATACAAGATAATAACACTATGTTATTGAATGATCATACTGAATAAACATTTCGTTCTAAGTTCATGCTTTAGGAATAATCTAATAGCATAACAATTGAATAATTTATCATACCTTGCTTTGGACAACATTAAGCTAAGGTTACATCTTAGAATTTAATATCAAGCATGCACAACAAATAATAACTTGAACGATAAACTAAAGGTACTTGCATGCTAATATAACAAGTTTAGAGTTAAGAAAACTTGCACAATTATAAAAGTAGAGTTAGAGAACTTGCATAAGTATAACATAACAGTGAAAAGTAGCCTTGCTGAATAATAAAGTAGCAAAGGTTAGGGAACTTGCCTCGTGCGTAGGTTAAATAATTACTATTCACGTTCACCCCAAGTCCTACACATACCATATATATTGACAATACACATTAGTTACACTAACATTACCTTTATGAGTTCCTTTATTACTCTTAGTATAGCTACTAACTAAGTTTAAGTTTAAACAACAACATATCTTTCATGAACATTACTTTTTAGCTTTATTACAACTACTTAAATGATCATGTCATTGCACCACATGTACATTAACAACTTGATACAACATCCTAATACATGTCTAACATGTTATCATTAAGTTATACTAATACCCAAAGGGTTGCACTTGCATTCGTGCATCCCGACGCCCTCCGATTGGCTCCAAATACACAATAGTCCTAAAGATGGCCATTTTGACTACTATTATAGACCTCAAATTAAATAACTTAAAGCATGTAAGTTGTAGGTCTACTCGTCCTCTTTCCGAATCATCTTGAATTACCTCAATCGGAGTTCGTATGAAAAAGTTATGGACGTTTTACTACAGGAGGTCAAAATTACCCAACTCGGACACTTTTTCGGCGTCGGGGCGCGGATCAGTGGCGCCGGGGCGCGAGTACCAGCGCTGGGGTGCGAGCTACAGCGCTGGGGCACGAGCTTTGGCCCATTTTTGGCACTGGGGCGCTATTTTTGGCGCTGGGGCGCGAAATTTGACGTTGGGGCGTGAATTTTGACGCTGGGGCGCCGAAACTCACAGAACCAACCTAGAAAGACAGAGCAAAGCTATTGCCTAATTTATTTTTAACAGTCAATGACATCCAACAACATGTATAACTTCATGAAAATTACACATAAAAGTTATGAAGCATTTATGTACGAATTTTACACAACTAAACAACAATATCAGAGAACTAATTATTTGAAAACACTGTTTTCCTTTAAAACCAAACCTTTAAAAATCAAAACTCCATTGTTGATATCTAAAGTACAGTGAACAAAATTTTTACTGTTATCAACCAAATTTGATTCCTTTGAAATACAAGTATACCAACATCTAACAAATTAATATGTATAGTTCAATTAACATATACAAGGTTCAATTCGCGTATTAGTTCACAATTTTTATATAATCACATACCAATTTTGTTATTTTGCAAAACATACGTTCAAACATGTTTTTAACTGTAAAACCAAGTTCCTCTTTCTTTAACACGTAATTAGCATAAAATCATATATATATATATATATATATATATATATATATATATATATATATACACACATGCTAGTGATAACAATTAAAATTACACATATTATCACAATTCTCTAACTAATTATACAAGCATGGTTTTTCAAGAGATTTTTGGGTAACATTCTGATACACCGTGATTTTTAAGAAAACCGAGACCTACAATTTCACAAAGACTATATACTGTAAAAAATATATGATAAGGTTTATAGAACATACCTTTAGTTTGTTCAAACAACACTTGTAAATCACTGACAAAAGTTGAAGAATCCAAAGACCTGTCTTTATCTTGTTTCTCTCTTTCAGACTCTCCCTTTTCTTACTTAGGCTTAGGTTTAGACAAATGCGTAAACTAAAAAATATCAACTGATAAACTATGCGTACTCTAAAACTGATAAGCCAACGTAAATAAAAGAAACGCATGTGGTCATTATAATACTACTAAATACTATCAGTTACCAAAAACATATAACTTATATAACGTATAACTTATAAATATATTTTATTTATATATTTGTTTTATTTTATTAATAATTTTAATTCAAAAGAAATCCAAAAGCCATAAGGCTTCGTTTGGTAACCCATTTAAAAATTAAAGATTAATACTTAAGCCTTGTTTGGCAAAGAACTAAATTAAATTACTTTAATTTAATTTAATAACTCTTTATAACATAGTTATTTGTCACTCTTTATGAAATAATAATTTATTAAATAAATTACTTAATCATATAACTCAATCCACATAACACATTAACTATTTAACAAATAAATAATTAACTAATCACATTAATTATTTAGCAAATAAATAATTAACTAAATCAACTCAATCAATTTGAACAATTAGTTATTCAATAATAAACACATCCAATAAATATTTATATAAATAAATAAATATTTATAACTTACATTTAAAAATATGGAATGTTACATCATTTCCCTCTTAAAAGGATTCTGTCCCCAGAATCACAACTCAAACAACACTTTCGTTACATTTTTCCCTACTTATAAAGATTCTGTCCCCAGAATCGAAGACACAGATTAAACAAATAACTCAGGGTACTCTTTCATCATTTTCTCTTCGAGTTCCCACGTTGCTTCTTCAGCATTGTGGTTTCTCCATATCACCTTCACAGAAGGTATCACTTTATTCCTGAGCACTTGTTCTTTCCTGTCGACTATCTGGATAGGAACCTCTTCATAAGACAAATCTTTCTCAAACTGCAACGGTTCGTACTCGATCACGTGATTGTAATCGGGTTTATAAACCTGCCCATACAGGAATTACATAAAATAATATCTCCCAGGTTATCTAACCTTTACATACAATCATTCATGCGGAAAATTTAAATAAACTTCATACATTCTTTAAACCAAAATTTGATAATAAAACTATCAAAACTGTTACAAGTCTTCAGTACTTGTTCGTCTTTCCCTTTCCTTTACTGGTGCTAGGTACGTCACCCTTTCCATCTGTAGCTGTAAGGATTTTACAGGCAAAGAGTGAGCAAACAAGGCTCACTTGAAATAATAATGAATAACTTTTACATTCCCTGCCCATTCAGGGGCTCAATAGAACTGAATAATAAGTTCTATTAACATCTTAAACATTCCTTGCCCATTCAGGGGCTCAATAGAACTGAACAATAAGTTCTATTAATACTTTAAACATTCACTGAGAGTCTAATGACCACGAACCTTGTCCACAGTTATAAGTAATCTTTCAACTTAAACTTTTACGGTCATACGACCATAATGACTTTAAGGTACTTAGGGGGATCAACCCTTCGTACATGTATTGTATACAAACATTTCAGCGCAAAGTACAAAACTAAGCGTAACCCCTATAAATAGGGTTGTTCATCTCAGTATTTTGAGTACAAGTCCGCCCCAAAGATAGTTTGGTTTGGATACACTTCAAGGTAATTTGGAGTTCAACGGACATCAACTAAGGATTAGTTGAATACAAGATAATAACACTATGTTATTGAATGATCATACTGAATAAACATTTCGTTCTAAGTTCATGCTTTAGGAATAATCTAATAGCATAACAATTGAATAATTTATCATACCTTGCTTTGGACAACATTAAGCTAAGGTTACATCTTAGAATTTAATATCAAGCATGCACAACAAATAATAACTTGAACGATAAACTAAAGGTACTTGCATGCTAATATAACACGTTTAGAGTTAAGAAAACTTGCACAATTATAAAAGTAGAGTTAGAGAACTTGCATAAGTATAACATAACAGTGAAAAGTAGCCTTGCTGAATAATAAAGTAGCAAAGGTTAGGGAACTTGCCTCGTGCGTAGGTTAAATAATTACTATTCACGTTCACCCCAAGTCCTACACATACCATATATATTGACAATACACATTAGTTACACTAACATTACCTTTATGAGTTCCTTTATTACTCTTAGTATAGCTACTAACTAAGTTTAAGTTTAAACAACAACACATCTTTCATGAACATTACTTTTTAGCTTTATTACAACTACTTAAATGATCATGTCATTGCACCACATGTACATTAACAACTTGATACAACATCCTAATACATGTCTAACATGTTATCATTAAGTTATACTAATACCCAAAGGGTTGCACTTGCATTCGTGCATCCCGACGCCCTCCGATTGGCTCCAAATACACAATAGTCCTAAAGATGGCCATTTTGACTACTATTATAGACCTCAAATTAAATAACTTAAAGCATGTAAGTTGTAGGTCTACTCGTCCTCTTTCCGAATCATCTTGAATTACCTCAATCGGAGTTCGTATGAAAAAGTTATGGACGTTTTACTACAGGAGGTCAAAATTACCCAACTCGGACACTTTTCCGGCGTCGGGGCGCGGATCAGTGGCGCCGGGGCGCGAGTACCAGCGCTGGGGTGCGAGCTACAGCGCTGGGGCACGAGCTTTGGCCCATTTTTGGCGCTGGGGCGCTATTTTTGGCGCTGGGGCGCGAAATTTGACGTTGGGGCGTGAATTTTGACGCTGGGGCGCCGAAACTCACAGAACCAACCCAGAAAGACAGAGCAAAGCTATTGCCTAATTTATTTTTAACAGTCAATGACATCCAACAACATGTATAACTTCATGAAAATTACACATAAAAGTTATGAAGCATTTATGTACGAATTTTACACAACTAAACAACAATATCAGAGAACTAATTATTTGAAAACACTGTTTTCCTTTAAAACCAAACCTTTAAAAATCAAAACTCCATTGTTGATATCTAAAGTACAGTGAACAAAATTTTTACTGTTATCAACCAAATTTGATTCCTTTGAAATACAAGTATACCAACATCTAACAAATTAATATGTATAGTTCAATTAACATATACAAGGTTCAATTCGCGTATTAGTTCACAATTTTTATATAATCGCATACCAATTTTGTTATTTTGCAAAACATACGTTCAAACATGTTTTTAACTGTAAAACCAAGTTCCTCTTTCTTTAACACGTAATTAGCATACAATCATATATATATATATATATATATATATATATATATATATATACACACACACACACACACATGCTAGTGATAACAATTAAAATTACACATATTATCACAATTCTCTAACTAATTATACAAGCATGGTTTTTCAAGAGATTTTTGGGTAACATTCTGATACACCGTGATTTTTAAGAAAACCGAGACCTACAATTTCACAAAGACTATATACTGTAAAAAATATATGATAAGGTTTATAGAACATACCTTTAGTTTGTTCAAACAACACTTGTAAATCACTGACAAAAGTTGAAGAATCCAAAGACCTGTCTTTCTCTTGTTTCTCTCTTTCAGACTCTCCCTTTTCTTACTTAGGCTTAGGTTTAGACAAATGCGTAAACTAAAAAATATCAACTGATAAACTATGCGTACTCTAAAACTGATAAGCCAACGTAAATAAAAGAAACGCATGTGGTCATTATAATACTACTAAATACTATCAGTTACCAAAAACATATAACTTATATAACGTATAACTTATAAATATATTTTATTTATATATTTGTTTTATTTTATTAATAATTTTAATTCAAAAGAAATCCAAAAGCCATAAGGCTTCGTTTGGTAACCCATTTAAAAATTAAAGATTAATACTTAAGCCTTGTTTGGCAAAGAACTAAATTAAATTACTTTAATTTAATTTAATAACTCTTTATAACATAGTTATTTGTCACTCTTTATGAAATAATAATTTATTAAATAAATTACTTAATCATATAACTCAATCCACATAACACATTAACTATTTAACAAATAAATAATTAACTAATCACATTAATTATTTAGCAAATAAATAATTAACTAAATCAACTCAATCAATTTGAACAATTAGTTATTCAATAATAAACACATCCAATAAATATTTATATAAATAAATAAATATTTATAACTTACATTTAAAAATATGGAATGTTACATCATTTCCCTCTTAAAAGGATTCTGTCCCCAGAATCACAACTCAAACAACACTTTCGTTACATTTTTCCCTACTTATAAAGATTCTGTCCCCAGAATCGAAGACACAGATTAAACAAATAACTCAGGGTACTCTTTCATCATTTTCTCTTCGAGTTCCCACGTTGCTTCTTCAGCATTGTGGTTTCTCCATATCACCTTCACAGAAGGTATCACTTTATTCCTGAGCACTTGTTCTTTCCTGTCGACTATCTGGATAGGAACCTCTTCATAAGACAAATCTTTCTCAAACTGCAACGGTTCGTACTCGATCACGTGATTGTAATCGGGTTTATAAACCTGCCCATACAGGAATTACATAAAATAATATCTCCCAGGTTATCTAACCTTTACATACAATCATTCATGCGGAAAATTTAAATAAACTTCATACATTCTTTAAACCAAAATCTGATAATAAAACTATCAAAACTGTTACAAGTCTTCAGTACTTGTTCGTCTTTCCCTTTCCTTTACTGGTGCTAGGTACGTCACCCTTTCCATCTGTAGCTGTAAGGATTTTACAGGCAAAGAGTGAGCAAACAAGGCTCACTTGAAATAATAATGAATAACTTTTACATACCCTGCCCATTCAGGGGCTCAATAGAACTGAATAATAAGTTCTATTAACATCTTAAACATTCCTTGCCCATTCAGGGGCTCAATAGAACTGAACAATAAGTTCTATTAATACTTTAAACATTCACTGAGAGTCTAATGACCACGAACCTTGTCCACAGTTATAAGTAATCTTTCAACTTAAACTTTTACGGTCATACGACCATAATGACTTTAAGGTACTTAGGGGGATCAACCCTTCGTACATGTATTGTATACAAATATTTCAGCGCAAAGTACAAAACTAAGCGTAACCCCTATAAATAGGGTTGTTCATCTCAGTATTTTGAGTACAAGTCCGCCCCAAAGATAGTTTGGTTTGGATACACTTCAAGGTAATTTGGAGTTCAACGGACATCAACTAAGGATTAGTTGAATACAAGATAATAACACTATGTTATTGAATGATCATACTGAATAAATATTTCGTTCTAAGTTCATGCTTTAGGAATAATCTAATAGCATAACAATTGAATAATTTATCATACCTTGCTTTGGACAACATTAAGCTAAGGTTACATCTTAGAATTTAATATCAAGCATGCACAACAAATAATAACTTGAACGATAAACTAAAGGTACTTGCATGCTAATATAACACGTTTAGAGTTAAGAAAACTTGCACAATTATAAAAGTAGAGTTAGAGAACTTGCATAAGTATAACATAACAGTGAAAAGTAGCCTTGCTGAATAATAAAGTAGCAAAGGTTAGGGAACTTGCCTCGTGCGTAGGTTAAATAATTACTATTCACGTTCACCCCAAGTCCTACACATACCATATATATTGACAATACACATTAGTTACACTAACATTACCTTTATGAGTTCCTTTATTACTCTTAGTATAGCTACTAACTAAGTTTAAGTTTAAACAACAACACATCTTTCATGAACATTACTTTTTAGCTTTATTACAACTACTTAAATGATCATGTCATTGCACCACATGTACATTAACAACTTGATACAACATCCTAATACATGTCTAACATGTTATCATTAAGTTATACTAATACCCAAAGGGTTGCACTTGCATTCGTGCATCCCGACGCCCTCCGATTGGCTCCAAATACACAATAGTCCTAAAGATGGCCATTTTGACTACTATTATAGACCTCAAATTAAATAACTTAAAGCATGTAAGTTGTAGGTCTACTCGTCCTCTTTCCGAATCATCTTGAATTACCTCAATCGGAGTTCGTATGAAAAAGTTATGGACGTTTTACTACAGGAGGTCAAAATTACCCAACTCGGACACTTTTCCGGCGTCGGGGCGCGGATCAGTGGCGCCGGGGCGCGAGTACCAGCGCTGGGGTGCGAGCTACAGCGCTGGGGCACGAGCTTTGGCCCATTTTTGGCGCTGGGGCGCTATTTTTGGCGCTGGGGCGCGAAATTTGACGTTGGGGCGTGAATTTTGACGCTGGGGCGCCGAAACTCACAGAACCAACCCAGAAAGACAGAGCAAAGCTATTGCCTAATTTATTTTTAACAGTCAATGACATCCAACAACATGTATAACTTCATGAAAATTACACATAAAAGTTATGAAGCATTTATGTACGAATTTTACACAACTAAACAACAATATCAGAGAACTAATTATTTGAAAACACTGTTTTCCTTTAAAACCAAACCTTTAAAAATCAAAACTCCATTGTTGATATCTAAAGTACAGTGAACAAAATTTTTACTGTTATCAACCAAATTTGATTCCTTTGAAATACAAGTATACCAACATCTAACAAATTAATATGTATAGTTCAATTAACATATACAAGGTTCAATTCGCGTATTAGTTCACAATTTTTATATAATCGCATACCAATTTTGTTATTTTGCAAAACATACGTTCAAACATGTTTTTAACTGTAAAACCAAGTTCCTCTTTCTTTAACACGTAATTAGCATACAATCATATATATATATATATATATATATATATATATATACACACACACACACACACACACATGCTAGTGATAACAATTAAAATTACACATATTATCACAATTCTCTAACTAATTATACAAGCATGGTTTTTCAAGAGATTTTTGGGTAACATTCTGATACACCGTGATTTTTAAGAAAACCGAGACCTACAATTTCACAAAGACTATATACTGTAAAAAATATATGATAAGGTTTATAGAACATACCTTTAGTTTGTTCAAACAACACTTGTAAATCACTGACAAAAGTTGAAGAATCCAAAGACCTGTCTTTCTCTTGTTTCTCTCTTTCAGACTCTCCCTTTTCTTACTTAGGCTTAGGTTTAGACAAATGCGTAAACTAAAAAATATCAACTGATAAACTATGCGTACTCTAAAACTGATAAGCCAACGTAAATAAAAGAAACGCATGTGGTCATTATAATACTACTAAATACTATCAGTTATCAAAAACATATAACTTATATAACGTATAACTTATAAATATATTTTAATTATATATTTGTTTTATTTTATTAATAATTTTAATTCAAAAGAAATCCAAAAGCCATAAGGCTTCGTTTGGTAACCCATTTAAAAATTAAAGATTAATACTTAAGCCTTGTTTGGCAAAGAACTAAATTAAATTACTTTAATTTAATTTAATAACTCTTTATAACATAGTTATTTGTCACTCTTTATGAAATAATAATTTATTAAATAAATTACTTAATCATATAACTCAATCCACATAACACATTAACTATTTAACAAATAAATAATTAGCTAGTCACATTAATTATTTAGCAAATAAATAATTAACTAAATCAACTCAATCAATTTGAACAATTAGTTATTCAATAATAAACACATCCAATAAATATTTATATAAATAAATAAATATTTATAACTTACATTTAAAAATATGGAATGTTACATCATTTCCCTCTTAAAAGGATTCTGTCCCCAGAATCACAACTCAAACAACACTTTCGTTACATTTTTCCCTACTTATAAAGATTCTGTCCCCAGAATCGAAGACACAGATTAAACAAATAACTCAGGGTACTCTTTCATCATTTTCTCTTCGAGTTCCCACGTTGCTTCTTCAGCATTGTGGTTTCTCCATATCACCTTCACAGAAGGTATCACTTTATTCCTGAGCACTTGTTCTTTCCTGTCGACTATCTGGATAGGAACCTCTTCATAAGACAAATCTTTCTCAAACTGCAACGGTTCGTACTCGATCACGTGATTGTAATCGGGTTTATAAACCTGCCCATACAGGAATTACATAAAATAATATCTCCCAGGTTATCTAACCTTTACATACAATCATTCATGCGGAAAATTTAAATAAACTTCATACATTCTTTAAACCAAAATCTGATAATAAAACTATCAAAACTGTTACAAGTCTTCAGTACTTGTTCGTCTTTCCCTTTCCTTTACTGGTGCTAGGTACGTCACCCTTTCCATCTGTAGCTGTAAGGATTTTACAGGCAAAGAGTGAGCAAACAAGGCTCACTTGAAATAATAATGAATAACTTTTACATTCCCTGCCCATTCAGGGGCTCAATAGAACTGAATAATAAGTTCTATTAACATCTTAAACATTCCTTGCCCATTCAGGGGCTCAATAGAACTGAACAATAAGTTCTATTAATACTTTAAACATTCACTGAGAGTCTAATGACCACGAACCTTGTCCACAGTTATAAGTAATCTTTCAACTTAAACTTTTACGGTCATACGACCATAATGACTTTAAGATACTTAGGGGGATCAACCCTTCGTACATGTATTGTATACAAATATTTCAGCGCAAAGTACAAAACTAAGCGTAACCCCTATAAATAGGGTTGTTCATCTCAGTATTTTGAGTACAAGTCCGCCCCAAAGATAGTTTGGTTTGGATACACTTCAAGGTAATTTGGAGTTCAACGGACATCAACTAAGGATTAGTTGAATACAAGATAATAACACTATGTTATTGAATGATCATACTGAATAAATATTTCGTTCTAAGTTCATGCTTTAGGAATAATCTAATAGCATAACAATTGAATAATTTATCATACCTTGCTTTGGACAACATTAAGCTAAGGTTACATCTTAGAATTTAATATCAAGCATGCACAACAAATAATAACTTGAACGATAAACTAAAGGTACTTGCATGCTAATATAACACGTTTAGAGTTAAGAAAACTTGCACAATTATAAAAGTAGAGTTAGAGAACTTGCATAAGTATAACATAACAGTGAAAAGTAGCCTTGCTGAATAATAAAGTAGCAAAGGTTAGGGAACTTGCCTCGTGCGTAGGTTAAATAATTACTATTCACGTTCACCCCAAGTCCTACACATACCATATATATTGACAATACACATTAGTTACACTAACATTACCTTTATGAGTTCCTTTATTACTCTTAGTATAGCTACTAACTAAGTTTAAGTTTAAACAACAACACATCTTTCATGAACATTACTTTTTAGCTTTATTACAACTACTTAAATGATCATGTCATTGCACCACATGTACATTAACAACTTGATACAACATCCTAATACATGTCTAACATGTTATCATTAAGTTATACTAATACCCAAAGGGTTGCACTTGCATTCGTGCATCCCGACGCCCTCCGATTGGCTCCAAATACACAATAGTCCTAAAGATGGCCATTTTGACTACTATTATAGACCTCAAATTAAATAACTTAAAGCATGTAAGTTGTAGGTCTACTCGTCCTCTTTCCGAATCATCTTGAATTACCTCAATCGGAGTTCGTATGAAAAAGTTATGGACGTTTTACTACAGGAGGTCAAAATTACCCAACTCGGACACTTTTCCGGCGTCGGGGCGCGGATCAGTGGCGCCGGGGCGCGAGTACCAGCGCTGGGGTGCGAGCTACAGCGCTGGGGCACGAGCTTTGGCCCATTTTTGGCGCTGGGGCGCTATTTTTGGCGCTGGGGCGCGAAATTTGACGTTGGGGCGTGAATTTTGACGCTGGGGCGCCGAAACTCACAGAACCAACCCAGAAAGACAGAGCAAAGCTATGGCCTAATTTATTTTTAACAGTCAATGACATCCAACAACATGTATAACTTCATGAAAATTACACATAAAAGTTATGAAGCATTTATGTACGAATTTTACACAACTAAACAACAATATCAGAGAACTAATTATTTGAAAACACTGTTTTCCTTTAAAACCAAACCTTTAAAAATCAAAACTCCATTGTTGATATCTAAAGTACAGTGAACAAAATTTTTACTGTTATCAACCAAATTTGATTCCTTTGAAATACAAGTATACCAACATCTAACAAATTAATATGTATAGTTCAATTAACATATACAAGGTTCAATTCGCGTATTAGTTCACAATTTTTATATAATCGCATACCAATTTTGTTATTTTGCAAAACATACGTTCAAACATGTTTTTAACTGTAAAACCAAGTTCCTCTTTCTTTAACACGTAATTAGCATACAATCATATATATATATATATATATATATATATATATATATATATATATATATATATACACACACACACACACACATGCTAGTGATAACAATTAAAATTACACATATTATCACAATTCTCTAACTAATTATACAAGCATGGTTTTTCAAGAGATTTTTGGGTAACATTCTGATACACCGTGATTTTTAAGAAAACCGAGACCTACAATTTCACAAAGACTATATACTGTAAAAAATATATGATAAGGTTTATAGAACATACCTTTAGTTTGTTCAAACAACACTTGTAAATCACTGACAAAAGTTGAAGAATCCAAAGACCTGTCTTTCTCTTGTTTCTCTCTTTCAGACTCTCCCTTTTCTTACTTAGGCTTAGGTTTAGACAAATGCGTAAACTAAAAAATATCAACTGATAAACTATGCGTACTCTAAAACTGATAAGCCAACGTAAATAAAAGAAACGCATGTGGTCATTATAATACTACTAAATACTATCAGTTATCAAAAACATATAACTTATATAACGTATAACTTATAAATATATTTTAATTATATATTTGTTTTATTTTATTAATAATTTTAATTCAAAAGAAATCCAAAAGCCATAAGGCTTCGTTTGGTAACCCATTTAAAAATTAAAGATTAATACTTAAGCCTTGTTTGGCAAAGAACTAAATTAAATTACTTTAATTTAATTTAATAACTCTTTATAACATAGTTATTTGTCACTCTTTATGAAATAATAATTTATTAAATAAATTACTTAATCATATAACTCAATCCACATAACACATTAACTATTTAACAAATAAATAATTAGCTAGTCACATTAATTATTTAGCAAATAAATAATTAACTAAATCAACTCAATCAATTTGAACAATTAGTTATTCAATAATAAACACATCCAATAAATATTTATATAAATAAATAAATATTTATAACTTACATTTAAAAATATGGAATGTTACATCATTTCCCTCTTAAAAGGATTCTGTCCCCAGAATCACAACTCAAACAACACTTTCGTTACATTTTTCCCTACTTATAAAGATTCTGTCCCCAGAATCGAAGACACAGATTAAACAAATAACTCAGGGTACTCTTTCATCATTTTCTCTTCGAGTTCCCACGTTGCTTCTTCAGCATTGTGGTTTCTCCATATCACCTTCACAGAAGGTATCACTTTATTCCTGAGCACTTGTTCTTTCCTGTCGACTATCTGGATAGGAACCTCTTCATAAGACAAATCTTTCTCAAACTGCAACGGTTCGTACTCGATCACGTGATTGTAATCGGGTTTATAAACCTGCCCATACAGGAATTACATAAAATAATATCTCCCAGGTTATCTAACCTTTACATACAATCATTCATGCGGAAAATTTAAATAAACTTCATACATTCTTTAAACCAAAATCTGATAATAAAACTATCAAAACTGTTACAAGTCTTCAGTACTTGTTCGTCTTTCCCTTTCCTTTACTGGTGCTAGGTACGTCACCCTTTCCATCTGTAGCTGTAAGGATTTTACAGGCAAAGAGTGAGCAAACAAGGCTCACTTGAAATAATAATGAATAACTTTTACATTCCCTGCCCATTCAGGGGCTCAATAGAACTGAATAATAAGTTCTATTAACATCTTAAACATTCCTTGCCCATTCAGGGGCTCAATAGAACTGAACAATAAGTTCTATTAATACTTTAAACATTCACTGAGAGTCTAATGACCACGAACCTTGTCCACAGTTATAAGTAATCTTTCAACTTAAACTTTTACGGTCATACGACCATAATGACTTTAAGGTACTTAGGGGGATCAACCCTTCGTACATGTATTGTATACAAACATTTCAGCGCAAAGTACAAAACTAAGCGTAACCCCTATAAATAGGGTTGTTCATCTCAGTATTTTGAGTACAAGTCCGCCCCAAAGATAGTTTGGTTTGGATACACTTCAAGGTAATTTGGAGTTCAACGGACATCAACTAAGGATTAGTTGAATACAAGATAATAACACTATGTTATTGAATGATCATACTGAATAAACATTTCGTTCTAAGTTCATGCTTTAGGAATAATCTAATAGCATAACAATGGAATAATTTATCATACCTTGCTTTGGACAACATTAAGCTAAGGTTACATCTTAGAATTTAATATCAAGCATGCACAACAAATAATAACTTGAACGATAAACTAAAGGTACTTGCATGCTAATATAACAAGTTTAGAGTTAAGAAAACTTGCACAATTATAAAAGTAGAGTTAGAGAACTTGCATAAGTATAACATAACAGTGAAAAGTAGCCTTGCTGAATAATAAAGTAGCAAAGGTTAGGGAACTTGCCTCGTGCGTAGGTTAAATAATTACTATTCACGTTCACCCCAAGTCCTACACATACCATATATATTGACAATACACATTAGTTACACTAACATTACCTTTATGAGTTCCTTTATTACTCTTAGTATAGCTACTAACTAAGTTTAAGTTTAAACAACAACACATCTTTCATGAACATTACTTTTTAGCTTTATTACAACTACTTAAATGATCATGTCATTACACCACATGTACATTAACAACTTGATACAACATCCTAATACATGTCTAACATGTTATCATTAAGTTATACTAATACCCAAAGGGTTGCACTTGCATTCGTGCATCCCGACGCCCTCCGATTGGCTCCAAATACACAATAGTCCTAAAGATGGCCATTTTGACTACTATTATATACCTCAAATTAAATAACTTAAAGCATGTAAGTTGTAGGTCTACTCGTCCTCTTTCCGAATCATCTTGAATTACCTCAATCGGAGTTCGTATGAAAAAGTTATGGACGTTTTACTACAGGAGGTCAAAATTACCCAACTCGGACACTTTTCCGGCGTCGGGGCGCGGATCAGTGGCGCCGGGGCGCGAGTACCAACGCTGGGGTGCGAGCTACAGCGCTGGGGCACGAGCTTTGGCCCATTTTTGGCGCTGGGGCGCTATTTTTGGCGCTGGGGCGCGAAATTTGACGTTGGGGCGTGGATTTTGACGCTGGGGCGCCGAAACTCACAGAACCAACCCAGAAAGACAGAGCAAAGCTATTGCCTAATTTATTTTTAACAGTCAATGACATCCAACAACATGTATAACTTCATGAAAATTACACATAAAAGTTATGAAGCATTTATGTACGAATTTTACACAACTAAACAACAATATCAGAGAACTAATTATTTGAAAACACTGTTTTCCTTTAAAACCAAACCTTTAAAAATCAAAACTCCATTGTTGATATCTAAAGTACAGTGAACAAAATTTTTACTGTTATCAACCAAATTTGATTCCTTTAAAATACAAGTATACCAACATCTAACAAATTAATATGTATAGTTCAATTAACATATACAAGGTTCAATTCGCGTATTAGTTCACAATTTTTATATAATCACATACCAATTTTGTTATTTTGCAAAACATACGTTCAAACATGTTTTTAACTGTAAAACCAAGTTCCTCTTTCTTTAACACGTAATTAGCATACAATCATATATATATATATATATATATATATATATATATATATATATATATATATATATATATACACATGCTAGTGATAACAATTAAAATTACACATATTATCACAATTCTCTAACTAATTATACAAGCATGGTTTTTCAAGAGATTTTTGGGTAACATTCTGATACACCGTGATTTTTAAGAAAACCGAGACCTACAATTTCACAAAGACTATATACTGTAAAAAATATATGATAAGGTTTATAGAACATACCTTTAGTTTGTTCAAACAACACTTGTAAATCACTGACAAAAGTTGAAGAATCCAAAGACCTGTCTTTCTCTTGTTTCTCTCTTTCAGACTCTCCCTTTTCTTACTTAGGCTTAGGTTTAGACAAATGCGTAAACTAAAAAATATCAACTGATAAACTATGCGTACTCTAAAACTGATAAGCCAACGTAAATAAAAGAAACGCATGTGGTCATTATAATACTACTAAATACTATCAGTTACCAAAAACATATAACTTATATAACGTATAACTTATAAATATATTTTATTTATATATTTGTTTTATTTTATTAATAATTTTAATTCAAAAGAAATCCAAAAGCCATAAGGCTTCGTTTGGTAACCCATTTAAAAATTAAAGATTAATACTTAAGCCTTGTTTGGCAAAGAACTAAATTAAATTACTTTAATTTAATTTAATAACTCTTTATAACATAGTTATTTGTCACTCTTTATGAAATAATAATTTATTAAATAAATTACTTAATCATATAACTCAATCCACATAACACATTAACTATTTAACAAATAAATAATTAACTAATCACATTAATTATTTAGCAAATAAATAATTAACTAAATCAACTCAATCAATTTGAACAATTAGTTATTCAATAATAAACACATCCAATAAATATTTATATAAATAAATAAATATTTATAACTTACATTTAAAAATATGGAATGTTACATCATTTCCCTCTTAAAAGGATTCTGTCCCCAGAATCACAACTCAAACAACACTTTCGTTACATTTTTCCCTACTTATAAAGATTCTGTCCCCAGAATCGAAGACACAGATTAAACAAATAACTCAGGGTACTCTTTCATCATTTTCTCTTCGAGTTCCCACGTTGCTTCTTCAGCATTGTGGTTTCTCCATATCACCTTCACAGAAGGTATCACTTTATTCCTGAGCACTTGTTCTTTCCTGTCGACTATCTGGATAGGAACCTCTTCATAAGACAAATCTTTCTCAAACTGCAACGGTTCGTACTCGATCACGTGATTGTAATCGGGTTTATAAACCTGCCCATACAGGAATTACATAAAATAATATCTCCCAGGTTATCTAACCTTTACATACAATCATTCATGCGGAAAATTTAAATAAACTTCATACATTCTTTAAACCAAAATCTGATAATAAAACTATCAAAACTGTTACAAGTCTTCAGTACTTGTTCGTCTTTCCCTTTCCTTTACTGGTGCTAGGTACGTCACCCTTTCCATCTGTAGCTGTAAGGATTTTACAGGCAAAGAGTGAGCAAACAAGGCTCACTTGAAATAATAATGAATAACTTTTACATTCCCTGCCCATTCAGGGGCTCAATAGAACTGAATAATAAGTTCTATTAACATCTTAAACATTCCTTGCCCATTCAGGGGCTCAATAGAACTGAACAATAAGTTCTATTAATACTTTAAACATTCACTGAGAGTCTAATGACCACGAACCTTGTCCACAGTTATAAGTAATCTTTCAACTTAAACTTTTACGGTCATACGACCATAATGACTTTAAGGTACTTAGGGGGATCAACCCTTCGTACATGTATTGTATACAAACATTTCAGCGCAAAGTACAAAACTAAGCGTAACCCCTATAAATAGGGTTGTTCATCTCAGTATTTTGAGTACAAGTCCGCCCCAAAGATAGTTTGGTTTGGATACACTTCAAGGTAATTTGGAGTTCAACGGACATCAACTAAGGATTAGTTGAATACAAGATAATAACACTATGTTATTGAATGATCATACTGAATAAACATTTCGTTCTAAGTTCATGCTTTAGGAATAATCTAATAGCATAACAATTGAATAATTTATCATACCTTGCTTTGGACAACATTAAGCTAAGGTTACATCTTAGAATTTAATATCAAGCATGCACAACAAATAATAACTTGAACGATAAACTAAAGGTACTTGCATGCTAATATAACAAGTTTAGAGTTAAGAAAACTTGCACAATTATAAAAGTAGAGTTAGAGAACTTGCATAAGTATAACATAACAGTGAAAAGTAGCCTTGCTGAATAATAAAGTAGCAAAGGTTAGGGAACTTGCCTCGTGCGTAGGTTAAATAATTACTATTCACGTTCACCCCAAGTCCTACACATACCATATATATTGACAATACACATTAGTTACACTAACATTACCTTTATGAGTTCCTTTATTACTCTTAGTATAGCTACTAACTAAGTTTAAGTTTAAACAACAACACATCTTTCATGAACATTACTTTTTAGCTTTATTACAACTACTTAAATGATCATGTCATTGCACCACATGTACATTAACAACTTGATACAACATCCTAATACATGTCTAACATGTTATCATTAAGTTATACTAATACCCAAAGGGTTGCACTTGCATTCGTGCATCCCGACGCCCTCCGATTGGCTCCAAATACACAATAGTCCTAAAGATGGCCATTTTGACTACTATTATAGACCTCAAATTAAATAACTTAAAGCATGTAAGTTGTAGGTCTACTCGTCCTCTTTCCGAATCATCTTGAATTACCTCAATCGGAGTTCGTATGAAAAAGTTATGGACGTTTTACTACAGGAGGTCAAAATTACCCAACTCGGACACTTTTCCGGCGTCGGGGCGCGGATCAGTGGCGCCGGGGCTCGAGTACCAGCGCTGGGGTGCGAGCTACAGCGCTGGGGCACGAGCTTTGGCCCATTTTTGGCGCTGGGGCGCTATTTTTGGCGCTGGGGCGCGAAATTTGACGTTGGGGCGCCGAAACTCACAGAACCAACCCAGAAAGACAGGGCAAAGCTATTGCCTAATTTATTTTTAACAGTCAATGACATCCAACAACATGTATAACTTCATGAAAATTACACATAAAAGTTATGAAGCATTTATGTACGAATTTTACACAACTAAACAACAATATCAGAGAACTAATTATTTGAAAACACTGTTTTCCTTTAAAACCAAACCTTTAAAAATCAAAACTCCATTGTTGATATCTAAAGTACAGTGAACAAAATTTTTACTGTTATCAACCAAATTTGATTCCTTTGAAATACAAGTATACCAACATCTAACAAATTAATATGTATAGTTCAATTAACATATACAAGGTTCAATTCGCATATTAGTTCACAATTTTTATATAATCACATACCAATTTTGTTATTTTGCAAAACATACGTTCAAACATGTTTTTAACTGTAAAACCAAGTTCCTCTTTCTTTAACACGTAATTAGCATACAATCATATATATATATATATATATATATATATATATATATATATATATATATATATATATATATATACACACACATGCTAGTGATAACAATTAAAATTACACATATTATCACAATTCTCTAACTAATTATACAAGCATGGTTTTTCAAGAGATTTTTGGGTAACATTCTGATACACCGTGATTTTTAAGAAAACCGAGACCTACAATTTCACGAAGACTATATACTGTAAAAAATATATGATAAGGTTTATAGAACATACCTTTAGTTTGTTCAAACAACACTTGTAAATCACTGACAAAAGTTGAAGAATCCAAAGACCTGTCTTTCTCTTGTTTCTCTCTTTCAGACTCTCCCTTTTCTTACTTAGGCTTAGGTTTAGACAAATGCGTAAACTAAAAAATATCAGCTGATAAACTATGCGTACTCTAAAACTGATAAGCCAACGTAAATAAAAGAAACGCATGTGGTCATTATAATACTACTAAATACTATCAGTTACCAAAAACATATAACTTATATAACGTATAACTTATAAATATATTTTATTTATATATTTGTTTTATTTTATTAATAATTTTAATTCAAAAGAAATCCAAAAGCCATAAGGCTTCGTTTGGTAACCCATTTAAAAATTAAAGATTAATACTTAAGCCTTGTTTGGCAAAGAACTAAATTAAATTACTTTAATTTAATTTAATAACTCTTTATAACATAGTTATTTGTCACTCTTTATGAAATAATAATTTATTAAATAAATTACTTAATCATATAACTCAATCCACATAACACATTAACTATTTAACAAATAAATAATTAACTAATCACATTAATTATTTAGCAAATAAATAATTAACTAAATCAACTCAATCAATTTGAACAATTAGTTATTCAATAATAAACACATCCAATAAATATTTATATAAATAAATAAATATTTATAACTTACATTTAAAAATATGGAATGTTACATCATTTCCCTCTTAAAAGGATTCTGTCCCCAGAATCACAACTCAAACAACACTTTCGTTACATTTTTTCCTACTTATAAAGATTCTGTCCCCAGAATTGAAGACACAGATTAAACAAATAACTCAGGGTACTCTTTCATCATTTTCTCTTCGAGTTCCCACGTTGCTTCTTCAGCATTGTGGTTTCTCCATATCACCTTCACAGAAGGTATCACTTTATTCCTGAGCACTTGTTCTTTCCTGTCGACTATCTGGATAGGAACCTCTTCATAAGACAAATCTTTCTCAAACTGCAACGGTTCGTACTCGATCACGTGATTGTAATCGGGTTTATAAACCTGCCCATATAGGAATTACATAAAATAATATCTCCCAGGTTATCTAACCTTTACATACAATCATTCATGCGGAAAATTTAAATAAACTTCATACATTCTTTAAACCAAAATCTGATAATAAAACTATCAAAACTGTTACAAGTCTTCAGTACTTGTTCGTCTTTCCCTTTCCTTTACTGGTGCTAGGTACGTCACCCTTTCCATCTGTAGCTGTAAGGATTTTACAGGCAAAGAGTGAGCAAACAAGGCTCACTTGAAATAATAATGAATAACTTTTACATTCCCTGCCCATTCAGGGGCTCAATAGAACTGAATAATAAGTTCTATTAACATCTTAAACATTCCTTGCCCATTCAGGGGCTCAATAGAACTGAACAATAAGTTCTATTAATACTTTAAACATTCACTGAGAGTCTAATGACCACGAACCTTGTCCACAGTTATAAGAAATCTTTCAACTTAAACTTTTACGGTCATACGACCATAATGACTTTAAGGTACTTAGGGGGATCAACCCTTCGTACATGTATTGTATACAAACATTTCAGCGCAAAGTACAAAACTAAGCGTAACCCCTATAAATAGGGTTGTTCATCTCAGTATTTTGAGTACAAGTCCGCCCCAAAGATAGTTTGGTTTGGATACACTTCAAGGTAATTTGGAGTTCAACGGACATCAACTAAGGATTAGTTGAATACAAGATAATAACACTATGTTATTGAATGATCATACTGAATAAACATTTCGTTCTAAGTTCATGCTTTAGGAATAATCTAATAGCATAACAATTGAATAATTTATCATACCTTGCTTTGGACAACATTAAGCTAAGGTTACATCTTAGAATTTAATATCAAGCATGCACAACAAATAATAACTTGAACGATAAACTAAAGGTACTTGCATGCTAATATAACAAGTTTAGAGTTAAGAAAACTTGCACAATTATAAAAGTAGAGTTAGAGAACTTGCATAAGTATAACATAACAGTGAAAAGTAGCCTTGCTGAATAATAAAGTAGCAAAGGTTAGGGAACTTACCTCGTGCGTAGGTTAAATAATTACTATTCACGTTCACCCCAAGTCCTACACATACCATATATATTGACAATACACATTAGTTACACTAACATTACCTTTATGAGTTCTTTTATTACTCTTAGTATAGCTACTAACTAAGTTTAAGTTTAAACAACAACACATCTTTCATGAACATTACTTTTTAGCTTTATTACAACTACTTAAATGATCATGTCATTGCACCACATGTACATTAACAACTTGATACAACATCCTAATACATGTCTAACATGTTATCATTAAGTTATACTAATACCCAAAGGGTTGCACTTGCATTCGTGCATCCCGACGCCCTCCGATTGGCTCCAAATACACAATAGTTCTAAAGATGGCCATTTTGACTACTATTATAGACCTCAAATTAAATAACTTAAAGCATGTAAGTTGTAGGTCTACTCGTCCTCTTTCCGAATCATCTTGAATTACCTCAATCGGAGTTCGTATGAAAAAGTTATGGACGTTTTACTACAGGAGGTCAAAATTACCCAACTCGGACACTTTTCCGGCGTCGGGGCGCGGATCAGTGGCGCCGGGGCGCGAGTACCAGCGCTGGGGTGCGAGCTACAACGCTGGGGCACGAGCTTTGGCCCATTTTTGGCGCTGGGGCGCTATTTTTGGCGCTGGGGCGCCAAATTTGACGTTGGGGCGTGAATTTTGACACTGGGGCGCCGAAACTCACAGAACCAACCCAGAAAAACAGAGCAAAGCTATTGCCTAATTTATTTTTAACAGTCAATGACATCCAACAACATGTATAACTTCATGAAAATTACACATAAAAGTTATGAAGCATTTATGTACGAATTTTACACAACTAAACAACAATATCAGAGAACTAATTATTTGAAAACACTGTTTTCCTTTAAAACCAAACCTTTAAAAATCAAAACTCCATTGTTGATATCTAAAGTACAGTGAACAAAATTTTTACTGTTATCAACCAAATTTGATTCCTTTGAAATACAAGTATACCAACATCTAACAAATTAATATGTATAGTTCAATTAACATATACAAGGTTCAATTCGCGTATTAGTTCACAATTTTTATATAATCACATACCAATTTTGTTATTTTGCAAAACATACGTTCAAACATGTTTTTAACTGTAAAACCAAGTTCCTCTTTCTTTAACACGTAATTAGCATACAATCATATATATATATATATATATATATATATATATATATATATATATATATATATATATATATATACACACACATGCTAGTGATAACAATTAAAATTACACATATTATCACAATTCTCTAACTAATTATACAAGCATGGTTTTTCAAGAGATTTTTGGGTAACATTCTGATACACCGTGATTTTTAAGAAAACCGAGACCTACAATTTCACAAAGACTATATACTGTAAAAAATATATGATAAGGTTTATAGAACATACCTTTAGTTTGTTCAAACAACACTTGTAAATCACTGACAAAAGTTGAAGAATCCAAAGACCTGTCTTTCTCTTGTTTCTCTCTTTCAGACTCTCCCTTTTCTTACTTAGGCTTAGGTTTAGACAAATGCGTAAACTAAAAAATATCAACTGATAAACTATGCGTACTCTAAAACTGATAAGCCAACGTAAATAAAAGAAACGCATGTGGTCATTATAATACTACTAAATACTATCAGTTACCAAAAACATATAACTTATATAACGTATAACTTATAAATATATTTTATTTATATATTTGTTTTATTTTATTAATAATTTTAATTCAAAAGAAATCCAAAAGCCATAAGGCTTCGTTTGGTAACCCATTTAAAAATTAAAGATTAATACTTAAGCCTTGTTTGGCAAAGAACTAAATTAAATTACTTTAATTTAATTTAATAACTCTTTATAACATAGTTATTTGTCACTCTTTATGAAATAATAATTTATTAAATAAATTACTTAATCATATAACTCAATCCACATAACACATTAACTATTTAACAAATAAATAATTAACTAATCACATTAATTATTTAGCAAATAAATAATTAACTAAATCAACTCAATCAATTTGAACAATTAGTTATTCAATAATAAACACATCCAATAAATATTTATATAAATAAATAAATATTTATAACTTACATTTAAAAATATGGAATGTTACATCATTTCCCTCTTAAAAGGATTCTGTCCCCAGAATCACAACTCAAACAACACTTTCGTTACATTTTTCCCTACTTATAAAGATTCTGTCCCCAGAATCGAAGACACAGATTAAACAAATAACTCAGGGTACTCTTTCATCATTTTCTCTTCGAGTTCCCACGTTGCTTCTTCAGCATTGTGGTTTCTCCATATCACCTTCACAGAAGGTATCACTTTATTCCTGAGCACTTGTTCTTTCCTGTCGACTATCTGGATAGGAACCTCTTCATAAGACAAATCTTTCTCAAACTGCAACGGTTCGTACTCGATCACGTGATTGTAATCGGGTTTATAAACCTGCCCATACAGGAATTACATAAAATAATATCTCCCAGGTTATCTAACCTTTACATACAATCATTCATGCGGAAAATTTAAATAAACTTCATACATTCTTTAAACCAAAATCTGATAATAAAACTATCAAAACTGTTACAAGTCTTCAGTACTTGTTCGTCTTTCCCTTTCCTTTACTGGTGCTAGGTACGTCACCCTTTCCATCTGTAGCTGTAAGGATTTTACAGGCAAAGAGTGAGCAAACAAGGCTCACTTGAAATAATAATGAATAACTTTTACATTCCCTGCCCATTCAGGGGCTCAATAGAACTGAATAATAAGTTCTATTAACATCTTAAACATTCCTTGCCCATTCAGGGGCTCAATAGAACTGAACAATAAGTTCTATTAATACTTTAAACATTCACTGAGAGTCTAATGACCACGAACCTTGTCCACAGTTATAAGTAATCTTTCAACTTAAACTTTTACGGTCATACGACCATAATGACTTTAAGGTACTTAGGGGGATCAACCCTTCGTACATGTATTGTATACAAACATTTCAGCGCAAAGTACAAAACTAAGCGTAACCCCTATAAATAGGGTTGTTCATCTCAGTATTTTGAGTACAAGTCCGCCCCAAAGATAGTTTGGTTTGGATACACTTCAAGGTAATTTGGAGTTCAACGGACATCAACTAAGGATTAGTTGAATACAAGATAATAACACTATGTTATTGAATGATCATACTGAATAAACATTTCGTTCTAAGTTCATGCTTTAGGAATAATCTAATAGCATAACAATTGAATAATTTATCATACCTTGCTTTGGACAACATTAAGCTAAGGTTACATCTTAGAATTTAATATCAAGCATGCACAACAAATAATAACTTGAACGATAAACTAAAGGTACTTGCATGCTAATATAACAAGTTTAGAGTTAAGAAAACTTGCACAATTATAAAAGTAGAGTTAGAGAACTTGCATAAGTATAACATAACAGTGAAAAGTAGCCTTGCTGAATAATAAAGTAGCAAAGGTTAGGGAACTTGCCTCGTGCGTAGGTTAAATAATTACTATTCACGTTCACCCCAAGTCCTACACATACCATATATATTGACAATACACATTAGTTACACTAACATTACCTTTATGAGTTCCTTTATTACTCTTAGTATAGCTACTAACTAAGTTTAAGTTTAAACAACAACACATCTTTCATGAACATTACTTTTTAGCTTTATTACAACTACTTAAATGATCATGTCATTACACCACATGTACATTAACAACTTGATACAACATCCTAATACATGTCTAACATGTTATCATTAAGTTATACTAATACCCAAAGGGTTGCACTTGCATTCGTGCATCCCGACGCCCTCCGATTGGCTCCAAATACACAATAGTCCTAAAGATGGCCATTTTGACTACTATTATATACCTCAAATTAAATAACTTAAAGCATGTAAGTTGTAGGTCTACTCGTCCTCTTTCCGAATCATCTTGAATTACCTCAATCGGAGTTCGTATGAAAAAGTTATGGACGTTTTACTACAGGAGGTCAAAATTACCCAACTCGGACACTTTTCCGGCGTCGGGGCGCGGATCAGTGGCGCCGGGGCGCGAGTACCAACGCTGGGGTGCGAGCTACAGCGCTGGGGCACGAACTTTGGCCCATTTTTGGCGCTGGGGCGCTATTTTTGGCGCTGGGGCGTGAAATTTGACGTTGGGGCGTGAATTTTGACGCTGGGGCGCCGAAACTCACAGAACCAACCCAGAAAGACAGAGCAAAGCTATTGCCTAATTTATTTTTAACAGTCAATGACATCCAACAACATGTATAACTTCATGAAAATTACACATAAAAGTTATGAAGCATTTATGTACGAATTTTACACAACTAAACAACAATATCAGATAACTAATTATTTGAAAACACTGTTTTCCTTTAAAATAAAACCTTTAAAAATCAAAACTCCATTGTTGATATCTAAAGTACAGTGAACAAAATTTTCACTGTTATCAACCAAATTTGATTCATTTGAAATACAAGTATACCAACATCTAACAAATTAACATGTATAGTTCAATTAACATATACAAGGTTCAATTCACGTATTAGTTCACAATTTTTATATAATCACATACCAATTTTGTTATTTTGCAAAACATACGTTCAAACATGTTTTTAACTGTAAAACCAAGTTCCTCTTTCTTTAACACGTAATTAGCATACAATCATATATATATATATATATATATATATATATATATATATACACACACATGCTAGTGATAACAATTAAAATTACACATATTATCACAATTCTCTAACTAATTATACAAGCATGGTTTTTCAAGAGATTTTTGGTAACATTCTGATACACTGTGATTTTTAAGAAAACCGAGACCTACGATTTCACAAAGACTATATACTGTAAAACATATATGATAAGGTTTATAGAACATACCTTTAGTTTGTTCAAACAACACTTGTAAATCACTGACAAAAGTTGAAGAATCCAAAGACCTGTCTTTCTCTTGTTTCTCTCTTTCAGACTCTCCCTTTTCTTACTTAGGCTTAGGTTTAGACAAATGCGTAAACTAAAAAATATCAACTGATAAACTATGCGTACTCTAAAACTGATAAGCCAACGTAAATAAAAGAAACGCATGTGGTCATTATAATACTACTAAATACTATCAGTTACCAAAAACATATAACTTATATAACGTATAACTTATAAATATATTTTATTTATATATTTGTTTTATTTTATTAATAATTTTAATTCAAAAGAAATCCAAAAGCCATAAGGCTTCGTTTGGTAACCCATTTAAAAATTATAGATTAATACTTAAGCCTTGTTTGGCAAAGAACTAAATTAAATTACTTTAATTTAATTTAATAACTCTTTATAACATTGTTATTTGTCACTCTTTATGAAATAACAATTTATTAAATAAATTACTTAATCACATAACTCAATCCACATAACACATTAACTATTTAACAAATAAATAATTAACTAATCACATTAATTATTTAGCAAATAAATAATTAACTAAATCAACTCAATCAATTTGAATAATTACTTATTCAATAATAAACACATCCAATAAATATTTATATAAATAAATAAATATTTATAACTTACATTTAAAAATATGGAATGTTACAGACATTTTGGTGGGGGGGGGGGATAGATGAATGGTCATGAGGAAGAAAAAAAAAGGAGGGGAAGATAACGTAGAATGGAGGGAGTAATATTATTATTATATATATTTATATTATAATAAGTTTTGTTTTTTATGAAAAAATAGAATATATTATATTTTAATTGCATAGTATTTTACTAGGCAGTGCACAGTAAAAAACTTGTGAATTCAATTCGGCGCCAGTGATTTCGTCCGATTTCTGTACTGTGCAGTCCGTTTCTAAATAGTATCCTTCCATTCTCCTATAAATAGGATGTTTAGTTAGAACTAAAAATAACACCAGAATCAGAGAATTTTTTTTCTATAATTTTAAGCGTATTTCTTTAGAGTTTAAGGAAGCTTTGAGCGTAGTAAACAGTTCAAGTTTTCTTCAAAAATATCCACGCCCTATCAGTCGGAATACTCTTCTTTTTAAGGTAAGGGATGTTATTTTTTTTCAATACTCGTAAGAAATAATATTTTCTTCCATACTCTGTAGTATGTAAGTAATATTATTTCGTTTCAGATTCTGAATTCTATACTTATTTTGTTAAGTTTTGGTTTCTATACTCCATGAAATTAGTAGAATATCCTTGGAATTTTGCGCTTTATCCAGTATCTTTTCATGGAAATATTATTCTGAACATTCTTGATAAGTTTTAACTTTTTCATGCCGGAGTACTATTCACGGGATACTATTCCTGAAGTACTATTCATGGGGTACTATTCACTTGATTACTATTCACCCGGGGTACTATTCATGAGAAAAATTAATTTCGTTTCGGTCCAAATCACTTTTGATACAATATTACTCTTGAATTTTACTCCACAAAGCAGTATCATGTTGACAATTTGGACGTTTTTGAATTCTGAATAAATTAAATTATAAATCTTTAAAAATTTATCATTTACTTTCATTTAATTGAATTCTTATATCATTGTCATCATCCTCATGCTTATATTGTTATGAAAGTCATCTTTAACCCGTAGTGCATAGATGGACTATTGATTGGTATGATTATGACCAGGGATTATTCGGTATAATTATGACCGTAATGTTACAAATGACGTGGTAAAAGTCCTCATTGGCCCGTAGTGCATTGAAGGACAGTTGTTGGCATGATCATGACCATTGATGAAAACACGAATATCCTTGGCCCGTAGTGCATGGATAATTTGTGGTCGTGATACTAATGAATATCCTTGGCCGTTGTGCAGGGATAATTCGATGATGTGAATTATTTATAAAGCTGAGTTTCAACGATAAAATTGATGATAAACTTTTTAAATCATAGAAGATAGTAGATATCATACTCTACTTGACTCTTCTAATGGATTGCTTATTCCGCTGCAGTTAAACTTGATGTCTATTTTATTTTATCAGTTTAACACTGTTGAAGGCTAACGATAATTTATTCTACATTATCTTTGTGATGCCCCCAAAATAGGTATACAACACCCATTCTGAGTCGCCAAATACATGGTACAAAAAGCAAACTATAACTTTAATAATACAATTGTCGTGCAAAATACGACAACACATACTGTGAGTTTAAATACAAATATTGTCTTCTAGACAATATCCACACTCAAAAAGTCCTCATTATAATTATTCAAATACTATTTTACAGAAATAGTGACGACTGCTAAAACATCTTTCTAGAACTATCACTCCATACCCCGACTAGATCCTGCTATGTTCTCACCTCCTGAGAAGAAAAATAGAACAAAAAGGAAAAGGGTGAGCTCAACTAGCCTAGTAAAGAATATTATGACTAAGATAATATACAACAAATTATCATTAGTATTCAACAGGGAAAACTCTGATAGAATATAATCGACAATAAGTTTTAGATCAACAACTGCAGCGGAAACAGCAAACCATTAGAAGAGTCAAGTAGAGAAAGAATTCTACTATCTTCTAAGATTTAAAAGTCCATCATCAATATTTTATCCCTGTAACATCAATTAATAATCATCTTTAACCAAATATTCATCTTTGCACTACATGCCAAAGATATTCATTTGTATCACCAGTCGGTCATGTTCATCTCAACACCTGTTCATCCTTGCACTATAGGCCAAAGATATTCATCAGGTAATCATACATCTTCGCACTACATGCCAAAGATATTCAGTAATATCATCATTTAGGACTGAGGATGATGAAAAATATCTTAAAGAAATCGAATCCAGTGTGACAGGAGGACAAATACTAGGGATTCGTATAACAGTTTATCCAAGATCAATAATACTTCATAATAATCAATTGTGAAGCAGAATTCAAAAATAAAGATCAAAACATGGATACAATCAAAGATAGTAACCATAATAGATATCTTAGACAAAAAGGAGAAAATTTCATTTTTCGGTGAATAGTGCCGTATACGTGAATAGTGCCGTATACGTGAATAGTAACCTCGACACAAAAAGTTTCAAATTTGATAAAAAACTCATATCAATATTTCAGCATAATGATATTGAAGAAAATAATATAATTTAAGAAGAAAATAATATCCCTTACCTCAAAATATCAGTACTTCTGGTCGGAATACCGGTATAAGGCTGAAAGAAACTTGCTCTGATGAATAGAAACTCTCAAAGTATCTAAATACTCACAAAATACACTCAATAATCTAGAGAGAGAAAGAGAGAAAACTTGTTTCTGGTGTGATTTTCAATTCTAACTTAGCCCTCTATTTATAAGAAAATGTTAGCACGCCGAAGCAGACTTAACCTGCAACCTGATGGCTTTACCTGCAACTATTCAAGCCTACCACATTTGAATAAAAATCTCAGCACATTTCTTCACCAACCAAAAGTGGGGCCCACCAATTCTAGAATTTTCTACCAAAATGATTAACTCCGAAAATTCAACAATATCTGAACCAGTCATCTCGTAAAATTCATAATAAATCATACGTTCATTTTTAACTGTTCAAAATTTGTGGACATATACTCAACTTATATATGTATAACATAGCCAAAAATTACCACGATCCAACGGTTGGATTAAAAATTATAACCCTCGCAAAATATCTCAAAAATCTTGATTTTTAATACCTCCATTCCGACAAAAATACTGATAAAAACCTCAAAATTAACTCCTTCATTTTTAACCACAAAATTATATCCCTCATTTATATCCACATAAAATAAATATTTCCTTATCATATGAATCAATAATTAATTATTCACAAATAATATTACAGAATCACATTTATAACAACCAGGCCGTTCCCAGGAATGAGAGGGCTTTTCAATAAGAATTTCTCCTTACTGGAGCGCAATTAGATGACCAAATCTCTCCTTAGACAGAACTTTCTAGACATTGCCAATAATGTTATCTAATAATATTATTCAAATAATATGAATTATTGATCTGATAATGGAAAATACTGTGCAGTGACAATTATTGAAACAACAATAATATAAAATATCAATACAGCAATTATTGAATCAATAAAATAAAATTTTGAACAGTAACTACTGTAACAATTATTGAGTAGTGCCTTCCTTCGTAAGAATCAATAATTGGTGCAATACCGTGTGCTACTGTATTTTAACCACCAGGTATTCCAACAGTATTAACGGTAACAACTACGCCGTTAATTATAAATAACTTATACTTGTCGTTTTCTTCATCCAATCGCTTTCCGTTATAGGGCACACACAAGGCTGCGCCGTCGTACGAATATTCCCCGACAACAATAATATTCCACGACCAAACGCCTATTCACCGACCAAGAAAGAATATTTTATAACCACTTGCTTATTTGAAATATTTGCGCATTTTACCCATAACTAACCACATTAATCAAATCAACCATTTCTATTCCAAAATAATAAATAGAGAAAATTTAATTTCATTTATTAATAAGTTGGGGTCTTACAACCTCCCCTCCTTATAAAATTTCATCCTCGAAATTGACGTACGTACCTGGTGTTTCGAAAAGGTGAGGATACCTCGCTTTCATTTCTGATTCCAACTCCCAGGTCATTTCTTCAATAGCATGGTTTCTCCACAAAACCTTAACTTGTGGTATAACCTTCGTGCGTAGAACATGCTCTTTCCTATCCAAGATCTTAACAGGTACCTCCTCGTACGTTAAATCTTCGACTATCTCGTCTGGTTCTAACTCAATTATGTGGTTCGGGTCTTTCACATATTTATGAAGCACAGATATGTGAAAAACATTATGAACACGAGACATGCTTGGAGGTAATGCGAGTCTATAGGCCACATTTCCTATTCGGTCAAGAATCTCAAATGGACCGACAAATCGTGGATTGAGCTTTCCTCTCTTCCCAAATCTTGTAACTCCTTTCCATGGTGCAACACGTAACAATACATGATCCCCAATATTGAATTCTACATCCTTTCGATGAAGATCTGCATAACTCTTTTGTCGATCCTGTGTCGTTTGTATACGTTGTTGAATTATTTGGATCTTCTCTATAGTTATGCGTACCAATTCTGGTCCCAACAATGTTGCTTCACCCACCTCGTCCCAGCATACTGGAGAACGACACTTTCATCCTTATAAGGCTTCAAATGGAGCCATACCTATACTTGCCTGATAACTGTTGTTGTAGGAAAATTCCACCAGTGGCAAGTACTTATCCCAACTTTCTTTGAAATCTAGAACACAAAGTCTTAATAGATCTTCAAGGGTTTGAATAGTCCTCTCTGATTATCCGTTCGTTTGAGGATGGTATGCTGAACTAAATCGTAAATCCGTGCCCATAACTTTCTGCAAGCTAACCCAAAATCGTGAAGTGAATTTTGGGTCACGATCCGAAACTATGGATACTGGCATGCCATGTAATCTCACAATCTCATTCACGTACATACTAGCAAGACGTTCAAGAGAATTAGTCTCACGTATAGGAAAGAAATAGGCAGACTTGGTTAATCTATCAACAATGACCCAAATCGCATCTATGCCTTAAGAAACCTTGGGAAGACCTGTAACGAAATCCATGGTAATGTGTTCCCACTTCCATTTCGGAATCTCAAGTGGTTGCAATGGACCCTTTGGCACTTGATGCTCCGCCTTTACACGTTGATAAGTTAAACACCTCGAGATAAACTCCGCGATCTCTCTTTTCATATTGCTCCACCAAAATGTATGTCGAAGATCGTGATACATTATGGTACTCCCAGGATGGATTGCAAACGGTGTGTTGTGTGCCTCCATCATTATTCTATGCTTCAAGTCAAAATCGTTAGGAACACAAAGTCTGGAGTTGACTCGAAGTATTCCTTCTTCATCGATTCTTGCTTCTGGAATAACACCTTCTTGCACTTTCTTCTTCATACGCATCAGCTCTATGTCCGTAGCTTGAGCGGTTTTAACTTTATCAATTAAAGTCGGTTCTACTCGTATATTTGATATCAATATGTGGGTACTTGGAGCCTTCATCTCTAGCTCCATCCTTTACAAATCATACAAAATGGGCCTTTGTATTACACCATTGCACTCGTACCCGCGTATGATCTTCTACTCAATGCGTCAGCTACTACGTTCGCTTTTTCAGGATGATATTGGATGGTATGATCGTAATCTTTCAACAGCTCAAGCCAACTTCGTTGCCGCATGTTGAGTTCCTTTTGGGTGAAGAAATATTTGAGGCTTTTATGATCCGTATAGATCTCCACTTTCTCCCCATACAGGTAGTGTCTCCAAATCTTCAATGTAAAAACGACTGCTGCCAACTCCAAATCATGAGTAGGATAATTCCTCTCATATTCTTTGAGTTGTCGCGAGATATAGGCTATGACTTTCCCATGTTGCATGAAAACACATCCTAACCCTTTGCCTGAAGCATCACTGTAGATAACAAATCCATCCGAACCAGATGGTATTGTCAGAACAGGTTCCGAATGAGTCGCCTCTTGAGCTATTGGAAAATCTTCTCGCATTCCTCGCTCCATACGAATTTTGTATCTTTTTGAGTTAGCTAAGTTAACGGAGTAGCGATTCGAGAAAATCCTTTCACGAATCTCCGATAGTAACCAGCTAAGCCCGGAAAGCTACGTACTTTGGTCACCGACTTCGGTTGCTCTCAATTGTGATTCATATCCCAATCTTGGATAGCACGTCACAATGACACCTATTATTTTATCACCACACAAATATAGAGTCCCTTACGGAGAGTCTGGCTTTGGTGCATTCCACAAAGGAAGTCACCAGATAGAGGCTCGGGTACCAACTTCTATAGTTGAGTTTTTAACTCCTGAAGTTTAATAGGAGCTATTCAATATGAGATTTTAGAAATAGGTTTTGTATCGAGTTGAAGATCAATACAAAAATTCAATATCATGCTCTGGGTTAGGCCAGGAAATTTTTCAGGAAATACGTCAGGAAATTCACTAACAACAGAAATATCATTCAAATCTGACGTATTTTTGTTCAAGTCCATGACATGGGCTAAGAAAGCTTGACATCTGTTTTTTAATAAACGAATGGCTTTATGGCTTGGTATGACAGTGATTGATTTTAGTGGTTTGGTTGCTTGAATTCGCATAACAGGTTGGTTAGGAATATGAAAACTAACAACCTTACGAAAACAATTAATTTTGGCATGATGAGTAGTTAACCAATCAATTCCTAAAATCACATCAAAAGCAAGTATCTTTAAAGAGATAAGGTCAACAGGTAATGTGATTGTGCCAACTTGGAATAAGCAAGATTTATAAACTGTAGATGTAATGAAAGTTTCTCCTAACGGAGTCTCCACAGATAGGTCAAAGTCTAATTTCTCCGGAGTCAAGTTTAAACGTTGAGCACAAGCAGGAGAGATAAAAGAATGGGTAGAACTGGTATCTAGTAAGGTATAAACTTCGCAAGAATTTATAATTAACTAACCCGTTATACCTTCGTTCGGGTTCCTCGCGTTTTGGGCAGTCACGACAAACGCTCTTCCAGAAATCGCTGACTTTATTTTGTCCGTATCCGCCTTTGGTGTCACCGTCCCAGCTGGACTTGGTTTCGCTATAGTACAATCTCGAGCGATATGCCCTTCCTTTCCACAATTATAACATACCTTGAACTTTTGTGGGCAGTTTGGACTTATATGTCCCTCCTCTCCGCATCTGTAACATCTAACTGGCGGTCGTTCTCCTCCCCTAAAATTTGTTCCTGGTGCTGGTGCTGCTGTCGACGTCTTCCTGTCATCGTTAAATCTTCTCTTCTTAAAATTTCCACTTGACTCACCTCTCCTATTATCATGGCCACGATGACCACCCGAGTGGTTACCACTTTTGTCTGTATTTTTCCCTCCTCGCTGGTTCTCATCGCTCCGATGACTGCTGTCACCAGTATGACCCTGGTTGTGGTCCCTCGGTTGAACATACTCATTATCTCGCTCTAATAATTGAGCTCTGTTTACAACATCTGAATATAAAAAAATTTATGAGAGATAAGATATTGTCGAATCTCGGGTTTTAGACCTCTTAGAAACATCCTTGTCATTCGTTCCTCATTTTCGACCAAATGAGGTGCAAACCTGGATAACTCTGCAAACTTCGCCTCGTACTGGGACACCGTCATGTTGTTTTGTTCCAGTCTGATAAACTTCACCTCCTTCATATGACGAATAATTTCAGGAAAGTACTTGTCATTGAATAGTTTCTGAAATATTTCCCAGGACATGTTGAGTGCGTCAGGCTGGGTACGCTTCACAGACTCCCACCAGTAGTCTGCCTCACCGCGGAACATAAAGGTGGCGAATGGAACCTTCTGTTCCTCCGTGCATCCCAAGACATCGAATATCTTGGTAATTTGCTTGACCCACGTTTCCGCCATGATCAGATCCGGCTTTCTCATAAATTCTGGTGGTCCCAATTCTTTGAACTGCTTGGCTGTGATAAACCGCTCATTGTTATCATTTCCACCCGTATTCTGCACACGAGTCTCCCTCGTCTGATTTTGCATGAACTACAAAAAGCTCCTAAACATTCCATCATTCATAGTTTGCTCGGTAACGTTGTTTACAGGAAGAATATTGCCTTCCTGTTGCACGTTCCCCTGGGTGGTGATTAAAGTTGTCTCCACAGTCTCATTCACTCCATTGTTAACGTTCTCAGCTGCCATTCCTAAATACTGCCATAAAACAAGGGTTAATAGTCATGTCATATATTATCCCTATACTCTGACCGACCAAATAAACACCAAATAAACTTAGTCAGATCATACTAGCAAAAGAATTCTCTGTCTCTCCCCTCCTAGTTCTTGTCTCACATCTCAGCCAGGGATCATATCCCTAAGCTCTGATACCAACTGTGATGCCCTCAAAATAGGTATACAACACCCATTCTGAGTCGCCAAATACATGGTACAAAAAGCAAACTACAACTTCAATAATACAATTGTCGCGCAAAATACGACAACACATACTGTGAGTTTAAATACAAATATTATCTTCTAGACAATATCCACACTCAAATAAGTCCTCATTACAATTATTTAAACACTATTTTACAGAAATAGTGACGACTGCTAAAACATCTTTCTAGAACCATCACTCTATACCCCGACTAGATCCTGCTATGTTCTCACCTCCTGAGAAGAAAAATGGAACAAAAAGGAAAAGGGTGAGCTCAACTAGCCCAGTAAAGAATATTATGACTAAGATAATATACAACAAATTATCATTAGTATTCAACAGGGAAAAATCTGATAGAATATAATCGACAATAAGTTTTAGATCAACAACTGCAGCGGAAACAACAAACCATTAGAAGAGTCAAGTAGAGAAAGAATTCTACCATCTTCTAAGATTTAAAAGTCCATCATCAATATTTTATTCCTGTAACATCAATTAATAATCATCTTTAACCAAATATTCATCTTTGCACTACATGCCAAAGATATTCATTTGTATCACCAATCGGTCATGTTCATCTCAACACCTGTTCATCTTTGCACTACATGCCAAAGATATTCATCAGGTAATCATATATCTTTGCACTACAGGCCAAAGATATTCAGTAATATCATCATTTAGGACTGAGGATGATGAAAAATATCTTAAAGAAAACGAATTCAGTGAGACAGGAGGACAAATAGTAGGGATTCGTATAACAGTTTATCCAAGATCAATAATACTTCATAATAATCAATTGTGAAGCATAATTCAAAAATAAAGATCAAAACATGGATACAATCAAAGATAGTAACCATAATAGATATCTTGGACAAAAAGGAGAAAATTTTATTTTTCGGTGAATAGTGCCGTATACGTGAATAGTGCCGTATACGTGAATAGTAACCCCGACACAAAAAGTTCCAAATTTGATAACAAACTCATATCAATATTTCAGCATAATGATATTGAAGAAAATAATATCATTTAAGAAGAAAATAATATCATTTACCTCAAAATATCAGTACTTCTGGTCGGAATACCGGTATAAGACTGAAAGAAACTTGCTCTGATGAATAGAAACTCTCAAAGTATCTAAATACTCACAAAATACACTCAATAATCTAGAGAGAGAAATTGAGAAAACTTGTTTCTGGTGTGATTTTCAATTCTAACTTAGCCCTCTATTTATAGAAAAATGTTAGCACGTCGAAGCAGACTTAACCTGCAACCTGATGGCTTTACCTGCTATTATTCAAGCCTACCACATTTGAATAAAAATCTCAGCACATTTCTTCACCAACCAAGAGTGGGACCCACCAATTCTAGAATTTTCCACCAAAATGATTAACTCCAAAAATTTAACAATTTCTGAACTAGTCATCTCGTAAAATTCATAATAAATCATACGTTCATTTTTAACGGTTCAAAATTTGTGGACATATACTCAACTTATATATGTATAACATATCTAAAAATTACCACGATCCAACGGTTGGATTAAAAATTATAACCCCCGTAAAATATCTCAAAAACCCTGATTTTTAATACCTCTATTCCGACAAAAATACTGATAAAAACCTCAACATTAACTCCTTTATTTTTAACCACAAAAATATATTCCTCATTTATATCCACATAAAATAAATATTTCCTTATCATATGAATCAATAATTAATTATTCACAAATAATATTACAGAATCACATTTATGACAACCAGGCCGTTCCAAGGAAAGAGGGGGCTTTCCAATAAGAATTTCTCCTTACTGGCGCGCAATTAGATGACCAAACCTCTCCTTAGACAGAACTTTATAGACATTGCCAATAATGTTATCTAATAATATTATTCAAATAATATGAATTATTGATCTGATAATGAGAAATACTGTGCAGTGACAATTATTGAAACAACAATAATATAAAATATCAATGCAGCAATTATTGAATCAATAAAATAAAATATTGAACAGTAACTACTGTAACAATTATTGAGTAGTGCATTCCTTCGTAAGAATCAATAATTGGTGCAATACCGTGTGCTACTGTATTTTAACCACCAGGTATTCCAACAGTATTAACGGTAACAACTACGCCATTAATTATAAACAACTTATACTTGTCGTTTTCTTCATCCAATCGCTTTCCGTTATGGGGCCCACACAAGGCTGCGCCGTCGTACGAATATTCTCCGACAGCAAGAATATTCCACGACCAAACGAATATTCACCGACCAAAAATGAATATTTTATAACCACTTGTTTATTTGAAATATTTGCGCATTTTACCCATAACTAACCACATTAATCAAATCAACCCTTTCTATTCCAAAATAATAAATAGAGGAAATTTAATTTCATTTATTAATAAGTTGAGGTCTTACAATCTTAGTCATAATATTTCTTACTGAGCTAGTTGAGCTCACCCTTTTTCTTTCATTGTTCTCTTCAAGAAATGAGAACTTAGCCGGGACTAGTCGGGGAATGGAGTGACGGTCCGAGATGGTTATTTTAGCAGTCCTCACTATTTAGTATGATAATAAATGTAATGAGAATTGAATTTGAGTTTGGGTACTGTCTAGATGACAATATTCCTATTAAAACTCTCAGCTCTTGTTGTATAATTAAGTTTGTATTTGTATTCAGTACCATGTATTTGGCGACTCAAGATGGGTGATGTATACCTATTTTGGGGGCGTCATAGTTGGTATCAAAGCTTAGGGATATGATCCCTGATTGAGATGTGAGACTAGGACTAAGGGGAGAGACAGGAAAATCCTTCGCTAGTATGACCTACCTAAGTTTATTTATTTTTTAATTGGTCGATCAAAATATAGGGATAATATGTGATGTGTCAATTAACCCTTCTTTTGTGGCAGTGTTTGAAAATGACATTCGAGAATGTTGAGATAAGCAATGGAGCACATGAGACCGTTGAGTCGCCAACGATCAATACCCAGGATAATGTGCATCAGGAAGGCAATAATCCTCAGGAAAACAACAACACCGACCAAATGATGAACGATGGGATGTTCAGAGGCTTTATGCAATTCATGCAACATCAGGCGAGAACGACTCCTATTCAAAATACAGGTGGAAACACTGGCAACTTTCGGATGGTCACTGCTAAGCAGTTCAAGGAGTTGGGACCACCGGAGTTTTTGGGAGAGTCAAAACAACTTAAGACGGAGGCATGAATAAAGCAGATCACCAAGATATTTGATGTCTTGGGATGCTCTGAGGAGCAAAAGGTTCCCTTTGCCACCTTCATGTTGCGAGGAGAGGCAGATTACTTGTGGAAATCTGTAAAGCGTACTCAACCTGCCGCACTAAAAATGTCTTGGGAGAAGTTCCAAGAACTGTTCAACGACAAGTACTTTTTCGAAAGTATTCGTCACATGAAGGAGGTAGAGTTCATCAAGCTGGAGCAGAACAATATGACCGTGTCGCAGTATGAAGCTAAGTTCGCCGATTCGTCCCGGTTTGCGTCCTACTTGGTTAATAATGAGGAGATGTAAGACCCCAACTTTTATAAATGAAGATGAATTTTCTATAAATATTATTTTTGAATATTATGGAGTGAAATTGATATAATGTTATAGTTGTGGGTAATATTTATAAGTTTTACAAAGTACGCAAGTTGCTATATAATATTTGATTGGTCGGAAAATATTCGTTTTAACAGAGAATATTCGTACGACAACACAATCATTGGTGGACCCTACAACGAAATTATTTTCGAATTGAGAAAATGACAAAAATACTTTACGAAAATAACGACGAAAGTTTTACCATTAATACTGTTGAACTACTCGGTAGTAAAAGTACAATAATACGCATGGTTGCATAGTAGCACACGATATTGATTATTGATGCTTACGTGATAAGTCAATTAATTTTATTTTATTGGTATTATTAATGTAATAAAACAGAAAATCTTTTTATATAAAACAAAATACTTTTATAAAGTTATCTGTTTTATTAGACAATAATTAGAATATATTATATTTTATTATGCATAGTATTTGCATAGTGCTTGCATAATGTTTGCATAGTAAAATCTTTTATAAAGTTATTCGTTTTATTAGATTATAAATAGAATATATTATATTTTATTTAAAAGATTTTGCTTTAAATATGGACCGTCAGATTAAAGTAAATCAATCTAGACCGTTCATGAGTTAGTTACTATGCAGCCCATTTTTTTATAAATAGAAGCTCATTCCTTCATTATTTTTTTACGAATTCACTGAAACTCTAGAGAGAGAAACTATAGAGAGAAAGAAGAAAAGTATTCTGCTACTTCACTACTCCGATATCAAGTTTCTTTTACGGTAAATGATATTAATTGTTGCACTCGTAAATTGTATTCTTTCTTTCTTATTCATGAAGAGAACTTCTGTTATTCCATTCTTTATTATTCTGTTAGAATAACCTGTATACGCGGGCTACCCTATACTTGATGAAATTCTTCTGTTATTATATTTTTATTATTCTGTTGGAACATCCTGTCTGTGCTTTACGCTGGACCTGGTTCTATTATTTATTATTATGTCGGAATATCCTGTCTGTGCGTTTGCGCCGGACCTGGTTCCATTATTTATTATTCTGTCGGAATATCCTGTCAGTGCATTTACGCATGACCTGGTTCCATTATTTATTCTCCTGTTGGAATAACCTGTTTGTGCGGTCTATCGTATGTATGGTGATTTTTTTTGTTATTACATTCTTTATTATATTCAGTTAGTTAAAGTTTTGACTTTTATACTCCATAAAATTAGTGGAATATCCTTGATATTTGCGCTTCATCTAGTATCTTTTTATGAAAATATTCTTCCGAACATTCTTGAATTTTACTCCACAAAGCAGTATCATGTTGACAATTTGGACGTTATTGGTTTCTGGATAAATTAATTCTTGAACTTGTTTTATTGAATTCTTATATCATTGTCATCATCTTCATGTTTATATTCTGTTGAAAGTCATCTGTGGCCTGTAGTGCATCGATGGACTTGGTATGATTATGACAAGAGATTATTCGGTATAATCATGACCGTAATGTTATAAATGATGTGGTAAAAGTCCTCATTGGCCCGTAGTGCATTGATGGATAGTGGTTGGCATGATCATGACCATTAATGAATACACAAATATTCTTGACCCGTAGTGCATGGATAATTGTGGTCGTGATACTAAAGAATATCCTTGGCCGTAGTGCATGAGTGATTCGATGATGTGGATTATTTTTAAGCTGAGTCCCAGCGATAAAAGTCATGAAAAACCTTTTAAATCATAGAAGATAGTAGATTTTATTCTCTGCTTGACTCTTCTAATGGGTTGCTTGTTCCGCTGCAGTTAAACTTGATGTTTGTTATATTGTATCAGTTTAACACTGTTTAAGGCTAATGATAATTTATTTTGCATTATCTTAGTCATAATATTTCTTACTGGACTAGTTGAGCTCACCCTTTCTTTCATTGTTCTCTTCAGGGAATATAGCTGGGACGAGTCGGGGAACGGAGTGACGGACCAGATGATAGTATTAGTAGTCCTCACTATTCTGTTAAATAATGTGACAATAAATGTAACGAGAGCTTATTCTGAGAGTGGATATTGTTTAGAAGACAGTATTTGTATTAAAACTCACAGCTATCTTGTCGTATATTAACGATTGTATTTGTATTCTGTACCATGTATTTGGCGACTCAGAATAGGTGATGTATACCTATTTTGGGTGCGTCACAGTTGGTATCAGAGCTTAGGGATATGATCCCTGGCTAAGATGTGAGACTAGAACTAGGAGGGGAGAGACGGGGAGTTCCTTCGCCCGTATGACCTACCTAAGTTTATTTGGCATTTAATTGGTCGGTCAGAGAATAGAGATAATATGTGATGTGTTATTTAACCCTTGTTTTGTGGCAGTATTTGAAAATGACATCCGAGAATGTTGAGAATAGCAATGGAGCACAGGCGACCGTTGATTCACCACATATCAATAATCAGGATAATGTGCATCAGAAAGGCGATAATCCTCATGCAAACAACAACACTGACCAAATGATGAATGATGAAATGTTCAGAGGCTTTATACAATTTATGCAACAGCAGGCGAGAGCGGCTCCTGTCCAAAATATAGGTGAAAACACTTAAAACTCTCGGACGGTCACCGCTAAACAGTTCAAGGAGCTGGGACCACCGGAGTTTATTGGAGAACCAAAACCACTTAAGGCGGAAACGTGGATAAAACAGATTACCAAGATATTGGATGTATTGGGATGCGCCGAGGAGCAAAAGGTTCCCTTTGCCACCTTTATGTTACGAGGAGAGGCAGATTACTAGTGGAAATCGGTAAAGCGTACTCAACCAGCTGCACTGAAGATGTCTTGGGAGAAGTTCTAAGAACTGTTCAATGACAAGTACTTTCCCGAAAGTATTCGTCACATGAAGGAGGTAGAGTTCATCAAGTTGGAGCAGAATAATATGACCGTGTCGTAGTATGAAGCTAAGTTTGCCGAGTTGTCCCGGTTTGCATCCCACTTGGTGGATAATGAAGACAGAATGACGCGGATGTTTTTAAGAGGTTTGAAGCCGGAGATACGTCAACATCTTATTTCTCATAAACTGTGTTTGTATTCAGATGTTGTAAATAGGGCTCAGTTAGTGGAGCGCGATAACGAATCAATGCAACCAAAAGAGAGTAACAGGCAAAATGATAATACCAGTGAAAGCAGTCATCGAAGCGGTGACAACAAGCGTGGAGGAAATCAGCAAGCCAGAAATGGTAACCACTTCGGTGGTAATCATGGCCAAAATAATAAGAATGGGCATTTCAAGAAGAGGAGATTTAACAATGATGGAAAGACGTCAGCACCAGCACCCATAGTTAAGGAAGGAGAACGACCACCGATCATATGCTTCAAATGCGGAGGGGAGGGACACATTAGTCCAAACTGCGCGATGCCGTCCAAAGCATGTTATAATTATGGAAGAGAAGGTCACCTAGTTCAATTTTGTCATTCACCGAATACAAGTTCAGCTAGGATGGAGGCACCAAAGGACGTCCCAGAAAAGTCAAACCAGTTGTGCAAGGGAGAGCGTTTGTTGTGACCTCCCAGAAAGTAAGGAACCCAAACGAGGTCATCACGGGTAAGCTTATCATAAATTCTAGTGAAGTCTATACCATATTTGATACCGGTTCTACCCATTTTTTTATTTCTCCTATTTGCGCTCAACGATTAAATTTGACTCCAGAAAAATTAGACTTTGACTTATCTGTAGAAACTCCGTTGGGAGAAACCTTCATTACATCCACTGTTTATAAGTCTTATTTGGTTCAAATCGGTACCCTCACATTACCTGCCGATCTTATTTCATTAAAAATACTTACATTTGATGTAATTCTAGGGATTGATTGGTTAACTACTCATCATACAAAAATTGATTGTTTTCGTAAGGTTGTTAGCTTTCATATTCCTAATCAACCTATTATGCGAATTCAAACAATCAAACCATTAAAATCAATCACTGTCATCTCAAGCCATAAAGCTATTCATTTATTGAAAAACAGATGTCAAGTTTTCTTAGCTCATGTCACGGATCTAAACAAAAATACTTCAGTTTTGAATGATATTTCTATTGTTAATGAATTTCCTACGTATTCCCTGAAGAACTTCCTGGCCTACCCCCAGAGCGTGAAATTAAATTTTGTATCGACCTTGAACCCGGTACAAAACCTATTTCCAAAGCCCCATATCGAATGGCTCCTATTGAACTTCAGGAGTTAAAGACCCAACTGCAGGAATTGTTAGACATTGGCTTTATTCGTCCTAGTACTTCTCTTTGGGGTGCTCCTATTCTATTCGTGAATAAGAAAGATGGGAGTATGTGACTTTATATTGATTATCGGGAGTTGAATCATGTCACCATAAAAAATAGGTACCCATTGCCACGTATTGATGACCTGTTTGACCAGTTGCAAGGAGCACAATTCTTTTCAAAAATCGATCTTCGTTCTGGATATCATCAGCTGATGGATAGAACTGAGGATATTCCAAAGACTGCCTTCAGAACTCGTTAAGGGCATTATGAATTCTTAGTCATGTCTTTTGGATTGACTAATGCTCCTGCTGCCTTCATGGATATGATGAACCGAGTATTCAAGAAATATTTGGATCACTTTGTGGTCATCTTTATTGATGACATCCTTATTTATTCCAAAAGCCGTGAAGATAATGAGCAACACTTGAGGCTGACACTCCAAAAGCTTCGTGAATACAAGCTTTATGCCAAGTTGAAGAAATACGAGTTCTGGCTTGAGGAAGTAGCATTCCTTGGGCATGTAGTATCAAGTCATAGAATATCTGTTGACCCGACAAAGATTGAAGCAATTCAAAGCTGGGAGCAACCTAAATCAGTGACCGAAGTACGTAGCTTTCTCGGTTTAGCTGGTTATTATCGGAGATTCGCGGAAGGATTTTCTCGAATCGTTACTCCATTAACTCAGCTGACTCGGAAAGATATAAAGTTCGGTTGGAGCGAAGAATGTGAGAAGAGTTTTCAAGAACTCAAGAGGAGACTCATTTCAGCACCTGTTCTGACAATACCATCTGACTCGGAGGGATTTGTCATCTACAGTGATGCTTCGGGCAAAGGGTTGGGATGTGTTCTCATGTAACATGGGAAAGTCATAGCCTATGCCTCAAGACAACTCAAAGAATATAAGAGGAATTATCCTACTCATGATCTAAAGTTAGCAGTTGTTGTCTTCGCACTTAAAATTTGGAGACATTACTTGTATGGGCAGAAAGTGGAGATCTTTACGGATCATAAAAGCCTCAAATATTTCTTCACTCAAATGGAACTCAACATGCAACAACGACATTGGCTGGAACTGTTGAAAGATTATGACCATACCATCCAATACCATCCTGAAAAAGCGAACGTGGTAGCTGATGCATTGAGTAGAAGATCATATGCAAGTACGAGTGCGATATTGTCAACGAAAAGGCCCATTTTATGTGACTTGCAAAGGTTGGAGATAGAGTTAAAGACTCCAGAGACCCATGTGATGATGGCGAACATACGAGTAGAACCGACTTTAATTGATAAAGTTAAAGCTGCTCAAGCTACAGACCTAGAGCTGATGCGTATGAGGAAGAAAGTGCAAGAAGGTGCTATGCCGGAAGCAAGAATCGATGAAGAAGGAATACTTTGAGTTAACTCCAGACTTTGTGTTCCTAACGACCCTGATTTAAAGTATAAAATCATGATGGAGGCGCACAAACACACCGCTTGCAATCCATCCTGAGAGTACTAAAATGTATCGTGATCTTCGTCATACATTTTGGTGGAGCAATATGAAGAGAGAGACAGCGCTGTTTATCTCAAAGTGTCTAACTTGTCAACGAGTCAAAGCGGAGCATCAAGTACCAAAAGGTCTATTGCAACCATTTGAAATTCCAGAATGAAAGTGGGAGCAAATTACCATAGATTTCGTTACTAGTCTTCCCAAGGTTTCTCAAGGCATTGATGCAATTTGGGTCATTGTTGATAGATTGACCAAGTCTGCTCATTTCTTACCAATATAAGAAACTTATACACTTGAACGTCTTGCTCGTATGTACATAAACGAGATTGTAAGACTGCATGGTATGCCAGTATCCATAGTTTCTGATCGAGACACAAGATTCACTTCACGATTTTGGGTTAGTTTGCAAAAAGCTATGGGCACGAATTTACGATTTAGTTCAGCATATCATCCTAGACGGACGGACAATCAGAGAGGACTATTCAAACTCTTGAAGATTTATTAAAACTCTGTGTTCTTGACTTCAAGGAAAGTTGGGATAAGTTCTTACCATTGATGGAGTTTTCCTACAACAACAGTTATCAAGCAAGTATTGGCATGGCTCCATTCGAGGCGTTGTATGGAAGAAAGTGTCGTTCTCCAGTATGCTGGGATGATGTGGGTGAAGCAACGTTATTGGGACCGGAGTTGGTACGTATAACTACGGAAAATATTCAAACGATTCGGCAACGTATAAAAACCTCACAAGATCGACAAAAGAGTTATGCTGATCTTCATCGAATGGACGTGGAATTTGATATAGGATATCATGTGTTGTTACGAGTTGCTCCGTGGAAAGGAGTTATGAGATTTAGAAAGAGAGGAAAGCTCAATCCTCGATTTATTGGCCCATTTTTAATCCTCGATCGAGTAGGAACTGTGGCCTATAGACTCGCTTTACCGCCAAGTATGTCTCGTGTTCATAATATTTTTCACATATCTATGTTACGTAAATATGTGAAAGACTCGAACCACATTATTGAGTTAGAATCGGACGAAATAGCGAAAGATTTAACGTATGAAAAGGTTCCTGTTCAAATCTTGGATAAGAAGGAACATATTCTACGCTCCAAGGTTATACCTCAAGTCAAAATTATGTGGAGAAATCACGATGTTGAGGAAATGACCTGGGAGTTAGAATCTGAAATGTAGTCAAGGTATCCTTACCTCTTCGATATACCAGGTACGTACCCTAATTTTGAGGGCGAAATTTCATAAGAAGGGGGGGTTGTAAGACCCCAACTTTTATAAATAAAGATGAATTTTCTATAAATATCATTTTTGAATATTATGGAGTGAAATTGATATAATGTTATAGTTGTAGGTAAAATTTATAAATTTTGCAAAGTACACAAGTTGCTATGTAATATTCGATTGGTCGGGGAATATTCGTTTTAACAGGGAATATTTGTACGACGACACAATCATTGGTGGACACTACAACGAAATTATTGTTGAATTGAGAAAACGACAAAAATACTTTATGAAAATAACGGTGGAAGTTTAACCATTAATACTGTTGAACTACTTGGTAGTAAAAGTACAGTAATACGCATGGTTGCATAGTAGCACACGGTATTGATTATTGATGCTTACATGATAAGTCACTCAGTTTTGTTTTATCGATATTATTAATGTAATAAAACAAAAAATATTTTTATATAAAACAGAATACTTTTATGAAGTTATCTGTTTTATTAGATAATAATTAGAATATATTATATTTTATTATGTATAGTGTTTGTATAGTGCCTGCATAGTGTTTGTATAGTAAAATCTTTTATAAAGTTATTCGTTTTATTAGATTATAAATAGAATATATTATATTTTATTTAAAAGATTTTGCTTTAAATATGGACCGTCAGATTAAAGTAAATCAATATAGACCGTCCATGAGTTAGTTACTATGCAGTCCATTTTTCTATAAATAGAAGCTCATTCCTTCATTATTTTCTTACGAATTCACTGAAACTCTAGAGAGAGAAACTATAGAGAGAAAGAAGAAAAGTATTCTGCTACTTCACTACTCCGATATCAAGTTTCTTTTACGGTAAGAGATATTATTTGTTGTACTCGTAAAGGGTATTCTTTCTTTCTTATTCATGAAGAGAACTTCTGTTATTCCATTCTTTATTATTCTGTTGGAATAACCTGTATACGCGGGCTACCCTATACTTGGTGAAATTCTTCTATTATTACATTTTTATTATTCTGTTGGAACATCTTGTCTGTGCTTTACGCCGGACCTGGTTCCATTATTTATTATTCTGTCGAAATATCATGTCTATGCGTTTACGTCGGACCTGGTTCTATTATTTATTATTCTGTCAGAATATCCTGTCGGTGCGTTTACGCATGATCTGGTTCCATTATTTATTCTCCTGTTGGAATAACCTGTCTATGCGGTCTATCGCATGCATGGTGATTTCTTTTGTTATTCCATTCTTTATTATATTTAGTTGGTTAAAGTTTTGACTTTTATACTCCATGAAATTAGTGGAATATCCTTGATATTTGTGCTTCATCTAGTATCTTTTTATGAAAATATTCTTCCAAGCATTCTTGAATTTTACTCCACAAAGCGGTATCATGTTGACAATTTGGACGTTATTGGTTCCTGGATAAATTAATTCTTGAACTTGTTTTATTGAATTCTTATATCATTGTCATCATCCTCATGTTTATATTCTGTTGAAAGTCATCTGTGGCCTGTAGTGCATAGATGGACTTGGTATGATTATGACAAGAGATTATTCGGTATAATCATGACCGTAATATTATAAATGATGTGGTAAAAGTCCTCATTGGCCCGTAGTGCATTGATGGACAGTGGTTGGCATGATCATGACCATTAATGAATACACAAATATTCTTGACCCATAGTGCATGGATAATTGCGGTCGTGATACTAAATAATATCCTTGGCCGTAGTGCATGGGTGATTCGATGATGTGGATTATTTTTAAGCTAAGTCCCAGCGATAAAAGTCATGAAAAATCTTTTAAATCATAGAAGATAGTAGATTTTATTCTCCACTTGACTCTTCTAATGGGTTGCTTGTTCCGCTGCAGTTAACCTTGATGTTTGTTATATTGTATCAGTTTAACACTGTTTAAGGGTAATGATAATTTATTCTGCATTATCTTAGTCATAATATTTCTTACTGGACTAGTTGAGCTCACCCTTTCTTTCATTGTTCTCTTCAGAAAATGAGAATATAGCTGGGACGAGTCGGGGAACGGAGTGATGGACCAGATGATAGTATTAGTAGTCCTCACTATTCTGTTAAATAGTGTGACAATAAATGTAATGAGGACTTATTCAGAGAGTGGATATTGTCTAAAAGACAGTATTTGTATTAAAACTCACAGCTATCTTGTCGTATATTAACGATTGTATTTGTATTCTGTACCATGTATTTGGCGACTCAGAATAGGTGATGTATACCTATTTTGGGGGCGTCACAGGAGAGAATGACGTGAATGTTTCTGCGAAGTTTGAAACCCGAGATACGTCAATAACTAATTTCTCATAAACTGTGTTTGTATTCAGATGTTGTAAATGGGGATCCGTTATTGGAATGTGATAATGAGTCAACCCAACCACGAGAAAACAGCCGGCAAATCGATAATACCAGTGGTAGCAGTCATCGAAGCAGTGACAATAAACGTGGAGGAAATCAACAAGCCAAAAATGGTAATCACTTCAGTGGTAATCATGACCAATATAATAAAAGTGGACATTTCAAGAAGAGGAGATTCAACAATGATGGAAAGACGTCAACACCAGCGCCCGTTGTTAAAGAAGGAGAACGATCAACGATCGTATGCTACAAATACGGAGGGGAGGGACACATCAGTCCAAACTGTACGCAGCAGTCCAAAAAATGTTATAATTACAGAAGAGAAGGTCACCTAGCTCGATTTTGTCGTGCAGTAAAGTCGAGTCCAGCTGGGATGGAGGCACCAAAGGCCGTCCCAGAGAAATCAAAGCCAATAGTTCAAGGGAGAGCATTTGTCGTGACCTCCCAAAAAGTAAGGAATCCGAACGACGTTATCACGGGTAAGCTAATTATAAACTCTAGAGAAGTCTATACCTTATTTGATACTAGTTCTACCCATTCTTTTATTTCTTTTACTTGAGCTCAACGTTTAAATTTGACTCCGGAGAAATTAGACTTTGACTTATCTGTTGAAACTCCGTTGGGAGAAACCTTCATTACATCCACTGTCTATAAGTCTTGTTTGATTCAAATCGGCACCCGCACGTTACCTGTCGATCTTATTTCTTTGAAAATACTTGCATTTGACGTGATTTTAGGGATTGATTGGTTAACTACTCATCATGTAAAAATTGATTATTTTCGTAAGGTTGTTAGCTTTCATATTCCTAACCAACCTATTATGCGAATTCAAGTGACCAAACCACTAAAGTCAATCATTATCATATCAAGCCATAAAGCTATTCGTTTATTGAAAAACAGATGTCAAGCTTTCTTAGCCCATGTCACAGATTTAAATAAAAATACGTCAGATTTGAATGATATTTCTATTGTTAATAAATTTCCTAACGTATTTCCCGAAGAACTTCCTGGCCTACCCCCAGAGCAGAAAATTGAATTTTGTGTTGACCTTGAACCCAGTACAAAACCCATTTCCAAAGCCCCATATCGAATGGCTCCTATTGAACTTCAGGATTTAAAAACTCATCTGCAGGAGTTGTTAGACATCAGTTTCATTCGTCCTAGTACGTCTCCTTGGGGTGCTCCTGTTCTATTCGTGAAGAAAAAAGATGGGAGTATGCGACTTTGTATTGATTATCGGGAGTTGAATCATGTCCTAATCAAAAATAGGTACCCGTTGCCACGCATTGATGACCTGTTTGACCAGTTTCAAGGCACCAAATTCTTTTCAAAGATCGATCTTCGTTCTGGATATCATCAATTAAAGATTAAAACTGATGACATTCCAAAGATTGCTTTCAGAACTCAGTACGGGCATTATGAATTCCTAGTCATGTCCTTTGGATTGACTAATGCTCCTGCTGCCTTCATGGACATGATGAGCCGAGTATTCAAGGAATATTTGGATCACTTTGTGGTCGTCTTTATTGATGACATCCTCATTTACTCCAAAACTTGTAAAGATCATGAGCAACACTTGAGGTTGATGCTCATAAAGCTTCGTGAAAACAAGTTGTACGCCAAGTTGAAGAAATTCGAGTTCTGGCTTGAAGAAGTAGCATTCCGTGGGCACGTGATATCAAATCATGGAATATCTGTTGACCCAGAAAAGATTGAAGTAATTCAAAGCTGGGAGCAACCTAAGTCAGTGACCGAAGTACGTAGCTTTCTCGGCTTAGCTGGTTATTATCGGAGATTCGCAGAAGGATTTTCTCGAATCGCTACTCCATTAACTCAGCTGACTCGAAAAGATACAAAATTCGGTTGGAGCGAGGAATGTGATAAGAGTTTTCAAGAACTCAAGAGGAGACTTATTTCAGTAACCTGTTCTGATAATACCATCTGGTTAGGAGGAATTTGTCATATACAACGATGCTTCTGGCAAAAGTTTAGGATGTATTCTCATGCAATATGAGAAAGTCATAGCCTATGCCTCACGATAACTCAAAAAATATTAGAGGAATTATCCTACTCAGGATCTAGAGTTGGCAACAGTCGTTTTCGCACTTAAAATCTGAAGGCATTACCTGTATGGTGAGAAAGCGGAGATCTTTACAGATCATAAAAGCCTCAAATATTTCTTTACCCAAAAGGAACTCAACATTCGGCAACAACGTTGGCTTGAGCTATTGAAAGATTATGATCATACCATTCAATACCATCCTGGAAAAGCAAACGTGGTAGCTGACGCATTGAGTAGAAGATCATATGCGGGTACAAGTGCGATATTGTCAATGCAAAGGCCCATTTTATATGACTTACAAAGGATAGAGATAGAGTTAAAGAATCCATGGACCCACGTGATGATAGCAAATATACGAGTAAAACTGACTTTAGTCGATAATGTTAAAGCTGCTCAAGCTACAGACCTGGAGCTGATGTGCATGATGAAGAAAGTGCAAGAAGTTGCTATTCCGAAAGCAAGAATCGATGAAGAAGGAATACTTAGAGTCAACTCCAGACTTTGTGTCCCTAACAACCCTAATTTAAAGTATAAAATCATGATGGAGGCGCACAACACTCCGTTTTCAATCCATCTTGGGAGTACCAAAATGTATCATGATATTCGATATACATTTTGGTGGAGCAATATGAAGAGAGAGATAGCGGAGTTTATCTCAAGGTGTCTAACTTGTCAACGAGTTAAGGCGGAGCATCAAGTGCCAAAATGTCCATTGCAATTACTTGAAATACTAGAATAGAAGTGGGAGTACATTACCATAGATTTCGTTACTGGTCTTCCCAAGGTTTCTCAAGGCATAGATGCAATTTGGGTCATTGTTGATAGATTGACCAAGTCTGCTAATTTCTTACCTATACGAGAAACTTATACTCTTGAATGTCTTGCTTGTATATACATAAATGAGATTTTAAGACTGCATGGTATGCCAGTATCCATAGTTTCTGATCGAGACCCAAGATTCACTTCACGATTTTGGATTAGTTTGCAAAAAGCTATGGGCACAAATTTGCGATTTAGTTCGGCATATCATCCTCAAACGGACGGGCAGTCAGAGAGGACTATTCAAACTCTTGAGGATCTATTAAGACTATGTATCCTTGACTTCAAGAGAAGTTGGGACAAGTTGTTACCATTGGTGAAATTTTCCTACAACAATAGTTATCAAGCAAGTATTGGTATGGCTCTATTCGAGGCGTTGTATGGACTCAAGTGTCATTCTCCAGTATGCTGGGATGAGGTGGGTGAAGCAACGTTGTTGGGATTGGAATTGGTACGCATGACAACGAAAAAGATTTAAATGATCCGGTAACGTATAAAGACCTCACAAGATTGACAAAAGAGTTATGATGATCTTCATCGAAAGGACGTGGAATTCAATATTGGAGAACATGTGTTGTTGCGTGTTGCTCCATGGAAGGGAGTTACGAGGAAAGAGAGGAAAGCTTAATCCTCGATTCATTGACCCATTTGAAATCCTCGATCGAGTAGGAACTGTGGCTTATAGACTCGCTTTACCGCCAAGTATGTCTCGTATTCATAACATTTTTCACATATCCATGTTACGTAAATATGTGGAAGACCCAAACCACATTATTGAGTTAGAACCGGACGAGATAGCTGAAGATTTAACGTATGAAGAGGTGCATGTTAAAATCTTGGATAAGAATGAGCATATTCTACGCTTCAAGGTTATATCTCAAGTCAAGATTTTGTGGAGAAACCACGATGTTGAGGAAATGACCTGGGAGTTAGAATCTGAAATGAAATCAAGGTATCCTCACCTCTTCGACATACTAGGAACGTACTCTAATTTTGAGGATAAAATTTCATAAGAAGGGGAGGTTGTAAGACCCCAACTTTTATGAATAAAGAGAAAATTTTCTTGAAATATATTTTTGAATATTATGGTGTGGATTTGATATAATATTTTAGTTGTGGGTAATATTTATAAATTTTGCAAAGTAAGCAAGTTGTTATAAAATATTCGATTGGTCGGGGAATATTCGTTTTAACAGGGAATATTCGTACGACGGCACAATCATTGGTGGACCCCACAACGAAATTATTGTCGGAATAAGAAAACGACAGAAATATCTTTTATAAAAAATAATGAGGAAAGTTTTACCGTTAAACTGTTTAAATACCCGGTGGTAAAAGTACAGTAATACGCGTGATTGCATAGTAGCACACGGTATTAATTATTGATGCTTACGTGAGAAGTCACTCAGTTTTATATAATTATTACTACAGTAATTGCTGCATAGTATCTCACATTATTTGATTCAATTATTGTCAATATTTTATATATTATTAAATCAATAATTGAGACGATAAAGTTATTCATATTATTATATGCAATATTGACGATGTCTAGAAAATTTTATCGAGGAGAGGTTTGGTCACCTAATTGCGCGACAATAGGGAGAAATCCTTATCGAAAAGCCCCCTTTCTTAGGAACGATCTGGTTGTTAAATATTGCGAGTTATAATAATGATGATACATATTGTTAAAAATATTGAGGGAATTTTTATGAAGTATTTGAAGTAAATTTTGCTTATTATATGGACCCCCCATTTACCCATTTTTTTTAAAATAATCGATAAAAAGTTATTCAGTATGTATATATATATATATATATATATATATATATATATGATAAGTACTTTTTATACCTACTTATCTGGTATCTGTTACTTAAATTAGTTGCTTAAACTCATGTTTCTTAGTTATTTTTCATGCATTTTGTGTTCATTTTGTAGATTATACGCTTGGGAGCTGTGTGAGCGACTATTGGTATGAAATCGCAAAGAATTGGTATGAAATCGCAAAGAAAAGCAATCCGAACATCGTTTGGGCTTTCATGTTTATTTCATGTTCTTGGCTTGGAACTTGGATTATTTTGTAGAACTTCTTCTTAGCTTTTCGTAATATCTTGAATCATTCTAATCGGAGTTCGGATGCAAGAGTTATGATCTTTGTACCAACGGACGTTGAACTTCACTGTTTTGGGTGGCCATTTGCATAGTAGTCAATTTCAGCCCAATTTTGACCTTCATCCGTCTATTATTTCTCAATTCTTAAAGAATGAAAGTTGTAGAGCTCGTCGATATCTTCAATTTGATAGGTGGCGAGCCTCGTAACTCTTCTCGGATCAAAAGTTATGGCCGTTTTACTAGAGGACACTACAACAGAAAAAGGATGCCCGTTGGGGCGGGCTTTTACTATACAAAACCCCTGCCGGGGCGGGGGTACAAGCTGCAAAATAGTGGGAATGCCAGCCGGGGTGGGCCCTTTAATCCTTATACCCCCGCCGGGGCAAGGGTACGCGCAGAAAAGTCATTTTTTATCCGAATTTGAGTTCTAGAAGGATTGGTTCGATCCGATTGACTCAAGGACTTCCAAGAGGACTTAAAGACATATAAAGAGACATATAAAAGGAGGAGAATCATAAGGATTAGGAGAGAGAGAGAGAATTCCATTAGATTAGATTAGAGTATAATAGAATAGAATAGGAGAAAACACTAGTTCTTATGAGATTTGGAGATTGAAGCACTTGGAAGCAATTGGAGATCCAGATCAAGAGCGAGACGGAGGACGAATTTGCCGACAACATATTCACTTCTTTTCCTTAATCTTATTCTTATCTTTTAATGTGTATTCAAGTGTGGATTCTTAGTTTTAATTCAATGAACTAATTCTTTATTTGAGATTACAATGGATCTTATTGTGTAGTGTATTTTAATATGCTTCGCTATCAATTATTATGTTTTATTGTGAGGATTGTCTATTGTGATTTGGACTTAATTGTTTAATTGATTGGCCATCAATTACCGTGATAATCTATATGAACTCGAGAGATGAAGTTTAGATTTAGATCTGATCATGATAGCATGTGTTTATGATTTCTGTATAGATGGAATTCATAATTCGTGTTTAGGATAGAGATATGCCTTTACACCATATATAATCTTATAGAAAACTTGTGCTTTAAATCCTTTTTAATTGTAATTCACATAGAGATATAGTGGATTAGTTAATTAGGATATCTTGCTTAATTCTATCATCTATGGATTTAAGTATGGGTATTATGCACCGAGAGGTGATTTTATCTGCTTTAGTGTCTTGATTAACAATTCTGAATAGAGAATAATTGACGAGAAGTGTGTTAACTTAAATGAAGCAATAAGTGAAGTTGTGATTTTAAATCTCCGTAATCTTAATTTAACTAGTGGAATTTAATAGTAGTTTAATTATATAATTTGAAATTTATTCGTTTAAATAAGATTGACTTGGTTACGAGTTAATACTTGGTGATTTTTATTAAATAATTCCTCGTGGGAACGATACTCTACTTTCACTTTATTACTTGTTGACCACGTATACTTGCGTGTTGTTCGTAATTAGATTTTACCCAACAAGTTTTTGGCGCCGTTGCTGGGAAATTAGTTTAATATTTTTTTTTGCCAATATTAGCTTCAATCAAATTAGTCTTAATTTAAACTTTTTTTTTATTTAATTCTCTCCTTGTTTTTCTTTCTTTTCAGGTACCATGGATGGATGCAATTATCAATGGCCATACACAAATATGACTCCACCAAGGGACACAGGAATTGATGGACTAAATACATTTTTTGCATTATCAGCACAGATTGAGAAACTTTCGAGGAAGTTGGACGCTTTTGCAGCACAACGTCGTCAAAGTGTGGCGGTTACTTGTGATTATTGTGCTGGAAATCATCTGAGTCATCAATCCGCCATCAGTTTTGAGCCGGTACAGTGTGGTGGTGATTACCCCAACAATTATGTCTATCCCAACAACTATCATCAAGATTGGGGGTATCACCCGAATTCTTCATGGAGTTTTAATTATGAAGATCAATACTCTGCTCCAAATCCAACATACACTTCGGAATTCTCATGTCAACTTCCATTGCAAGAAGAAAAGTCAAACTTGGAGGAATTCGTGTCAAAGATCATAGCAAACCAAGAGGAAAGGATGATGAGTCAAGAAATATCGAGCCACAATTTTCAGCACCATATGGAACAACTCATCACCACTTCAACCCATGGTCCTCAATACATAGATTCCAATACTGAGATAGATAATTCGTAGCATCAAATGAGGAGAGGAGGATTAATCAAGAGCGGTCAATTCAGAATCTTTAGAATAAGATAGATCAAATGTTCAAAGCCTTGAACAACTGTCCTTAATATAATTGGTGTTATGACTTGGATTCCGAGATTGACGAAGTACCCGAACTAAATCTACAACTGGATGAGACACGAGATGTTGAAAAAGAGGAGACAAGTGGAGATAATGAAAATAAGGTCGATGAAGAACTAACTATGAGCACCAACGAGGATGAGCCAATGTTATTAGTGCCCCAAGTTCCTTCTCCGCCAAAGATCAAGGGTCCAGTTAGATTTTCAAAACCGTACCCACTTGGTAGTCATGTCGTCAGCAAGGCTCTTTATGACATGAGAGCTAGTACAAATGTAAAGCCATGGTGGGATGAGGAAGAGAAGATAGAAGAAGAGCCCGTTGTTCTTACCAAGCCTCAAAGCCCCAATCGAATCATAAGCTCAACGGACGGAAAAGCACATAGTTATTCAACATTCTCAATTGGACACTTATTTAAACAAAACATGCTAGGTGACTTTAATTCGATAGCCATCACAAATGGGAACCTGCCAAAAGTTATATTATTTCCGATGGATGGAGTGTTCCTCAATCATCAAAAAGGAATTGGATAGCGTTGATTAGACAAAGTCAGGTTGAAAGACTGTAATTCAAGTGCTAACTAGGAGGCAACCCAATAATTTTTATATTTATATGCTTTACTAGTTTATTTAATAGATAGGAATTAATTTGCTTATTAAGTTTTCTTACCAATCCAAAGTGTTATTCTAATCCATGTTGTATCTCTTCATTGTAGGTATTGGAGGTTCAATGGAAAGGCAAAAGATTATGGAAAGGTTATGCAATTCAAGTTCAAGTGTGGTGCCTAATTTGTTCCATGTGCCTAACCTATTCTCCAAACTTAGCGGACAAGGAGGAGAATTGCTATATTTTCAGGGAAGTCCTCTGCTTTACTTTTTTCTATTTTAGCCATTGAGGACAATGTCTAGTTTAAGTTTGGGGGCATTTTAGGGTCGTATTTCATATAATTAGTTATTTACATTGTAGTTCGTTATGTTTACGGGTTATTTAAATTCAGTTTTTGCATTCAGTTTTTTGTTTAAAATAAAAAATTTTAAAAAAAATTAAAAAATTGAAAATTTTCAAAAATAGTAGTTTGTTTACTATGTTTATATAGCATTTAGTACATCTTGCATGAGTCCAGCTGTTTGATATTTACAGTTTGTTTTGGCCAATGATGAGATTAGAATTGGGTAGACAAGTATAGTACTGACTATACCCCAACTTTTATGAATAAAGATGAATTTTTTTATAAATATCATTTTTGAATATTAAGGTTTGATTTGTTATAATATTAAAGTTGTGGGTAATATTTATAAATTTTGTAAAGTAAGCAAGTTGTTATATAATATTCGATTGGTTGGGGAATATTCGTATTAAAAGGGAATAATCGTACGACGGCACAATTATTGGTGAACCCCACAACGTAATTATTTTCGGAATGAGAAAATGACAGAAATATCTTTTTATGAAAGTAACGGCGGAAGTTTTACCGTTAACTGTTGAAATACCCAGTGTTAAAAGTACAGTAATACGTGTGGTTGCATAGTAGCACACGGTATTGATTATTGATACTTACGTGAGGAGTCACTCAGTTATATTCAATTATTGCTACAATAATTGCTGCATCATATCTCTTATATTATTGATTCAATTATTGTCACAGTATCATCTCATAATATTTTATATTATTAAATCAATAATTAAGACGACAAAGTTATTAATATTATTATTTGTAATATTGACGATGTCTAGAAGTTTTGTCAAGGAGATGTTTGGTCACCTAATTGCGCGTCAATAGGGAGAAATCCTTATTGGAAAGCCCCCTTTTTCTTGGGAACGACCTGGTTGTTAAATATTGCGAATTATAATAATAATGATAAAATATTGTTAAAAATATTAAGGGAATTTTTATGAAGTATTTGATGCAAATTTTGCTTTTTTTATGGACCCCTATTTACCTATTTTTCAAAATAATCGGTAGAAAGTTATTCGGTATATATATATAAAATCTTACAACAACCCGTGAACAATCATCAGTCACCTTCCTTTTTAATTTCAAACGTGGGCCCCACGTATTATATATATATATATATATATATATATATATATATATATATATATATATTATTTAAAAGTTTTTGTTTTATTAAAATAGTATCATTTTCATTCTCCTAAAAATAGGATGCTTAGTTAGAATTGAAAATCACACCAGAATCAGAGAATTCTTCTTCTATAATCTTGAGCGTGTTTCTTTAGAGTTTAAGAAAGCTTTGAGCGTAAAAAATAGCTCAAGTTTTCTTCAAGAATATCCCCGCTATACCAGTTGGAATACTCTTCTTGTCAAGGTAAGGGATATTATTTTTGTTCAGTATTTGTATGAAATAATATTTTTTTCCATACTCTGTAGTATGTAAGGAATATTATTTCGTTTCAGATTTCGAATTCTATACTCATTTTGTTAAAGTTTTGGCTTCTATACTCCATGAAATTAGTAGAATATCCTTGATATTTGCGCTTCATCCAGTAGCGTTCTTGATAAGTTTTAACTTTTTCATGCCAGAGTACTATTCACGAGATTACTATTCCTGAATTTTTATTTACGAGGTACTATTCACTCAAGTACTATTCACCCGGAGTACTATTCATTATAAAAATTGATTCGTTATCGGTTCAAATTATTTTTTTTTGTACAATATTATTCGTAAATTTTACTCCACAAAGCAGTATCATGTTGACAATTTGTACATTATTGAATTCTGGATAAATTAAATTATAAATCTTTAAAATTTATCCTTGAACTTGTATTATTGAATTCTTATATCATTGTCATCATCCTCATGCTTATATTATGTTGAAAGTCATCTGTGGCCTGTAGTGCATAGATGGACTTAGTATGATTATGACCAGGGATTATTCGGTATAATCATGACCGTAATGTTACAAGTGATGTGGTAAAAGTCCTCATTGGCCCGTAGTGCATTGAGAGACAGTTGTTGGCATGATCATGACCATTGATGAAAACACGAATATCCTTGGCCCGTAGTGCATAGATAATTTGTGGTCGTGATACTAATGAATATCCTTGGCCGTAGTGCAGGGATGATGTGGATTATTTATTAAGCTGAGTCTCAGCGATAAAAGTGATGAAAAACTTTTAAAATCATAGAAGATAGTAGATTTTATACTCTACTTGACTCTTCTAATGGATTGCTTGTTCCGCTGCAGTTAAACTTGATGTTTATTATATTTTATCAGTTTAACACTGTTGAAGGCTAACGATAATTTATTCTACATTATCTTAGTCATAATATTTCTTATTGGGCTAGTTGAGGTCACCCTTTGCTTTCATTGTTCTCTTCAGGAAATGAGAATATAGCTGGAACTAGTCGATAAACAGAGTGACGGTCTAGATGGTAGCATTTGTAGTTCTCACTATTCTGTAAAATAGTGTGATAATAAATGTATTGAGGACTTATTTTGAGTTTAAATACTGTCTAGAAGACAATATTTATATTAAAACTCACAGCACATGTTGTATATTTAAATTTGTATTTGTATTATGTACCATATATTTAGCGACTCAGAATGGGTGATGTATCCCTATTTTGGGGGCGTCACAGTTGGTATCAAAGCTTAGGGATATGATCCTTGGCTAAGATGTGAGACTAAAACTAGAGGGGAGAGACGGGTAATTCCTTCGCTAGTATGACCTATCTAAGTTTATTTGTTATTTAATTGGTCGGTCATAATATAGGAATAATATGTAGTATGTCAATTTACCCTTGTTTTGTGGCAGTATTTAAAAATGACATCTGAGAATATTGAGAATAGCAATGGAGCACAGGAGACCGTCGAGTCACCACAGATTAATAACCAAGATAATGTGCAGGAAGGCAACAATCCTCAGGTGAACAACAACACCGACCAAATGATGAACGATGGGATGTTCAGAGGCTTTATGCAATTCGTGTAACATCAGGCGAGAGCGCCTCCTGTTCAAAATGCAGGTGGAAACACTGGCAACTCTCAGATGATCACCGCTAAGAAATTCAAGGAGCTGGGACCATCGGAGATTTGGGGAAAGCCAGAACCACTTAAGGCGGAGACGTGGGTAAAGCAAATCACCAAGATATTCGAAGTCTTGGGATGCTCCAAGGAGCAAAAGGTTCCCTTTGCCACCTTTATATTACGAGGAGAGGCAGATTACTGGTGGGAATCGGTAAAGCATACTCAGCCTGCAGCACTAAAGATGTATTGGGAGAAGTTCCAAGAGCTGTTCAATGACAAGTACTTCCTCGAAAGTATTCGTCACATGAAAGAGGTAGAGTTCATCAAGTTGGAGCAAAACAACATAACCGTGGCGCAGTACGAAGCCAAGTTTGCTGAGTTGTCTCGGTTTGCATCCCACTTAGTTGATAATGAGGAGAGAATGATGCGGATTTTTTTAACAGGTTTGAAACCAGAGATATGTCAATATCTTATCTCTCAAGAACTGTGTTTGTATTCAAATGTTGTAAATAGGGCTCAGTTATTGGAGCGCGATAATGAGTCAACCCAACCAAGAGAGAGCAGCTGACAAGTCGATAATACCAGTGGTAGCAGTCATCGAAGCGATGACAACAAATGTGGAGGGAAGGAACATGTCAGAAATGGAAACCACATCGGTGGTAATCATGGCCAAGACAATAAAAGTGGACATTTAAAGAAGAGGAGATTCAATAATGAGGGAAAGATGTCAGCACCAGCACCTATTGTTAAGGAAGGAGAATGACTACCTATCATATGCTTCAAATGTGGAGGGGAGGGACACATCAGTCCAAACTGCTCGATGCAGTCCAAAGCGTGTTACAATTGTGGAATAGAGGGTCACCTAGCCCGATTTTATCGTACAACGAAGACAAGTCCAGCTGGGACGGAGGCACCAAAGGTCGTCCCAGAAAATTCAAAACCAGTAGTTCAAGGGAGAGCGTTTGTCGTGACCTCCCAGAAAGCAAGGAACCCGAATGAGGTCATCACGAGAAAGCTTATCATAAACTCTAGTGAAGTATATACCTTATTTGATACCGGTTCTATCCATTCTTTTATTTCTACTACTTGCGCTCAACGTTTTAATTTGACTCCAGAGAAATTAGACTTTGACTTATCTGTTGAAACTCCGTTGGGAGAAACCTTCATTACATCCACTGTTTATAAGTCTTGTTTGGTTCAAATCGGTACCCTCACATTACCTGTCAATCTTATTTCATTGAAAATACTTGCATTTGACGTAATTCTAGGGATTGATTGGTTAACTACTCATCATGTAAAAATTGATTATTTTTGTAAGGTTGTTAGCTTTCATATTCCTAACCAACCTATTATGCGAATTCAAGCAACCAAACCATTAAAATCAATCACTGTCATCTCAAGCCATAAAGCTAATCGTTTATTAAAAAACGGATGTCAAGCTTTCTTAGCTTATGTCACGGATTTAAACAAAAATACGTCAGTTTTGAATGATATTTCTATTGTTAATAAATTTCTTGACGTATTCCCTGAAGAACTTCCTGGCCTACCCCTAGAGCGTGAAATTGAATTTTGTATCGACCTTGAACCTGGTACAAAACCCATTTCTAAAGCCCCATATCGTATGGCTCCTATTGAACTTCAGGAGTTAAAGACCCAACGACAGGAACTGTTAGACATCGGTTTTATTCGTCCTAGTACGTCTCCTTGGGGTGCTCATGTTCTATTCGTGAAGAAGAAAGATGGAAGTATGCGACTTTGTATTGACTATCGGGAGTTGAATCATGTCACCATCAAAAATTGGTACCCATTGCCTCGCATTGATGACCTGTTTGACCAGTTGCAAGGTGTGACGTCCCCAAAATAGGTATACACCACCCATTCTGAGTCGCCAAATACATGGTACAGAAACAACAACTTCATTAATACAATTATCGTGAAAAATACGACAACACATAAACTATGAGTTTTAATACCAACTGTGACTCATGTCCCAACTATGGACAACACCTCACATTGATACATTACATAAAGGTACAGTCAATAATTATTTTAGAAATTAAAATCTTCGAAAAATGCTCAAGGAAACCTTCGTACATGGGAGGCCATGCGTCTAGGTTATGATAGATATCATATGTCCACATAATTATCCTTGGTTGACCCAATAGACCCCAAAGAAAAACGAGAAGATTACTATCATATTCTTTCCAATGGTGAGTCTTTTCTTGACACATAACTATCTCCACTGTCTGTAATTTAGAATTATACTTCAACCAAACACCAAGATTATATAGGTAGTGCTCGTAGATATATTCAACAAATGGATGCGCACAACCCTGTCTTATGATGACACGAGGTTGTATGTCATTAGATATCTTGTATGATAGTGGTAAATCACCCTTCCAAAGTTGGGTTCGCCTCACCCTATATGATTCACCAAATATAAATACTAAATGATGTATAAAATACAACAAACTATTCTAAATTTCTCAATAAAAATTTTTTCATACTGTTTAGGGAGAACCTTCACAACTAGAGACCACCGTTCTATTCTCCTGTTACCCCCGCTCGACCAGCTACACTCTTATTACCTAAAAGGAATTGTGAAGCAAAAGGGTGAGCACAAATAGCCCAGTAAAGAATATCATGACTAAAGATAATTAAATTATCAATAGCCTTCATCATTAATAAACTAGAGATTTAGAACATATGATAGATGATAAAACTTTTCAACCATAGTTGCAGCAGAACGAGCAATCCATTAGAAGAGTCAAATAGACCATAAAGTCTATTATTTTCTCTATGTTAAAAATTCACCAATAATATTTTATCCCTATAACATCAATCAACAGTTCTGGTCCACAATCATATGAATAACTCATAATCATAATTGTGGTTCTAAATTCCTCTTCTCATCCAGGACGAAGATAATTTTCATCACCTGTCTTTACCAGAAACATCAAAGATCATGGTTATACTAAATCACAATTTTTATTCATAATCATACTAATAAATTCATCTTTGCACTACGGGCCAAAGATATTCGTCAACTGTTCATCTTTGCACTACTGGCCAAAGATATTCAACAACAGATCATCTTTGCACTACAGGCCAAAGATATTCAATAACATATCATCTTTGCACTACAGGCCAAAGATATTCAACAACAGATCATCTTTGCACTACAGGCTAAAGATATTAATATCTCAAAGAAATATATAATCATTTCAGAATTTATATAAACAATAATTATAACCATGTTGATCAATTCACCTTTGCACTTAAGCTAAAGATATTCAATTATAAATTCAATGGTCATGATCACACCAGTCAACAATTCAACTTTTCTATTCTGGCCAATGAGAATCCATAGTCACGATCATACCAATAATCTACCCATCTTTACACTCAAGTCAAAGAGAAATTTCAACACCAGGGTTATAAAAATGTTATATATGATAATAAAAATAATATGATCAAAACATGGATTTTATTTAAAGAGTAAGATTCATAAATTAACGATAATTTGGTTAGAAAAAGAAACCAATTTTGTTATGAATAGTACACATAAATAGTAACTCGTGAATAGTAACTCATGAATAGTAACTCGTGAATAGTAACTCATGAATAGTACTCTGTATTCGTACATAGTACCGTATACGTAAATAATATCATATACGTAAAGAGTGTCGTATACATGAATAGTGCCGTATACGTGAATAGTGCCGTATACGTGAATAGTAACCCCGACATGGAAAAAAGTAGAAATTCCGCAATAAAATTCATATCAATATTTTAGTAAAATAATATTGAAAGAATAACATCATTATGAAGAAAATAGCACCCCTTACTATCCCTTACTATCCCTTACTATCACTTACTATCCCTTACCTCAAAAGAACCGTATTTTCGATTGAAATATCAAGTATAAGGCTGAAGAAAACTTGCACTGTTGAATAACAACTCACAAAGTATCTAAATACTCACAAAATACGCTCGATAATATAGAGAGAAAAAGAGAGAAAACTTATTTCTGGTGTGATTTTCAATTCTAACTCAGCACTCTATTTATAGGAAAATGTTAGAACGCCAAAGCAGACTTGACCTGCAACTTGATGACTTTACCTGCTACTATTCCCACCCACCAAAAATTTCAACACATTTCTTCACCAACCAAAAGTGGGGCCCACCCATGTTTTTAATAAAAACATTTTAATTTCTGAAACATCAATAATTCATAATAAATAGCCCTTTTATCAGAAAAAATTAAATTTCATATCCTTTCTATAAGAAATTTAATTCTCTACAACTTTGTAAGTTTAAATTTTTCCAAATTCCAAACAGAAAATGCCCGAAATTCACATACGGACGATTTTTAATACCTCTATTCTGACAAAATACTGATAAAATACCTCATCATTAATTCCTTCATTTATAACCACATAAAATAAATAAATCTATCATTTATATCCACATAAAATAAATAGTTTCTTATCATATAAATTAATAACTAATTATTCACAAATAATATTACAGAATCACAATTACGACAACCAGGCCGTTCCCAGGAAAGAGGGGGCTTTTCGATAAATATTTCTCCTTATTGGCGCACAATTAGGTGACCAAACCTCTCCTTGACAAAACTTTCTAGGCATTGCCAATAATGCTATCTAATAATATTATTCAAATAATATGAATTATTGATCTGATAATGGAAAATATTGTGCAATGACAATTATTGAAACAACAATAATATAAAATATCAACGCAGTAATTATTGACTCAATAAAATAAAATATTGAACAGTAATTACTGTAACAATTATTGAGTAGTGTCTTCTTATGTAAAAATCAATAATTCAAAAATACTGTGCAATACCGTGTGCTACTGTGCAATAGCGCATATTACTTTACTTTACCCACCGGATATTTCAACAGTGTTAAAGATAACGATTACGTCGTTATTTATAAAAACTCAAATTTGTCGTTTTCTTCATCGGACAGTTATTCTGTTATGGGGCCTACAAATGGCTGTGCCGTTGTACGAATATTCCCCGACAAAATAAATATTTTATAACCATTTACTTATTTTGAAAAACATTCAATATATCACCCTTATCTTTAACTTTTTATCAATTAAACCATTTACTGAATAGTAATTATAAGAAAAATTGAATAATTTTATTTCATAAAATTCGGGTTCTTACAATCTCCCCTCCTTACGAAATTTCGTCCCCGAAATTTACGTACCTGGTATTTCGAAGAGTTGAGAATACCTTGCTTCCATTTTAGATTCTATCTCCTCGGTCATCATGATTTCTTCATTGCTCATCTCCTGTATTTTAGATATCATTCTAGAATACAGCTTCAAGACAAAGGTTAACTGACATATCACAATTTGTCAATTTAAGTAAGAAACTTTAGCTTAGGTAGGACACACACTAGCGAAGGGTATTACTCGTTTCTCCCCTCCTAGTTCTATTCTCTGATCTCCGCCAGAGATCATATACCTAAGCTCTGATACCAACTGTGACATCCCCAAAATAGGTATACACCACCCATTCTGAGTCGTCAAATACATGGTACAGAAACAACAACTTCATTAATACAATTGTCGTGCAAAATACGACAACACATATACTGTGAGTTTTAATACCAACTGTGACTCATGTCCCAACTATGGACGACACCTCACATTGATACATTATATAAAGGTACAGTCAATAACTGTTTTAAAAATTAAAATCTTCAGAAAATGCTCAAGAAAACCTTCGTACATGGGAGGCCATGCGTCTAGGTTATGATAGATATCATATGTCCACATAATTATCCTTGGCTGACCCAATAGACCCCAAAGAAAAACGAGAAGATTACTATCATATTTTTTCCAATGGTGAGTCTTCTCTTGACATATAACTATCTCCACTGTCTGCAATTTAGAATTATACTTCAACCAAACACCAAGATTATATAGGTAGTGCTCGTAGATATACTCAGCAAGTGGATGTGCACAACCTTGTCTTATGATGACACGAAATTGTATATCATTAGACATCTTGTATGATAGTGACAAATCACCCTTCTAATGTTGGGTTCACCTCACCCTATATGATTCACCAAATATAACTATTAAATGATGTATAAAATACAACACACTATTCTAAAGTTCTTAATAAAATTATTTCCATACTGTTTAGGGAGAACCTTCACAGCTAGAGACCACCGTTCTATTCCCCTATTACCCCCGCTCGACCCAGCTACACTCTTATTACCTGAAAGGAATTGTGAAGCAAAAGGGTGAGCACAAATAGCCCAGTAAAGAATATCATGACTAAAGATAATTAAATTATCAATAGCCTTCATCATTAATAAATCAGAGATTTAGAACATATGATAGATGATAAAACTTTTCAACCATAGTTGCAGCGGAACGAGCAATCCATTAGAAGAGTCAAATAGACCATAAAGTCTATTATCTTCTCCATGTTAAAAATCCACCAACAATGTTTTATCCCTGTAACATCAATCAACAGTTCTGGTCCACAATTATATGAATAACTCATAATCATAATTGTGGTTCTAAATTCCTCTTCTCATCCAGGACGAAGATAATTTTCATCACCTGTCTTTACCTAAAACATCAAAGATCATAGTTATACTAAATCACAGTTCCTGTTCATAATCATACTAATAAATTCATCTTTACACTACGGGCCAAAGATATTCGTCAACAGTTCATCTTTACACTACTGGCCAAGGATATTCAACAACAGATCATCAGGCAAAAGATATTCAACAACATATCATCTTTGCACTACAGGCCAAAGATATTAATATCTCAAAGAAATATATAATCATTTCAGAATTTATATAAACAATAATTATAACCATGTTGATCAATTCACCTTTGCACTTAAGCTAAAGATATTCAATTATAAATTCAATGGTCATGATCATACCAATTAACAATTCAACTTTGCTATACTGGCGAAAGAGAACTCATAGTCACAATCATACCAATAATCTACCCATCTTTACACTCAAGTCAAAGAGAAATTTTAACATCGGGGTTATAAAAATGTTATATATGATAATAAAAATAATATGATCAAAACATAGATTTAATTTCAAGAGTAAGATTCATAAATCAAAGATAATTTGGTCAGAAAAAGAAACCAATTTTGTTGTAAATAGTATCCGTGAATAGTAACTCGTGAATAGTAACTCATGAATAGTAACTCGTAAATAGTAACTCGTGAATAGTACTCCGTATTCGTACATAGTACCGTATACATAAATAATGTCAAATACGTAAAGAGTGCCATATACATGAATAGTGCCGTATACGTGAATAGTGTCGTATACGTGAATAATGTCGTATACGTGAATAGTAATCTCGACATGAAAAAAAGTAGAAATTCTACAATAAAATCCATATCAATATTTTAGTATAATGATATTCAAAGAATAACATCATTATGAAGAAAATAACACCCCTTACTATCCCTTATTATCCCTTACTATCCCCTACCTCAAAAGAACTGTACTTCCGGCTGAAATATCAGGTATAAGACTGAAGGAAACTTGCACTATTTAATAGCAACTCACAAAGTATCTAAATACACATAAAATACGCTCGATAATATAGAGAGAGAAAGAGAGAAAATTTGTTTCTAGTGTGATTTTCAATTCTAACTCAGCACCCTATTTATATGAAAATGTTAGAACGCCAAAGCAGATTTGACCTGCAACATGATGGCTTTACTTGCTACTATTCCCACCCACCAAAAATTTCAACACATTTCTTCACCAACCAAAAGTGGGGCCCACCCATGTTTTTAATAAAAATATTTTAATTTTTGAAACTTCAATAATTCATAATAAATAGCCTTTTTATCAAAAAATTCAAATTTCATGTCCTTTCCATATGAAATTTAATTCTCTACAAGTTTGTAAGTTTAAGTTTATCTAAATTCGAAACAAAAAATGCCCGAAATTCACATACGGACAATTTTTAGTACCTCCATTAGGACAAAATACTGGTAAAATACCCCAACATTAATTCCTTCATTTATAACCACATAAAATAAATAAATCCATCATTTATATCCACATAAAATAAATATTTTCTTATCATATAAATCAATAACTAATTATTCACAAATAATATTACAGAATCACAATTATGACAACCAGGTCGTCCCCAGAAAAGAGGGGGCATTCTGATAAGGATTTCTCCTTATTGGCGCGCAATTAGGTGACCAAACCTCTCCTTGACAGAACTTTCTAGACATTGCCAATAATGTTATCTAATAATATTATTCAAATAATATAAATTATTGATATGATAATAGAAAATACTGTGTAATGACAATTATTGAAATAATAATAATATAAAATATCAACGCAGCAATTATTGACTCAATAAAATAAAATATTGAATAGTAATTACTATAACAATTATTGAGTAGTGTCTTTTTACGTAAGAATCAATAATTCAAAAATACTGTACAATACTGTGTGCTACTGTGCAACAAAGCGTATTACTTTACTTTACCCACCGGGTATTCCAACAGTGTTAACGATAACGATTACGTCGTTATTTATAAAAACTAAAATTTATCGTTTTCTTCATCCGACAATTATTCTGTTATGGGGCCCACAAATGGCTGCGCCGTCGTACGAATATTCCCCGACAGCAAGAATATTCCACGACCAAACGAATATTTCCTGACAAAATGAATATTTTATAACCACTTGCTTATTTTGAAAAACAGTCCATATATCACCCTTAACTTTAACTTTTTATCAATTTAACCATTTACTGAATAGTAATTATAAAAAAAATTGAATAATTTTATTTCATAAAATTTGGGATCTTACACAAGGCGCCAAATTCTTTTCAAAGATCGATCTTCGTTCTAGGTATCATCAGTTAATAATTAAAATCGATGACATTCTAAAGACAGCTTTCAGAACTCGGTACGGGCATTATGAATTCCTAGTCATGTCTTTTAGATTGACTAATGCTCCTACTGCCTTCATGGATATGATGAACTGAGTATTCAAGAAATATTTGGATCACTTTGTGGTCGTCTTTATTGATGACATCCTCATTTACTCCAAAACCCGTGAAGATCATGAGTAGCACTTGAGGCTGATACTCCAAAAGCTTCGTGAAAATAAGCTATATGCCAAGTTGAAAAAATGCAAGTTCTGACTTGAGGAAGTAGCATTCCTCGGACACGTGATATCAAATCACAGAATATCTGTTGACCCAGTGAAGATTAAAGCAATTCAAAGCTAGGAACAACCTAAATCAATCACCGAAGTGCGTAGCTTTCTCGGCTTAGCTGGTTATTATCAGAGATTCGTGGAAGGATTTTCTCGAATCACTACTCCATTAACTCAGCTGACTCGAAAAGATACAAAATTCAGTTGGGACAAGGAATGTGAGAAGAGTTTTCAAGAACTCAAGAGGAGACTCATTTCAGCACCTGTTCTGACAATACCATCTGGCTCGGAGGGATTTGTCATCTACAGTGATGCTTCGGGCAAAGGGTTAGGATGTGTTCTCATGCAACATGGAAAAGTCATAGCCTATGCCTCTCGACAACTCAAAGAATATGAGAGAAATTATTCTACTCATGATCTAGAGTTGGCAGCTGTTGTCTTCGCACTTAAAATTTGGAGGCATTACCTATATAGGGAGAAAATGGAGATCTATACGGATCATAAAAGCCTCAAATATTTCTTCACTCAAAATGAACTCAACATGCGGCAACGACGTTGGCTGGAACTGTTGAATGATTATGATCATACAATTCAATACTATCTTCGAAAAGCGAACGTAGTAGCCGATGCATTGAGTAGAAGATTATATGCGGGTATGAGTACGATATTGTCAACGCAAAGGCCCATTTTATATGACTTGCAAAAGATGGAGATAGAGTTAAAGACTCCAGGGACCCACGTAATGATGACAAATATACGAATAGTACCGAATTTAATCGATAAAGTTAAAGCTGATCAAGCTACAAACCTGGAGCTGATGCGTATGAGAAAGAAAGTGCAAAAAGGTGTTATCCCAGAAGTAAGAATCGATGAAGAATGAATACTTCGAGTCAACTCCAGACTTTGTATTCCTAATGATTCTGACTTAAAGTATAGAATCATGATGGAGGCGCATAACACACCGTTTGTAATCCATCCTGGGTGTACCAAAATGTATCGTGATCTTCGACATACATTCTGGTGGAGCAATATGAAGAGAGAGATAGCGGAGTTTATCTCAAGGTGTTTAACTTGTCAACCAGTTAAGGCGAAGCATCAAGTACCAAAAGGTCTATTGCAACCACCTGAAATTCTAAAATGGAAGTGAGAGCACATTACCATGGATTTCGTTATTGGTCTTCCCAAAGTTTCTCAAGGCATTGATGCAATTTGGGTCATTGTTGATAGATTGACCAAATCTGCTCATTTCTTACCTATACGAGAAACTTATACACTTGAACGTCTTGCTCGTATGTACATAAATGAGATTGTAAGACTGCATGGTATGCCAGTATCCAAAGTTTCTGATCGAGACCCAAGATTCACTTCACGATTTTGGGTTAGTTTGGAAAAAGCTATGGGCACAAATTTACGTTTTAGTTCGGCGTATCACCCTCAAACGGACTGGCAGTCGAAGAGGACTATTCAAACTCTGGAGGATCTATTAAGACTCTGTGTTCTTGACTTCAAGGGAAGTTGGGACAAGTTCTTACCATTAGTGGAAATCTCCTACAACAACAGTTATCAAGCAAGTATCGGCACGACTCTATTTGAGGCGTTGTATGGAAGAAAGTGTCGTTCTCCAGTATGCTGGGACGAGGTGGGTAAAGCAACATTGTTGGGACCAGAATTGGTACGCATAACAACGGAAAAGATTCAAATGATCCGGCAACGTATAAAAATCTCACAAGATCGATAAAAGAGTTATGCTGATCTTCATCGGAAGGACGTGGAATTCAATATTGGAGAACATGTGTTGTTACGTGTTGCTCCATGGAAAGGAGGTACGAGATTTAAAAAGAGAGGAAAGATCAATCATCGATTCATTGGCCCATTTGAAATCCTTGACCGAGTAGGAACTGTGGCTTATAGACTCGCGTTATCGCCAAGTATGTCTCGTGTTTATAACGTTTTTCATATATCCATGCTACGTAAATATGTGGAAGACCCGAACCACATTATTGAGTTAGAACCGGAAGAAATAGCGGAAGATTTAACGTATGAAGAGGTACCTGTTAAAATCTTGGATAAGAAGGAACATATTCTACGGTCCAAGGTTATACACCAAGTCAAAGTTTTGTGGAGAAACCACGATGTTGAGGAAATGACCTGGGAGTTAGAATTCGAAATGAAATCAAGGTATCCTCACCTCTTTGTCATACCATGTATGTACCCTAATTTCGAGGGCAAAACTTTATAAGAAGTGGAGGTTGTAAGAGCCCAACTTTTATGAATAAAGATGAATTTTTCTATAAATTTCATTTTTGAATATTAAGGTTTGATTTGTTATAATATTAAAGTTGTGGGTAATATTTATAAATTTTCTAAATTATGCAAGTTGTTATATAATATTCGATTAGTCGGAGAATATTCGTATGACGGCACAATCATTGGTAGACCCCACAACGTAATTATTGTCAGAATGAGAAAACGACAGAAATACCTTTTTATGAAAGTAACAGCGGAAGTTTTACCGTTAACTGTTAAAATACCTAGTGTTTAAAGTATAGTAATACGCGTGGTTGCATAGCAGTACACGGTATTGATTATTAATGCTTACGTGAGAAGTCACTCAGTTATATTCAATTATTGCTACAGTAATTGCTGCATCATATCTCTTATATTATTGATTCAATTATTGTCACAGTATTATCTGTATAATATTTTATATTATTAAATCAATAATTGAGACGATAAAGTTATTAATATTATTATTTGCAATATTGACGATGTCTAGAAGTTCTGTCAAGGAGAGGTTTGGTCACCTAATTGCGCGTCAATAGGGAGAAATTCTTATTGGAAAGCCCCCTCTTTCTTGGGAACGACCTGGTTATTAAATATTGATATTATAATAATGATGATAAATATTGTTAAAAATATTGAGAGAATTTTTATGAAGTATTTAATGGAAATTTTGCTTATTTTATGGATCCCCATTTATCTATATTTTAAAATAATCGGTAGAAAGTTATTCGGTATATATATATATATATATATATATATATATATATATATAAAATAGGTAGGGCCCACTATGGGGCCCACATTTGAAATTGAAAAGGAAGGTGGCTGATGGTTGTTCACAGGTTGTTGTAAGATTATATATATATATATATATATATATATATATATATATATATATATATATATATATATATATATATATATATATTATTTAAAAGTTTTCGTTTTATTAAAATAGTATCATTTTCATTCTTCTATAAATAGGATGCTTAGTTAGAATTGAAAATCACACCAGAATCAGAGAATTCTTCTTCTATAATCTTGAGCGTGTTTATTTAGAGCTTAAGAAAGCTTTGAGTGTAGAAAATAGTGCAAATTTTCTTCAAGAATATCCCCGCTATACCAGTTGGAATACTCTTCTTGTCAAGGTAAGGGATATTATTTTTATTCAGTATTCGTATGAAATAATATTTTCTTCCATACTCTGTAGTATGTAAGTAATATTATTTCGTTTCAGATTTCGAATTCTATACTCATTTTGTTAAAGTTTTGGCTTCTATACTCCATGAAATTAGTAGAATATCCTTGATATTTGCGCTTCATCCAGTATCTTTTCATGAAAATATTATTCTGAGCGTTCTTGATAAGTTTTAACTTTTTCATGCTGGAGTACTATTCAGGGGGTTACTATTCCTGAATTACTATTCACTCAAGTACTATTCACCCGAGGTACTATTCATTATAAAAATTGATTCGTTATCGGTTCAAATTATTTTTTTTTGTACAATATTATTCTTAAATTTTACTCCACAAAGCAGTATCATATTGACAATTTGTACATTATTAAAATCTGGATAAATTAAATTATAAATCTTTAAAATTTATCCTTGAACTTGTTTTATTGAATTCTTATATCATTGTCATCATCCTCATGCTTATATTATGTTGAAAGTCATCTGTGGCCTGTAGTGCATAGATGGACTTGGTATGATTATGACCAGGAATTATTGGGTATAATCATGACCGTAATGTTACAAGTGATGTGGTAAAAGTCCTCATTGGCCCGTAGTGCATTGAGAGACAGTTGTTGGCATGATCATGACCATTGATAAAAATACGAATATCCTTAGCCCGTAGTGCATGGATAATTTGTGGTCGTGACACTAATGAATATCCTTGGCCGTAGTGCTGGGATGATGTGGATTATTTATTAAGCTGAGTCTCAGCGATAAAAATGATGAAAAATTTTTTAAATCGTAGAAGATAGTAGATTTTATACTCTACTTGACTCTTCTAATGGATTGTTTGTTCCGCTGCAGTTAAACTTGATATTTATTTATTTTATCAGTTTAACACTGTTGAAGGCTAACGATAATTTATTCTGCATTATCTTAGTCATAATATTTCTTACTGGCTAGTTGAGATCACCCTTTCCTTTCATTGTTCTCTTCAGGAAATGAGAATATAGCTGGGACTAGTCAGGGAACGGAGTGACGGTCCAGATGGTAACATTAGTAGTACTCACTATTCTGTAAAATAGTGTGATAATAAATGTATTGAGGGCTTATTTTGAGTTTTAATACTGTCTAAAAGACAATATTTATATTAAAACTCACAGCTCATATTGTATATTTAAATTTGTATTTGTATTATCTACCATGTATTTGGCGACTCAGAATGGGTGATGTATACCTATTTTGGGGGCATTACAATTAAAGCTTTGATGTGATTTCTTGTTATGAATTGAGTCTTTTTTCTGTTTGAAACTGGTATAATAAGGATAGCACAGTAAAAATAATTTGTTGATTGATTGAGTTTAAATTGATATATAATGGGTCTCTACAGGATAATGCTAGTTTGAATGAAAGAATGACAAGAATAAGTAGTTATGGCTAAGGTTAGACAAGAACCTAAGTTTGGGAGAATATTTGGGGTATATAAGCTATATAAAAAAAGAAAAAGAAAAAAGAAAAAAGAAAAAAAAGTATGAATAAACACCGTGGCGTACTTGTCTAGTTTTATGGCCTTTGTTACTTGAGTAAGTAAACCCGAGGGAATTGTATTTACACCTAGCGCCCTAATGTCTTAATGGTCTGGGAGTCGTTAGTCGAAAGCTCGTTAAGGTAGCATTGAAAAGCCTAAGGGAATAAGACATTGCATAGCTATGTGTATATAAACTAAAAGAAAAAAAATAAATAAAACGGAAAATAAGAGCAAAAAGCCCCCGTAGATGAAAAATGAAGCATAAATATCCCATGTTGACCCTCGATATTGATAATTATTTGATTTTATTTGGATCTAGCTTGTTTTTAGATTTCTTGAGTTTACACTATATGATGCCTTTGAAGAGACTTGTTATTTGTTAAATTTGATTTTATATCAATTAACATTGTTGTAGAGCACACACGCACTATATTAATGATAACAGTCTAAGATTTGATGATTGATTGGGAAGTTAATGATTTGTTTTGATATGATGTATTATCATATTTACTTAATTTCTCTAAGGCCGGTTGAATAAACTTGTTTCTGTCATTACTGCTGGATTCATATGCATGTAGATTAGTTGCATTGCATAGCATTATTGTTTTGTGTTTTTGCTTGAGGACAAGCAAAGGTTTAAGTTTAGGGGTATTTGATAAGTAGTTTTTATACCTACTTATTCGGTATTTGTTACTTGAATTAGTTGCTTAAACTCATGTTTCTTAGTTACTTTTCATGCATTTTGTGTTCATTTTGTAGATTATATCATTGGGAGCTGTGTGAACGACTATTGATATGATATCGCAAAGAATTGGTATGAAATCGCAAAGAAAAGCAATCCGGACATCGTTTGGGCTTTCATATTTATTTCATGTCCTTGGCTTGGAACTTGGATTATATTTTAGAGCTTCTTCTTAGCTTTTCGTAACATCTTGAATCATTCCAATCGGAGTTCGGATGCAAGAGTTATGATCTTTGTACCAACGGACGTTGAACTTCATTGTTTTGGGTGGTCATTTGTATAGCAGCCACTTTCAGCCTAATTTCAACCTTCATCTGTCCGTTATTTCTCAATTCTTAAAGAATGAAAGTTGTAGAGCTCATCGATATCTTTGATTTGATAGGTAGCGGGTCTCATAACTCTTCTCGGATCAAAAGATATGGCCGTTTTACCAGAGGATACTGCAGCAGAAAAAGGATGCCCGCCGGGGCAGGCTATTACTATATAAAACCCCCGCCGGGGCAGGGGTACAAGCTGTAAAATAGTGGGTCTGCCAGCCGGGGCAAGCCCTTTAAGCCTTATACCCCCCCGCCGGGGCGGGGTTACGCGCAGAAAAGTTATTTTTTGTCCGAATTTAAGTTCGAGAAGGATTGGTTCGATCTAATTGACTCAAGGACTTTCAAGAGGACTTAAAGACATATAAAGAGACATATAAAAGGAGGAGAATCACAAGGATTAGGAGAGAGAGAGAGAGAGGATTCCATTAGATTAGATTAGAGTAGAATAGGAGAAAATACTAGTTCTTATAAGATTTGGAGAGATTGAAGCACTTGGAAGCCATTGGAGATCTAGATCAAGAGCGAGACGGAGGACGAATTTGCCGACAACATATTCACTTCTTTTCCTTAATCTTATTCTTATCTTTTAATGTGTATTCAAGTGTGGATTCTTAGTTTTAATTCAATGAACTAATTCTTTGTTTGAGATTACAATGTATCTTATTGTGTAGTTTATTTTAATATGTTTCGCTACCAATTATTATGTTCTATTGTGAGGATTGTCTATTGTGATTTGGACTTAATTGTTTAATTGATTGGTCATCAATTACCGTGATAATCTATATGAACTCGAGAGATGAAGTTTTGATTTAGATCTGATCATGATAGCATGTGTTTGTGATTTCTGCATAGATGGAATTCATGATTCGTGTTTAGGATAGAGATATGCCTTTATGCCATATGTAATCTTATAGAGAACTTGTGCTTTAAATCTTTTTTAATTGTAATTCACATAGAGATATAGTGAATTAGTTAATTAGGGTGTCTTACTTAATTCTATCATCTGTGGATTTAAGTGAGTATGGGTATTATGCATCGAGAGGTGATGAGGTGATTTTATTTGCTTTAGTATTCTTGATTAACAATTCAGAATATAGAATAATTAATGAAAAGTGTGTTAACTTAAATGAAGCAATAAGTGAAGTTGTGATTTTAAATCTCCGTAATCTTAATTTAACTAGTAGAATTTAATAGTAGTTTAATTATATAATTTGAAATTCATTCGTTTAAATAAGATTGAGTTGGTTACGGGTTAGTACTTGGTGATTTTTATTAAACAATTCCTCGTGGGAACGATACTATACTTTCACTTTATTACTTGTTGACCACGTATACTTGCGTGTTGTGCGTAATTAGATTTTACCTAACAAGTTTTTGGCGCTGTTGCCGGAGAATTAGTTTAATATTTTTTTACCAATATTAGCTTCAATCAAATTAGTCTTAGCTTCAATCTAATTACGCACAATAATATAATTATTATATATATATATTATATATAAAATGTGTAGGTGTGTGCATGTGAATATGGGATGTCGTGTGTGTGCGGGTGTTTATATGTATATACTTGCTGTGGTTATATATATATATATATATATATATTAGTTGTGACGTCCCCAAAATAGGTATACATCACTCATTCTGAGTCCCTAAATACATGGTACAGAATACAACTACAAACTTAATTATACTAAAAGTAGTATGCACACAAGCCAATCATGTTTGATGATAAAATATATACTTTGTAACAATCTTATTCATTTATTAATAAAAAGTATTAATTTATTAAAGGCTTTTAATTATCTACATGATGCTGCTTTATAATATGTGATAAACCCATAGTTTTAAGCAATACTTTTAGAATAATGATGATGATCATTCTAATGAAATCTAAATTCTTAGAAAGATTAAAACTAAAATAGTTCCCAATCGTTGGATCACTAAATTGGGGATTAGTGAATTCGGATAGATTGGTACATACGTTGCTCATTGGATGAGGATGATTGATCTCATGATCATTTGTGTGGAGACACTAAAACAAGTATGTAAGTGCTTATTGGAGAATAAGTACACTGAACGTGGCTCGCTAAGGAATACCTAATAGAATTTTACTTGCCTGTCAATAGGAATTCTTGTAGTGATAGTAGTACAAGTGATCCTTGGACTTGAGATCATCATAGTATCTTGTGTATGATAAGTTATACTTTGACTTATTCCTTAATACCCTTAGGGTATATCAAAGCGTATGCTTAGGTATAATAAGTTGTACATAGAGATAATGTATGATCAATAAAGAATCTACCACTTCTAGTAAAAGAAGAGAAATGTCCTATGTGATTCGATAAATGACAACCCAGTAGTCCTTGGCCAAGGCAGAATGAAATTAGAAATAAAATTAGAAAGGAGTTTCTAATTTGCATTATTTAAAGTTGTGCATTTAAGGATCAAAATACATATAATTAAATAAAATAAAACTTAACAGTAATTTCATATCTTATATTTAATTGGGACATTGTACGGTGGAAGGATTGAATTGTACGGTAACTATTTACTCAAAGGTTCTTTTATGATTAATGTTGAAATCTATATTATCTGAAAAGTCGTTGATCGCTAAGGAGGCTTATCCCTATTGTAGAATAAATATTATTTATTTAAATAGATTAATAGTTTAATTTATTTATTTAAATAAGATTAGAATTGTTCTAATTGATTTATTCACAACCGGTTTAACATAGAAAACCTAAAAGGTCACATCATAAAAGGAAGAATATTATTTGAGAAGTAAATGATATGATCGTAATAATAAGTTAAGTGTATTTAATTTAATCTATGGTGATAGAATAAATTAAATAATTTAATATTTATTATTTAATATTTTAGAAATATTAAATATAAATTAATAAGAGGAGTCTTATTATTATTATTATTATTATTATTATTATTATTATTACTATTATTATTTAATTCCTAAGAGTTTAAAAATTAATTAATAAAAGCACTCTCATATATCCTAATAAGATTAGGAGACTAATTAATTAAAAGAGGCTAATTAATTATCCATAATAAGATTAGGGAGCTTAATTAATTAAAAAAATTTAATTAATTAAATAATACCCTATTTTCTAATTAGATTAGAAGGGTTAACTGATATCTTTATAAGAGGAGTCTTATATCAGATATCAATATACGTGATTCCAATTGTTAGAGAGTACGCTCTTTTTCTATGAGAGATAGAAAAAATAGGGTTTTGTCAAACACTCATCTTCTTGAATCTTTCTTCTTCCTTGGTAGATCACCTCTAGAGATCAAACACTTGGGTGGCTAACGTTGATCAAAGGAAGGAACCAAACCCGGTGGATTCAAGTTGGAGGCGAAAGAATTTGGAGGTGAACTTGTACCTGAAGAAGCTCGAATCTTCAAGGGTATGATTCTTGTCATTTATCTTTACGTTTAATTAATAATTGCGCATAAAGGATGATCCGGGTATATGGTTTGTAAAATTTTAAAACTCTTATTTTCATGCTTCCGCTTATTTTGTGTAATTTAATTGCGTTCATGAATATTACAAAGCTAACAGTGGTATCAAAGTTAAACCTTTATGCGAATTATTAATTATTTTAATTTGATATGTATATTGATATGTGTTTAGAATAAATTTTTGGGCATAATTTGTTGTATGAAATTTATTTATAAAAAAAGAAGAAAAAAAAAGAGGAAAGTCGAAATAAATTTTCGGAAGTCTGCTGTAATTCGCAAAGCATGTTTTGAATTTCGTGGTTCACTGATTTGGTTTTTACGAAAAGTTAACAACATTAATTCGTTTAATATATATATATATATATATATATATATATATATATATATATATATATATATATAGAGAGAGAGAGAGAGAGAGAGGGTCCTCATCCGTAGCAAACAGTTTCTACGGGCACTGTTCAGCAACCATATTTTGCACCGTAGATTATCAGATTAAAAGGCTTGGATGAGTTGGATTATTTCCCTGCCGCAGGAGCCTGTAGCGGCAGGGACTTCTGCCAAATTGGTAGATAGTAATTACTATGCTGCCCCTCCATATATCAAAGACTTTAGTTTTTTTTCATCTCCTGCCGCGAGAGGCTGTTGCGGCAAGACATCATGTGCTTGTTTCTCAATTTATATCATTTAATTATGAAAATATATAATGTCAGTATAATTTATTTGCTCTCGCTTTTTATCATTAATTCCTTTTTCTCTTTCTCTCTCAAACTATAAGACAATAGTATATCTTATTAATTACTGTAAAAAAATAAAAATAACAATACTAATAATTATTATTATAATGACAAAAATAATACTAATAATAAATATAACAATAATAACAATAATTATAATAATTATTATAATGACAAAAATAATAATAATAATAATAATAATAATTATTATTATTATTATTATTATTATAACAATAATAATAATGACAAAAATAATACTAATAATAATAATTATTATAATTACAATAATAATAATTATAATGACAAAAATAATACTAATAATAATAATAATAATTATTATTATTATTATTATTATTATTATTATTATTATTATTATTATTTTTGTCATTATAATTATTATTTTTGTCATTATAATAATAATTATAATTATTGTTATTATTATTATTAGTATTATTTTTGTCAGTATAATAATAATTATTATTATTGTTATTTTTATTTATTTAGAGTAATTAATAAGATATATTATTGTCTTATAGTGTGAGAGAGAAAGAGAAAAGGGAATTAATGATAAAAAGTGAGAGCAAATAAATTATAATAACATTATATATTTTCATAATTAAATTATATAAATTGAGAAACAAACACAGGATGTCCTGCTGCAACGGCCTCTCACGGCAGGAGATGAAAAAAAACTAAAGTCTTTGATATATGGAGGGGCAGCATAGTAATTACCATCTACCAATTTGGCACAAGTCCGTGCCGCTATAGGCGCCTGCGGCAGGGAAATAATCCAACTCATCCAAGCCTTTCAATCTGATGATCTACAGTGCAAAATATGGTTGCTGAACAGTGTCCGTAGCAACCGTTTGTTACGGATGAGGACCCATATATATATATATATATATATATATATATATATATATATATATATATGACTAAAAGACAATTTGCACCCCAAATTTTATATCGTTGTTGACTTTTGCACCCCAAACCGAAAAAGGTGTCTAAGTACACCACAAACTTCATTATACGTAACAAAACGCACACTTTCTTCACTTAACCGGTCAAAAGTGACCGACTAAGGCTGTAACACAAGTTTGGGGTGCAAATAATATTTTAGTCCTAAAATTGGATAAATTATTAATTTTAAATAAAATAAAATAATTAATTTAAATAAAATAATTAATTTTAAAATAAAATAATTAAAATAATAAAACAGATTTTTTTTGTAAAAAATTCTGATTTTACAAAAAATAATTTTAAAAAAATTTGTTTTTACAAAAATTGTAAAATCAATTTGTGTTTACAAAATTGTAAAATACAATTTTTTATAAAAAAAATCTGTTTTTACAAAAATTGTAAATTAAAATTGTGTTTTACAAAAATGTAAAATACAATTTTTTTTACAAAATTGTGTTTAAAAACAGAATTTTTTTAAAAACTTGTAAAAGCTGATTTTTTTTCAATTTTTTTGTAAAAGTAGATTTTTTTTTAATTTTTTTTTTGTAAAAATAGAATTTAAAAACAGAATTTTTTAAAATTTTTTTTGTCTAAAACAGAATTTAAGTTGTCTTTTAGTCTATTTTTTAAAAACAGAATTGTAAAACAGATTTTTTTTTGTAAAAAATTATGTTTTACAATTTTTTTTTTAAAATAATTATGTTTTTACAAAAATTGTAAAATCAAATTATGTTTTACAAAATTGTAAAATTGTGTTTACAAAATTGTAAAATACAATTTTTTTAAAAAAATTATATGTTTTTACGAAAATTGTAATACAAAATTTTGTTTTACAAAATTGTGTTTAAAAAAAGAATTTTTTAAAAACTTAAAAAAAATTCTTTTTTTAAAAATAAAAACTTAAATTCTGTTTTAGACAATTTTTTTTATAAAAAATTTGTTTTTAAATTCTATTTTTACAAAAAAAAAATGTTTTAAAAAATTCTATTTTTAGGAAAAAAAATTGTTTTTACAAGTTTTTAAAAAATTCTGTTTTTAAACACAATTTTGTAAAAAGAAATTATATTTTACAATTTTGTAAAACACAATTTTATTTTACAATTTTTTTAAAAATAGATTTTTTTTTATAAAAAATTGTATTTTATAATTTTGTAATCACAAATTTATTTTACAATTTTTGTAAACAGAAATTTTTTTTAATTTTTTTTGTAAAAACATAACTTTTTACAAAAAAAAAATCTGTTTTATTATTTTATTTTAAAATTAATTATTTTATTTAAATTAATTATTTTAAAATTATTTTATTTTATTTAAAATTAATTATTTTTGTCAATTTTTAAGACTAAAAGACAATTTGTACCCCAAACTTGTGTTACAGTCTTAGCCGGTCACTTTTGACCGGTTAAGTGTAAAAAGTGTGCGTTTTGTTACGTATAATGAAGTTTGAGGTGTACTTAGACACCTTTTTTAGTTTGGGGTGCAAAAGTCAACAACGGTGTAAAGTTTGGGGTGCAAATTGTCTTTTAGTATATATATAATATTTTTAATTATTTTATAATTAAAATAAAAAGTTTATTTTAATCTTTAAATAAAAGAAATTAGATTTTATGCTAACTAATTAGAGTTGGAATTGGATTCCATGATAACTAATTAGAGTTACAATTGGATTCCATGTTTTTTCTTAAATAAAGGAGTTTATTTAGATTTGAAATAAGATTTCATATTATTCAAAATAAAGGAGTTTATTTGTGAATAGAAAAGAGAATCCGTATTTTCTTAAATAAAGGAGTTTATTTAGATATGAAATAAGATTTCATATTATTCAAAATAAAGGAGTTTATTTATGAATAGGAAAGAGAATTTGTGTTTTCTTTAATAAAATTTTTTTTTTACTTGGAATTGGATTACATAATTAATTAAAATAAATGAGTTATTTTGATTAAAGATTTTGATTAAAATAAATAGTTTATTTTATTCAAAATTGGATAAATTAAAATGAAAGAAGTTTATTTTCATTTAAATTTAGATTAAAATAAAAGAGTTTATTTTGATTCAGAATTAGATTTTATACAAACTAAATTTATCCATTAAATGATATATATATATATATATATATATATATATATATATATATATATATATATATATATTGAATGTTTATTATTCATGAGATGAATGTTATTTACTGATGCATATGGTGATGTGTATGATAATAAATGGAATTGATTATGGACTATTGACCAATATGATTGGATTTTATTTTAGTTGGATGCTTGAATGTATGAGTTTTATTAAATGGGGTCTGCGTACCTCGTCTTTTTTAATTTTTCTTAATATAAATTCTATTTTCCTCCTATGTACTTCCCCTTGACTGCTGATCAAGGTTTCTATTTATTTTAAATAGTTTTGTAATATAAATAGTTAAAATTAATTTTAAAGAATTGGAGATCAAAGAGCAAGGAGCGTTTGAAGACCCGTTTGTAATGAAACCCGGGTTTAAATGTAATAGTTATATTTAAATATTAATTCTTGCACCCCTAGGGTTTGACCTTTTGGTTCACTTGGTGGCTCTAGTGTACCCAATTCTAGTGAACCAAACTAGAACAAAAGTTTATAATCAATCCGGGTAGAATATAGTATTTTATATGTGCATGCTTATACTATATATATTATATATTATGCAAACATGCTTCGCATGTTAATTAATATGACGCGTATTTTATATATATATATATATATGTGTGTGTGCATGCGCGCTAAACAAGATGAGACAAATTAATAACAAACCCCTCAAATTTTTATATTAAGTTGTAACGTTCAAAGATATTTGGAATATCGAACGTCGCCTTCTAGCATGATAAAAATAATAGAGTATTGAATATTTAATATAAGTTTGTTGTGCACACACAAGGCAAGTATTAAATATTTAAGATGTTATTTTTATTACATATGATGTTTATAAGGAATTGAATATTACTGCTTTGTTGTGCACACACAAGGGCTGTAGTTTTCTCTTCACTTATATGAACATGTTGGCTCTGAATTAACTTAAATCATTTTAGTTCGGATGTGCACACACTTGACCATTATGATCTAAGAGGCAAAATACAAGGAGTTGCATAGTTGATGTAACTAACAAGAGTTGTCTACCTATTTATTTATATATAGTTTGTTGTGCACACACAAGACTATATATATTTGAAATGAAATTCTTATTCTCACTAGCACATCTTTAATTAGATATTGTCAAACTATATATATTTAGGGTAATAAAGTTTGAAGAAAATAGTGGGAGATACCAATTTAAAATAAGACCTAATTTATTTTGGTAATTAATAAAAGAATGTATGCTAAAATATTATTAATTATAAATTCATTTACAGAATTTTACAATGTCTAAATTACTATCATTGCGTAGCATATTAGATGCTAAATTAATAGGACCGAATTAAACGAGTTGGTTAAGGAAATTAAGAATAGTTCTCATGGCTGAAAAACTATCTTATGTCCTTAATACGTCTTTCTTGCAATAGTTACAGACAATGCCTCTGAGGAAGAGATTTCTACTTTTAGAAAGTGGCAAGATGATGCACAGTTGGCTCAATGTATCATGCTCGCATCCATGAGTAACGAGCTTCAGCGTCAGCATGAAACTATGGATGTTCTTACTATATTCCTGCACATCAAGTAGTTGATAGTGAGGAAAGTAGGACTAAAAGATATCAGATATCTAAGGAGCTCTTCTGATCTATAATGACCAATGACACTACAATACAGACACATGTCCTAAACATGACCAATTTGATTGAATAATTTGGACAATAGGTTTTGTCATGTATGGAGAGTTGAGCCAGGATTTGATCTTATAGTCACTTTGGACTCTTTCTCACAATTGTTGTGAATTTTTCATATGAACAAGCTAAATATCAGCCTCGCTGATTTGCTTAATATGTTAAAAAATGATGAGAGTCACTTTCTAACCAAGAAAGACCAAGTCTTACTGATAGGAGACAAATGACCTTCTAACAGAAGAACAGTTCAAAGAAGGTAAATAGAAAGGCAAAAATAAAGGATAATAAGAATAAAACTGATACGGATAGCAAAGGAGTTTGCTTCCATTGCAATAAGCCTGGACACTAGAAAGGAAACTACGAGAAGCATCTTGTAGAGGCTAACCAGAAGAAGCTTAGTGAAGCTTCGGTTACAAATATAGTTTTTGTTCATGATTGAAATAAATTTTTCTTTAAGTCAAGATTTTACTTAGGTATTGGATACCGACTTTGGTTCTCATAAATATAGATTTATGAAGGAACCAAGCAGAAGTAGAAAACTAAACAAGGGATAAATAATTCTTTGTGTGGAAAATAAAATAAAGGTTGCTGCATTAGCCATATGATCTTGTTGTTTAGTATTGCCTACGGGCAAATCTATTAAGTCAATAAGTTGTTATTGTATTCCAGTTCTCATTGGAAACATTATTTCTATTTTATTGTTGGACAATAAAATCTTTGGTATTATATTTAAGAACAATTGTTGTTCTATTTATAATAATAATATTTTGTATAGAACTGGAATATTACTTAATGAATTTTGTATACTTGACTTACGTGAAAAATTATTTTACAAATTAAACAAATTAGTATAAGAAAAAGGAGATAATCATTCAAAGAGTTGAATGTGTGTATTTGATGAAATACAAGTGTAAATTATTTAAAAGGTTCAAAGAATTCAGAAGTGAAACAAATTTGCAAAGTATTAGGATTCTTTGATCGGATCAAGGATGGAATACTTGTGCAATGAGTTTCTAGATCATCTCAAATGATTTTCTCACAATGGACGCCTCCTGATACGCAATAATTGACTGATGTATCTGAAAGGAAAAATCGTACCTTATTGGACATAGTGCGGTCCATAATTATTTTACTGACATTCTAGTATCCTTCTTGGATAATGTCCCAAAAATGGCTACATATCTGTAACAATTGAGAAATTTATAATTTAATTTGAATATTTATTGAATTAAATAAATATTTTAAATAATTTATTTATTGAGAAAAATAAATAATTGATGAATTGTGGTGAATTAATTTGGTAACTAAATTAATTAATGTTAATTAAATTGAATAATTATAATTTTATCTGAAGGATTTAATTTAAGAAAATAATTAAATTAAATCAATTGTTTAATATTTAAGAGAATATTTAAATTCAATGAATTGTTTAATTTAATGGAAATAAATAAATTAAATAAAGTGATGTTTCTAATTAGATATGTGATTATTTATTAATTATAAGTAAAATGATAATAAGAATTTTATTATTATTATAAGTTATTTAAAAAATTTACTAAACTAAAGTTATTTAAATTAATCAAATTAAAGTGTGACAAGTAGTAACTATATAATATAAATATTATTTAAATAATCTAGTATGGGAATTAGTGTGTAACCAAACGTAGCCTTATGGCTTTTGGTTATTTTAACTGATGTGAGCCCTTTTATTTTTTAACTGATGAACGTGGAGGAGGCTATACTTCTGTTTATTTGCTATGCGTATTATTTTCCTAAGGCTAAAGTGTGACGCCCCCCAAAATTAGGTATACATCACCCATCTTGGGTCGTCAGATACATAGTACAGAATACAAATACAACTTACTAATACAACTGTCGTGTACAATACGACAAAACATAAACTGTGAGTTTGAATACAAATATTATCTTCTAGAGAGTATTCATACTCAAAAGGAGTCCTCGTTACATTTATTAACACACCATTACATAGAATAGTGATGACTACTAACTAATACTATCATTCGGACCATCACTCCGTTCCCCGACTTGCCCCAGCTACGTTCTCATTTCCTGAAGAGAACAGTGAAAGAAAGGGTGAGCTCAACTAGCCCAGTAAGAAATATTATGACTAAGATAATGCAGAATAAATTATCATTAGCCTTCAACAATGTTAAACTGATAAAATACAATAGACATCAAGTTTAACTGTAGCGGAATAAGCAATCCATTAAAAGAGTTAAGTAGAAAATAAACTCTACTATCTTTTATGATTTAAAAGATTTTCCAACACTGTGATCGCTGAGACTCAGCTTAATAAAATAATCCACATCATCGAATCACCCCTGCACTACGGCCAAGGATATTCGTATATTCATTAATGGTCATGATCATGCCAACAACTGTCCATCAATGCACTACGGGCCAATGAGGACTTTTACCACATCATTTGTAACATTACGGTCATGATTACACCGAATAATCCCTGGTCATAATCATACCAAGTCCATCTATGCACTACAGGCCACAGATGACTTTCAACAGAATATAAACATGAGGATGATGACAATGATATAAGAATTCAATAAAACAAGTTCAAGAATTAATTTATCCAAGAATTAACAACGTCCAAATTGTCAACATGATACTACTTTGTGGAGTAAAATTCAAGAATGATCAGGAGAATATTTTCATGAATAGATACTAGATGAAGCGCAAATGTCAAGGATATTCCACAAATTTTATGGAGTATAGAAGTCAAAACTTAACCAACTGAGTATAATAAAGAATGGAATAACAAAAGAAATCACCATGCATGCGATAGACCGCACAGACAGGTTATTCTTAACAGAATAATAATAATGGAACCAGGTCCGGCGTAAACGCACAGACAGGATATTCCGACAGAATAATAATAATGGAACCAGGTCCGGTGTAAAACACACAGACAGGATATTCTGACAGAATAATAATAAAGACGGAACCAGGTCCGGTGTAAAACACACAGACAGGATGTTCCAACAGAATAATAATAAAAACGGAACCAGGTCCGGTGTAAAACACACAGACAGGATGTTCCAACAGAATAATAATAAAAACGGAACCAGGTCCGGTGTAAAACACACAGACAGGATGTTCCAACAGAATAATAGGAGAATGTCACCAAGTATAGGGTATACCGCGTATACAGGTTATTCCAACAGAATAATAAGAAATGGAATAACAACAGTTCTCTTCATGAATAAGAAAGAATAACACCCCTTACCGTTTTAAAGAAGAGCTGAAGTAAGGAAGTAGTTAAGTAGCAGAATACTCTTCTTCTCTCTCTCTATAGTTTCTCTCTCTAGAGTTCAGTGAATTCGTAAGAAATAATGAAGGAATGAGCTGCTATTTATAGAAAAATAGAATGCATAGTAACTAATCCATGAACGGTCCAGATTGATTACTTTAATCTGACGGTCCATATTTAAAGAAAAATCTTTTAAATAAAATATAATATATTCTATTTATAGAATAACTTTAATAAAGTATTTTGTTTTATATAAAAAGATGTTTCTGTTTTATTACGTTAATAATACGAATAAAACAAAACGTCATTATCGCTAAATAATTCATATTATTAACTGACAATAATGGAATCAAACTGAGTGACTTTTCACATAAGCATTAATAATTAATACTGTGTGCTACTATGCAACCACACGTATTACTGTACTTTTACTACCGAGTAGTTCAACAGTAACAATGGTAAAACTTTCGCCGTTATTTTTAATAAAATATTTTTGTCGTTTTTTCAATTCGACAATAATTCTGTTGTGGGGTCCACCAATGATTGTGTCGTTGTACGAATATTCCCTGTTAAAACGAATATTTCCCGACCAATCGAATATTATATAACAACTTGCGTACTTTGCAAAATTTATAATTATTACCCATAACTATAACATTATATCAAATTAACTCCATAATATTTAAAAATGATATTTATAGAAAATTCATTTTTATTTATAAAAATTGGGGTCTTACAACCTCCCCTTCTTATGAAATTTCGCCCTCGAAATTAGGGTACGTACCTGGTATGTCGAAGAGATAAGGATACCTTGATTTTATTTCAGATTCTAACTCCCAAGTCATTTCCTCAACATCGTGGTTTCTCCACAAAACTTTGACTTGAGGTATAACCTTAGAGCGTAGAATATGTTCCTTCTTATCCAAGATTTGAACAGGAACTTCTTCATACGTCAAATCCTCCGCTATTTCGTCCGGTTCTAACTCAATAATGTGGTTCGGGTCTTCCACATATTTGCGTAACATGAATATGTAAAAAACGTTATGAACACGAGACATACTTGGCGGTAAAGCGAGTCTATAAGCCACAGTTCCTACTCGATCGAGGATTAAAAATGGACCGATGAATCGAGGATTGAGCTTTTCTCTCTTTCCAAATCTCGTAACTCCTTTCCATGGAGCAACACGTAAGAACACATGATCTCCTACATCAAATTTCACGTCCTTTCGATGAAGATCAGCATAACTCTTTTGTCGATCTTGTGAGGTTTTTATACGTTGTCGGATCGTTTGAATCTTTTCTGTAGTCATACGTACCAACTCTGGTCCCAACAACGTTGCTTCACCCACCTCATCCCAGCATACTGGAGAACGACATTTTCTTCCATACATTGCTTCGAATGGAGCCATGCCAATACTTGCTTGATAACTGTTGTTGTAGGAAAACTCCACCAATGGCAAGAACTTGTCCCAACTTCCCTTGAAGTCAAAGACACAGAGTCTTAATAAATCTTCTAGAGTTTGAATAGTCCTCTCTGATTGTCCGTCCGTCTGAGGATGATATGCCGAACTAAATCGTAAATTTGTGCCCATAGCTTTTTGTAAACTAACCCAAAATCGTGAAGTGAATCTTGGGTCACGATCAGAAACTATGGATACTGGCATACCATGCAGTCTTACAATCTCGTTTATGTACATACGAGCAAGACGTTCAAGTGTATAAGTTTCTCGTATCGGTAAGAAATGAGCAGACTTGGTCAATCTATCAACAATGACCCAAATCGCATCAATACCTTGAGAAACCCTAGGAAGACCGGTAACGAAATCCATTGTAATGTGCTCCCACTTCCATTCTGGAATTTCAAGTGGTTGCAATGGACCTTTTGGTACTTGATGCTCCGCTTTGACTCGTTGACAAGTTAGACACCTTGAGATAAACAACGCTATCTCTCTCTTCATATTACTCCACCAAAATGTATGACGAAGATCATGATACATTTTGGTACTTTCAGGATGGATTGTAAACGGTGTGTTGTGCGCCTCCATCATGATTTTATACTTTAAATCAGGGTTGTTAGGAACACAAAGTCTGGAGTTGACTCGAAGTATTCCTTCTTAATCGATTCTTGCTTCCGGCATAGTACCTTCTTGCACTTTCTTCCTTATACGCATCAGCTCCAGGTCTGTAGCTTGAGCAGCTTTAACTTTATCGATTAAAGTCGGTTCTACTCGTATATTCGCCATCATCACATGGGTCCCTGGAGTCTTTAACTCTATCTCCATCCTTTGCAAATTACACAAAATGGGCCTTTGTGTTGACAATATCGCACTCGTACTTGCATATGATCTTCTACTCAATGCGTCAGCTACCACGTTCGCTTTTCCAGGATGGTATTGAATGGTATGATCATAATCTTTCAACAGTTCAAGCCAACGTCGTTGTCGCATGTTGAGTTCCTTTTGAGTGAAGAAATATTTAAGGCTTTTATGATCCGTAAAGATCTCCACCCTCTCCCCATACAAGTAATGCCTCCAAATTTTAAGTGCAAAGACAACAGCTGCCAACTCTAGATCATGAGTAGGATAATTCCTCTCATATTCCTTGAGTTGTCTTGATGCATAGGCTATGACTTTTCCATGTTGCATGAGAACACATCCCAACCCTTTGCTCGAAGCATCACTGTAGATGACAAATCCCTCCGAGCCAGATGGTATTGTTAGAACAGGTGCTGAAATGAGTCTCCTCTTGAGTTCTTGAAAACTCTGCTCACACTCTTCGCTCCAACTGAACTTTGTATCTTTCCGAGTCAGCTGAGTTAATGGAGTAGCGATTCGAGAAAATCCTTCCACGAATCTCCGATAATAACCAGCTAGACCGAGAAAGCTACGTACTTCGGTTACTGATTTAGGTTGCTCCCAGCTTTGAATTGCTTCAATCTTTGCCGGGTCAACAGATATTCCACGACTTGATACTACGTGCCCAAGGAATGCTACCTCTTCTAGCCAGAACTCGCATTTCTTCAACTTGGCATAAAGTTTGTATTCACGAAGCTTTTGGAGTACCATCCTCAAGTGTTGCTCATGATCTTCACGGCTTTTGGAATAAACAAGGATGTCATCGATAAAGACGACCACAAAGTGATCCAAATATTTCTTGAATACCCTGTTCATCATATCCATGAAGGCAGCAGGAGCATTAGTCAATCCAAAAGACATAACTAAGAATTCATAATGCCCATACCGAGTTCTGAAGGCAGTCTTTGGAATATCCTCAGTTCTAACCTTCAGCTGATGATATCCAGAACGAAGATCGATCTTTGAAAAGAATTGTGCTCCTTGCAACTGGTCAAACAGGTCATCAATACGTGGCAATGGGTACCTATTTTTGATGGTGACATGATTCAACTCCCGATAATCAATACAAAGTCGCATACTCCCATCTTTCTTCTTCACGAACAGAACAGGAGCACCCCAAGGAGAAGTACTAGGACGAATAAAACCAATGTCTAACAATTCCTGCAGTTGAGTCTTTAACTCCTGAAGTTCAATAGGAGCCATTCGATATGGGGCTTTGGAAATGGGTTTTGTACCGGGTTCAAGGTCGATACAAAATTCAATTTCACGCTCTGGGGGTAGGCCAGGAAGTTCTTCGGGAAATATGTCAGGAAATTTATTAACAACAGAAATATCATTCAAAGCTGACGTATTTTTGTTTAGATCTGTGACATGTGCTAAGAAAGCTTGACATCCGTTTTTCAATAAACGAATAGCTTTATGGCTTAAGATGACAACGATTGATTTTAATGGTTTTGTTGCTTGAATTCGCATAATAGGTCGATTAGGAATATGAAAGATAACAACCTTACGAAAACAATCAATTTTTGTGTATGATGAGTAGTTAACCAATCAATCCCTAGAATCACGTCAAATGCAAGTATTTTTAATGAAATAAGATCGACAGGTAATGTGTAGGTACCAACTTGAACCAAACAAGACTTATAAACCGTGGATGTAATGAAAGTTTCTCCCAATGGAGTTTCAACTGCTATGTCAAAGTCTAATTTCTCCGGAATCAAATTTAATCGATGAGCGCAAGTAGGAGAAATAAAAGAATGGGTAGAACCGGTATCAAATAAAGTATAGACTTCGTTAGAGTTTATGATAAGCTTACCCGTGATGACCTCATTCGGGTTCCTTGCGTTCTGGGAGGTCACAACAAACGCTCTCCCTTGCACAACCGGTTTTGACTTTTCTGGGACGGCCTTTGGTGCCTCCATCCTAGCTGAATTTGTCTTCGGTAAACGACAAAATCGGGCTAAATGACCTTCTCTTCCACAATTATAACATGCTTTGGACGGCATCGCGCAGTTTGGACTGATGTGCCCCTCCCCTCCGCATTTGAAACATATGATAGGTGGTCGTTCTCCTTCCTTAACGACAGGTGCTGGTGCTGACGTCTTTCCATCATTGTTGAATCTCCTCTTCTTGAAATGCCCATTCTTATTGTTTTGGCCCTGATTACCACCGAAGTGGTTACCATTTCTGGCCTGTTGATTCCCTCCACGCTTGTTGTCACCGCTTCGATGACTGCTCTCACTGGTATTATCATTTTGCCGGCTGCTCTCTTTTGGTTGCGTTGTCTCGTTATCGCGCTCCACCAACTGAGCCCTATTTACAACATCTGAATACAAACACAGTTTATGAGAAATAAGATGTTGACGTATCTCCGGCTTCAAACCTCTTAAAAACATCCGCGTCATTCTTTCTTCATTATCCACCAGGTGGGACGCAAACCGGGATAACTCCGTAAATTTTGCCTCGTACTGCGACACGGTCATATTATTCTGCTCCAATTTGATGAACTCCACCTCCTTCATGTGACGAATACTCTCGGGAAAGTATTTGTCGTTAAACAGCTCTTGGAACTTCTCCCAAGACATCTTCAGTGCGGCAGGTTGAGTACGCTTTATCGATTCCCACCAGTAATCTGCCTCTCCTCGCAACATAAAGGCGGCAAAGGGAACCTTTTGCTCCTCGGAGCAACCCAAGACATCAAATATCTTGGTGATCTGCTTTATCCATGTTTCAGCTACAAGTGGTTTGGGTTCTCCCTTAAACTCCGGTGGTCCCAGCTCCTTAAACTGTTTAGCGGTGACCGCCTGAGAGTTTCCAGTATTTCCACCTACGTTGTGGACAGGAGCCGCTTTCACATGTTGTTGCATGAATTGCATAAAACCTCTGAATATTCCATCATTCATCATCTGGTCAGTGTTGTTGTTTGCATGAGGATTGTCACCTTCCTGATGAACATTATCCTGATTATTGATATGTGGTGAATCAATAATCGCCTGTGCTCCATTGCTATTCTCAACATTCTCAGATGCCATTTTCTGATACTGCCACAAAATAAAAGTTAATTGATATGTCATATATTATCCTTATATTATGACCGACCAATTAAATACCATGCAAATAAACTTAGGTAGGTCATACTAGCGAAGGAATTCCCCATCTCTCCCCTCCTAGTTCTATTCTCACATCTTAGCCAGGGATCATATCCCTAAGCTCTGATACCAACTGTGACGCCCCCCAAAATTAGGTATACATCACCCATCTTGGGTCGTCAGATACATAGTACAGAATACAAATACAACTTACTAATACAACTGTCGTGTACAATACGACAAAACATAAACTGTGAGTTTGAATACAAATATTATCTTCTAGAGAGTATTCATACTCAAAAGGAGTCCTCGTTACATTTATTAACACACCATTACATAGAATAGTGAGGACTACTAACTAACACTATCATTCGGACCATCACTCCGTTCCCCGACTTGCCCCAGCTACGTTCTCATTTCCTGAAGAGAACAGTGAAAGAAAGGGTGAGTTCAACTAGCCCATTAAGAAATATTATGACTAAGATAATGCAGAATAAATTATCATTAGCCTTCAACAATGTTAAAATGATAAAATACAATTGACATCAAGTTTAACTGTAGCGGAATAAGCAATCTATTAAAAGAGTCAAGTAGAAAATAAACTCTACTATCTTTTATGATTTAAAAGATTTTCCAACACTGTGATCGCTGAGACTCAGCTTAATAAAATAATCCACATCATCGAATCACCCCTGCACTACGGCCAAGGATATTCGTATATTCATTAATGGTCATGATCATGCCAACAACTGTCCATCAATGCACTACGGGCCAATGAGGACTTTTACCATATCATTTGTAACATTACGGTCATGATTACACCGAATAATCCCTGGTCATAATCATACCAAGTCCATCTATGCACTACAGGCCACAGATGACTTTCAACAGAATATAAACATGAGGATGATGACAATGATATAAGAATTCAATAAAACAAGTTCAAGAATTAATTTATCCAAGAATTAACAACGTCCAAATTGTCAACATGATACTACTTTGTGGAGTAAAATTCAAGAATGATCAGGAGAATATTTTCATGAATAGATACTAGATGAAGCGCAAATGTCAAGGATATTTCACAAATTTTATGGAGTATAGAAGTTAAAACTTAACCAACTGAGTATAATAAAGAATGAAATAACAAAAAAAATCACCATGCATGCGATAGACCGCACAGACAGGTTATTCTTAACAGAATAATAATAATGGAACCAGGTCCGGCGTAAACGCACAGACAGGATATTCCGACAGAATAATAATAATGGAACCAGGTCCGGTGTAAAACACACAGACAGGATATTCCGACAGAATAATAATAAAGACGGAATCAGGTCCGGTGTAAAACACACAGACAGGATGTTCCAACAGAATAATAATAAAAACGGAACCAGGTCCGGTGTAAAACACACAGACATGATGTTCCAACAGAATAATAATAAAAATGAAACTAGGTCCGGTGTAAAACACACAGACAGGATGTTCCAACAGAATAATAGGAGAATGTCACCAAGTATAGGGTAGACCGCGTATACAGGTTATTCCAACAGAATAATAAGAAATGGAATAACAACAGTTCTCTTCATGAATAAGAAAGAATAACACCCCTTACCGTTTTAAAGAAGAGCTGAAGTAAGGAAGTAGTTAAGTAGCAGAATACTCTTCTTCTCTCTCTCTCTATAGTTTCTCTCTCTAGAGTTCAGTGAATTCGTAAGAAATAATGAAGGAATGAGCTGTTATTTATAGAAAAATAGAATGCATAGTAACTAATCCATGAACGGTCCAGATTGATTACTTTAATCTGACGGTCCATATTTAAAGAAAAATCTTTTAAATAAAATATAATATATTCTATTTATAGAATAACTTTAATAAAGTATTTTGTTTTATATAAAAAGATGTTTCTGTTTTATTACGTTAATAATACGAATAAAACAAAACGTCATTATCGCTAAATAATTCATATTATTAACTGACAATAATGGAATCAAACTGAGTGACTTTTCACATAAGCATTAATAATTAATACCGTGTGCTACTATGCAACCACACATATTACTGTACTTTTACTACCGAGTAGTTCAACAGTAACAATGGTAAAACTTCCGCCGTTATTTTTAATAAAATATTTTTGTCGTTTTCTCAATCCGACAATAATTCCGTTGTGGGGTCCACCAATGATTGTGTCGTTGTACGAATATTCCCTGTTAAAACGAATATTCCCCGACCAATCGAATATTATATAACAATTTGCGTACTTTGCAAAATTTATAAATATTACCCACAACTATAACATTATATCAAATTAACTCCATAATATTTAAAAATGATATTTATAGAAAATTCATCTTTATTTATAAAAATTGGGGTCTTACATAAAGAACAGAGAGTTTAGAGAGAAAAAAAACACAGAGTGTTAGAAAGAAATTGAGGGAGCTAGAGAGGAAATTGAGAGTTCTCTGTGAATTGGGAATCAAGGGAACAAGCTTTAGAAATATCATCTTTGCTAAATCAAGGATTAAAGGTATAATCTATTCCTAATTCTAACTCTTAGTTTTGTAATATCTATTCTCTGTGACTTGAAATTTTGTTAGATTAGGGTTTGGATTGTTGATTATATGGATATATAATCTGATAATTATCATACATAAATAATCTTTAGTGATCAAATTCATGAATTTGGTTTGTGGAAAGAAAATTAAATAAATAACAGTGTTTATATTTGAAAAATGGCCTTAGAAAGTATAAAAATCCATGCTTTTTATGTGTTGTAGTCTATAATTTGTTATTGGATTGTGTTAATGTGTTAAGAAAAGAAAGCGGCATAGTTCGAATCGTGTCAAATAATTAAGAACCGAATTCGTGGTGATCGAATTCGTTATAAGTGTCAAAATGGAAGAAAATTATAGTTTTTGATTCCTTAAAATGATGTATATGTAATGTTTTGTATATAGAATGATGAGTAGCATGTGTAGCTATGTTAGTACAAAGCTTTAGGTGTTGAAGTTTGGGGAATTTCTATAGAATTGGAATTTTTGGCCAGAGCAGAGTCTGTTTTCGAGTTTCTGCAAAAAACTGGAACTGAGACATCGCGCGGGAGCGCTGTCTGGCGCGCGGTTATCGCGCGGGCGCTCTGCATATGGGCGCGGGCGCGCTGCGTCGCGCGGACGCGCGATAACCCAGTGTATTACTGGCGCGGCCGCGCCAATAGTCAATCACAGACAGTGAAGTCTGCTACTTCTGCAGACTTTGGTCATTCGTTATAACATGGCTTAATGATTATCTTAACGTGTTAAATGTGTAAAAACAAGGTTAAAGCAGAAGTATATCTTGTGGTTAGTAATTCTAAAATGCAAAGTTAGTAAGTGGTGAAAATGATATGTATGATTTAAGGAACTTAGTGAGCAATGAATAAGTGTTGAGAAATGTACACCTCTGGTTCTAAAATATGTATGGCAATGAAAGACTTGTGCTAAATGATAAGATTAGCTAGAATTGTACATGTTATGGTATGTTAGCATATCTAATAAATATTGTGATTCCACTAAAATGTGTAGGTGAACGTGAGTTATAATATTATAGCTTACGCTTGAGGCAACTTTCCTAACTCTACTTTGTGATTATTGAGCAAGTTTATTTACCCTGTCTCAATTACAATTACACCTGTTTCATAGCTATTCTATCTTTAAGTCAAGTAATCTCTTTATTCCTAAATTTTACGTTGAATAATTCTATCTCGTGTATGATTGTACAAGCTCCTGTAACCTAATTCGTTACATTGAGCGAGTTTTATTTTTCTTATTATCATTTGAAGTATATATTATTCTAATACATTGATTCAAAGGAGATTGTTCTAACTCTTCTGAATATAGCACTTTGCATGTATATCATGTTTACTCAATTATATATTATTGTTATTCAATCTTTGACTTTGATAACCTTGTTCAAAGCTTTATTGTTGTATTAAATCTTCAAGTGGTAAGCAAACCTTTATCAACCCAATAGTGTTCTAAAATTCTATAAACACTAATAAGTTAGTTCCGAGCTAAACTTTCTTTAGTGCGGAAATTCTAAATTCAAGCTGAGACGAACAACCCTAACATAGGGGATTTTGTTCGTGTAATGTTTAGATGTTTGTGCACAATACATGGTACAAATGGCTGAACCCCCTAAGTACGTTAAGAAGGGTCTGTATGTCTAAATGACTGTAAGGTTGGGGTAGTAATACCTAATCACCATGGACATAGTTCGTGGTCTTAAGACCCTCAGATATTGATTTCGAACTTGTTTTCTATTTTGATTCATAGAACAAGTTCATTATTATTGTTCAGAATTCGTTGTTCATTCTTATGTTGCTATCATTATTACTTTCTATTTTAGTGAGCATTTGTTTGCTCACTCTTGCATTTAACTCTGCAGCTAAAGTTGAGAAAGTCGACGAGCCGTCTACTAGCAAAGGAAAGGGCAAGATGTCCAAGTGCTAAGGATTTATTGAATGAAGTTAAATGTGTTATGTTATAAGACTTGTTTTAATATGTGATGTATTCCGCAAACTTATGTAATAACTTTAAGGTTAGATTACCTGGGATTAATTTTGAGATTATGATGTAACCCTTTAATGGGAAAGATTATTATTCAAGTTTTTTTAAATTATGTCTTTATCCTTTGATTATGGGTAGTTAGATGTAATGTTTTGGATAGTGAACACCAAATCCTGAGGAAATGGAGTACCTGGATTTGGGGGTGTCACAATATCTACGAAAAAGGTAACCTCAAAATCCGGCCCCAAGACTCTATAAAAGTTATGGATATGGAGAATTCCTAATCTTAAGTATGTTAAGATAAGGGGTTGTCTAGCTTATGTGAAAAGGTTTCAAAGGATAAGCTTGGGACAAGATTTGACAAGTACAGATTTGTGGGACATCCTAAAGTAAGTTTAGGGTATATGTTCTATAATCCTACTTAGAAAAAGGTGTTTGTTACGAAACATGTTGCCTTTTAAGATAAAGATGTTTATCATTGAAGGGGCTAGTAGGAGGATAATAAATCTTAAAGAGTTCAAGAACCACAAAATACTATAAGTCAAATAAGAGGAACCTGTAGATAGATCTATTGTACCATAACCGAATCGTAAATCTAGAATAGTACTGAAGATACCTAGGAGGTATGGATTCATCATAGATGATGATGATGATGATGAGGTATACATTATAGAAGATGATGATCCAGTTACATACGATAAGGTAAGAGTTGTAGACACTCAGAGAAATGGATTGAAGCAAGCTTCTCAAATATGGAACATTCGTTTTTATGAGACAATCAAAAAGGTTTGATTTTATCAAAAACAAGAATGAACCTAGTGTGTACAAAAGGGTCAGTGGGAGCGTCGTGACATTTCTAGTATTATATGTTGATATACTACGGATAAGGAATGACATACCAATGCTACAATCAGTAAAGATAAAGTTGTCTAAACATTCCTCCATGAAAGATTTGGAAGAGTATCGTAATTGGAGATACAAATCTATGTAGATAGATTTAAAAGAATGCTCAGATTAACCCAAGGAACGTATATTCATTTGATGCTAAAGTTGTTTAGCATGGCAAACTCCAAGAGATGTCTCATGTTGATGAGCCATGGAGTGTATCTCTCTTAGTAGTCCACATAGACTCCTGAAAAGAGAGATCGCATGAGTGACAATCATGTATACAATGTAATATACGAGACCTGATGTTGATCAGTCATATTCTGGAGAAGATCACTGTCAAATAGTGAAAACATCTTAAAGTACTTGACCACCATTAAGGATGTGATTAAAATTTATGGTGAGTCTAAATTAAAACTAAAGGGCTTAACAGATTTAAGTTTTTTTTTAGACAGACCAAGATGACAGAAAATCCACTTTAAGGTAAAGTGTTACCTTGAACGGTGGTGCTGTGAATTAGAAAAGTTTCAAACAGCAAAGAGTTGTTGGTTTAGTGATAAGACAAAGTATATAGCTGTAAATGAAGCTGCAAGTTGATTGTTTGGATGTAAAGTTTATTACTGAACTAGGAATAGTTCCTAAGTCTCATCTTGGATCTAAACATGTGTTGTGGCACTTTTATTTGATTATAGGAATCATTGAAAGATGGGAAATCGCTATAGAGATAGTGGACTCTCAAGAACAACATTACATATCTATTAATTAAAACTTATCCAACAGCAGGATAATCGTCACTTAGAGAAAAAGGGTATGAGATACCATGGCGATTGGCTTTAGTGCAAGTGGGAGATTGAAAGTAGTATGCACACAAGCCAATCATGTTTGATGATAAAGCATATACTTTGTAACAATCTTGTTCATTTATTAATAAAAAGTATTAATTTATTAAAGGCTTTTAATTATCTACATGATGCTGCTTTATAATATGTGATAAACCCATAGTTTTAAGCAATGCTTTTAGAATAATGATGATGATCATTCTAATGAGATCTAAATTCTTAGAAAGCTAAAAACTAAAATAGTTTTCAATCGTTGGATCACTAAATTAGGGATTAGTGAATCCGGATAGATTGGTACATACGTTGCTTGCTCATTGGATGAGGATGATTGATCTCATGATCATTTATGTGGAGACACTAAAACAAGTATGTAAGTGCTTATTGGAGAATAAGTACACTGAACGTGGCTCGCTAAGGAATACCTAATAGAATTTTACTTGCCTGTCAATAGGAATTCTTGTAGTGATAGTAGTACAAGTGATCCTTGGACTTGAGATCATCATAGTATCTTGTGTATGATAAGTTATACTTTGACTTATTCCTTAATACCCTTAGGGTATATCAAAGCGTATGCTTAGGTATAATAAGTTGTACATAGAGATAATGTATGATCAATAAAGAATCTACCACTTCTAGTAAAAGAAGAGAAATGTCCTATGTGATTCGATAAATGACAACCCAGTAGTCCTTGGCCAAGGCAGAATGAAATTAGAAATAAAATTAGAAAGGAGTTTCTAATTTGCATTATTTAAAGTTGTGCATTTAAGGATCAAAATACATATAATTAAATAAAATAAGACTTGACAGTAATTTCATGTCTTATATTTAATTGTGACATTGTATGGTGGAAGGATTGAATTGTACGGTAACTATTTACTCAAAGGTTCTTTTATGATTAATGTTGAAATCTATATTATCTGAAAAGTCGTTGATCGCTAGGGAGGCTTATCCCTATTGTAGAATAAATATTATTTATTTAAATAAATTAATAGTTTAATTTATTTATTTAAATAAGATTAGAATTGTTCTAATTAATTTATTCACAACCGGTTTAATATGGAGAACCTAAAGTGTCACACCATAAAAGGAAGAATATTTATTTAAGAAGTAAATGACATAATCGTAATAATAAGTTAAGTGTATTTAATTTAATCTATGGTGATAGAATAAATTAAATAACTTAATATTTATTATTTAATAATTTGAAAATATTAAATATAAATTAATAAGAGGAGTCTTATTATTATTATTACTATTATTATTATTTAATTCTTAAAGGAGTTTGGGAATTAATTAATAAAAGTACTCTCATATATCCTAATAAGATTAGGAGGCTAATTAATTAAAAGAGTTTAATTAATTATCCCTAATAAGATTAGGGAGCTTAATTAATTAAAGAAATTTAATTAATTAAATAATACCTTATTTTATAATTAGATTAGAAGGGTTAACTGATATCTTTATAAGAGGAGTTTTATATCAGATATCAATATACGTGATTCTAATTGTTGGAGAGTACGTTCTTTTTCTATAAGAGATAGAAAAACTAGGGTTTTGCCAAACACCCATCTTCTTGAATCTTTCTTCTTCCTTGGTGGATCACCTCTAGAGGCCAAACACTTCGGTGACTAACGTTGATCAAAGGAAGGAACAAAACCCGGTGGATTCAAGTTGAACGCGAAAAAAGTTGGAGGTGAACTTGTACCTGAGGAAACTCGAATCTTCAAGGGTATGATTCTTGTCATTTATCTTTTCGTTTAATTAATAATTGCGCATAAAGGATGATCCGGGTATATGGTTTGTAAAATTTTAAAACTCTTATTTTCATGCTTCCGCTTATTTTGTGCAATTTGATTGCGTTCATGAATATTACAAACCTAACATATACAACTGTCGTATAAAATACGACAAAATATAACTGAGAGTTTAAACAAGAATATTGCTTTCTAGACAATATTCAGAATCAATAGAATTCTCATTCTAATTATTATCACACTATTTCGCAGAATAGTGAGGACTACTAATGCACCATCTCGGACCATCACTCTGTTCCCTGACTAGTCCCACCTATATTCTCATTTCCTGAAGAGAACAATGAAAGCGAAAGGGTGAGCTCAACTAGCCCAATAAGAAATATTATGACTAAGATAATGCAGAATAAATTATCGTTAGCCTTCAACAATGTTAAACTGATAAAATAAAATAAACATCAAGTTTAACTGCAGAGAAACAAGCAATCCATTAGAAGAGTCAAGTAGAGCATGATATCTACTATCTTCTATGATTTAAAAAGTTTATCATCAATTTTATCACTGAGACTCAGCTTAATAATTAATCCACATCAGCGAATCATTCCTGCACTACGGCCAAGGATATTCATTCGTATCACAATCACGAATTCTCCAAGCACTACGGGCCAAAGATATTCGTGTTTTCATCAATGGTCATGATTATATCAACAATTGTCCATCAATGCACTACGGACCAATGAGGACTCTTACCACATTATTTTTAACATTACGGTCATGATTATACCGAATAATTTCTGGTCATAATCATACCAAGTTCATCTATACACTACGGGCCACAGATGACTTTCATCATAATATAAGCTTGAGGATGATGACAATGATATAAGAATTCAATTAAAAGAAAGTAAAGGATAAATTTTTAAATATTTATATTTTAATTTATTCGGAATTCAATAATGTCCAAATTGTCAACATGATACTGCTCTGTGGAGTAAAATTCAAGAATAATACTGTATCAAAAATGATTTGGACAGAAAAAAAATCAATTTTTGTCATGAATAGTACTCTGGGTGAATAGTATCCCGTGAATAGTAACCCTTGAATAGTAACTCGGTATGAAAAGTACCCCGAATCCTCGGGTGAATAATATTCGAGTGAATAGTAACCGAGTGAATAGTAACCCATGAATAGTACACCGGTTGAAAATATTGATATTTAATAAGAAAGTTCATATCAATATTCTAATAAAATGATACTGGATAAAGCGCAAAACTCAAGGATATTCTACTAATTTCAGGAATTATAGAAGCAATACTTACCATAGTAAGTTTAGATTTAAAAATATGAAAAGAAATAATATACGAAACTGCAAATGAATTTTCACCCGTCATGCGGTAGTCCGCGTAGACAGATCATTTTCACAATTTAATAACAATTGAATATGAAGGGTTATTCACCAGGCATGCGGTAGTCCGCGTAGAAAGGTTATTCCCACAGAATAATAAAGAATAGAATAACAAAAGGATTTCACCATGCATGCGGTAGTCCACGTAGACAGGTTATTCCCACAGAATAATAAAAAATGGAATAACAACCCTTATGAATATTGAAAGAAAATAACTCTCTTCATGAATACGAAAGAAATAATACCTCTTACGAATACAACAAATAATATCTCTTACGAATATTGAACGAAGATAATATTTTTTACGAATACGAAAAATAATATCGTAAGTAAATATGAAATAAATAACACCCCTTACCTTAGCAGAAGATTGAATACTGAAGTATAGTAGTAGCAGAATACTTCTCTTCTTTCTCTTTATAGTTTCTCTCTCTAGAGTTTCAGTGAATTCGTAAGAAATAATGAAGGAATGAGCTTCTATTTATAGCAAAAAGGACTGAATAGTAACTAATTCATGAACGGCCCAGATTAATTTACTTTTAAACGGACGGTCCATACTAATTTACTATTAAAACTTTAAACCAGCGATCCATATTGATTTACTATTATAACTTTCCACCAGCGGTCCATATTGATTTACTATTATATCTTCAACCAACGGTCTGAAAAATTAGAACATCTACTCATGGAATAATAAGTCAAACTTATAACAAACACCTCAAAACAAACCCCTTTATTTATATCAAAAATTGAATAAATATTTACCATAAATCACTTATCTTTAATAAACACATTTTTAATTTATTAACAATTATTCATCATTAATATTATAACTCACAATATTTAACAACCAGATCATTCCCAGGAAAGAGGGGGCTTTTTGATAAGGATTTCTCCCTATTGGCGCGCAATTAAGTGACCAAACCTCTCCTCGACAGAACTTTCTAGACATTGTCAATATTGCAAATAATAATATGAATAACTTTATCGTCTCAATTATTGATTAAATAATATAAAATATTATGCAGATGATACTGTGACAATAATTGAATCAAATAACGTGAGATACTATGTAGCAATTATCGTAGCAATAATTGAGATAACTGAGTGGCTTCTTACGTAAGCATCAATAATCAATACCGTGTGCTGCTATGCAACCACGCGTATTACTGTACTTTTACCACCGGGTATTTCAACAGTTTAACGGTAAAACTTTTGCCGTTATTTTTATAAAAAGATAATTCTATCATTTTTTAACTCCGACAGTTATTCTGTTGTGGGGTCCACCAATGATGGTGTCGTCGTACAAATATTATCTGATAAAAAGAATATTCTCCGACCAAACGAATATTTCCCGACACAACGAATATTTTATAACAACTTGTTTACTTTGAAAATTTTTTAAATATCATCCTTAATTTTAAACTTTTATCAATTTAACTATTTAATAGAATAATAATTATAAGAAAACTGAATACTTTTATTTCATAAAATCTGGGGTCTTACAATCTCCCCTCCTTATGAAATTTCGTCCTCGAAATTTACGTACGTACCTGGTATGCCGAAGAGGTGAGGATATCTTGTTTAGATTCTAACTCTTGAGGTATAACCTTTGAGTACCGAATATGATCCTTCTTATCCAAGATTTTAACACGTATCTCCTCATACGTTAAATCTTCTGCTATCTCGTCTAGTTCTAATTCAATAATGTGGTTCGGGTCATCCACATATTTACGTAACATCGACACGTGAAAGACGTTATGAACACGCGACATACTCCGCAGTAAAGTGAGTCTATAGGCCACAGTTCCTACTCGATCGAGGATTTTAAATAGACTAATAAAATTGAGGGTTGAGATTTTCCTCTCTTCGCCGATTCTTACATTTAGAATAACGCCTTCTTGAACCTTCTTCTTCACATTCATCAGCTCAGAATCTATAGCTTGAGCGGCTTTAACTTTATCGATTAAAGTTGATTCTAATCATATATTCGCTATCTTCACGTAGGTTCTTGGAGTCTTTAACTCTATCTCCATCTTTTGTAAGTCGTACGAAATGGGTCTTTGTGTTAACAATATCGTACTCGCATACTATCTTCCACTCAACGCGTCAGCTACCACGTTCGCTTTTTTAGGATGGTATTGAATGGTATGGTCGTAATCTTCAACAGCTCGAGCCAACGTCTTGGGCTCATATTATGTTCGTTCTGGGTGAAGAAATATTTGAGGGTTTTAGAATGGGTTTTATACTGGGGTCAATACAAAATTCGATTTTACGCTCTCGGGGTAGGCTAGGAAGTTCTTCAGGAAATACGTCAGAAAATTCACTAACAACAGAAATATTATTCAAATCTGACGTATTTTTGTTCAAGTCCATGATCTGGGCTAAGAAAGCTTGACATCCGTTTTTCAATAAATAAATAGCTTTATGGCTTGATATTACAGTGATTGACTTTAGTGGTTTGGTTACTTGAATTTGCATAATAGGTTGGTTAGGAATATGAAAGCTAACAACCTTACAAAAATAATCTAATTTAGCATGATGAGTAGTTAACCAATCAATCCCTAAAATCACATCAAATGCAAGTATTTTCAAAGAGATAAGATCGACAGGTAACGTGAAAGTATCGATTTGAATCAAATAGGATTTATAAACAGTGGATGTAACGAAGGTTTCTCCCAACGGAGTTTCAACAGATAAGTCAAAGTCTAATTTCTCCAGAGTTAAATTTAAACGCTGAGCGCAAGTAGGAGAAATAAAAGAATGGGTAGAAACGGTATCAAATAAGGTATAGACTTCACAAGAATTTATAATTAACTAACCTGTGCTAACTTCGTTTGGGTTAATCGCATTTTTGAGAAGTCACAAAAAACGCTCTTCCTGAAACCACCGACTTTGTTTTGTCTGTATCCACCTTTGGTGCCACCGTCCCAGCTGGACTTGATTTCGCTACATGACAAAATCGAGCTATGTGACCGTCTTTTTCACAACTAAAACATACCTTGGAAGGCTGAGAACAGTTTGGACTAATGTGTCCCTCTTCTCCGCATCTGTAGCATCTAACTGGCGGTCGTTCTCCTCCCTTAGAATTTGTTGTTGGCGTTGGTGCTACTGCCGATGTCTTCCAATCATCGTTAAATCTTCTCTTCTTGAATTTTTCACTTGAATCATTTCTTCTATTATCTTGGCCATGATTACCACCGAAGTGGTTATCATTTTTGGCATGATAATTTCCTCCACGATGGTTATCATTGTTCCGACGGTCATTGCCACCGGTACGATTATTATCGTGTTGTTGGTCATTACCTTTAGGTTGGGTTGACTCATTATCGTGCTCCAATAACAGAGCCCTATTCACAACATCGGAATATAAACAAAGTTTATGAGAAATGAGGTATTGACGTATTTCGGGTTTCAAACCCTCTCCTCATTATTAACTAAGTGGGACGCAAACCGGGATAACTCGACAAACTAGCTTCGTACTGCGACACAGTCATATTGTTCTGCTCCAGCTTGATGAACTTTACCTCCTTCATGTGACGAATACTTTCGGGAAAGTACTTGTCGTTGAATAGTTCTTGAAACTTCTCCCAAGACATCTTCAGTGCGGCAGGTTAAGTACGCTTTACTAATTCCCACCAGTAATCTACCTCTCCTCGTAACATAAAGGTGGCAAAGGGAACCTTTTGCTCTTCGGAGCATCCCAAGACATCAAATATCTTAGTGATCTGCTTTATCCACGTCTCAGCCATAAGTGGTTTTGGCTCTCCAATAAACTCCGGTGGTCCCAGCTCCTTGAACTATTTAGCGGTGATCATCCGAGAGTTGTCAGTGTTTCCACCTGTGTTTTGAACAGAAGTCGTTCTCGCCTAATGTTGCATGAATTGTATAAAGCCTCTGAACATTCCATCGTTCATTATTTGGTTAGCGTTGTTGTTTTCCTGAGGATTATTGCCAACCTCACGCACATGATCCTGGGTATTGATCGTTGGTGACTCAACGGTCTCATGTGCTTCATTGCTTATCTCCATAATTTCGGATGCCATTTTCAAACACTGCCACAAAACAAGGGTTAATTGGCATGTCACATATTATCCCTATACCCTGACCGACCTAATAAATACCAAATAAACTTAGGTAGGTCATACTAGCGAAAGAATTTCTCGAGTCTCCCCTCCTAGTTCTAGTCTCACATCTCAGCCAGGGATCATATCCCTAAGCTTTGATACCAAATATGACGCCCCCAAAATAGGTATACATCACCCATTCTGAGTCGCCAAATACATGGTACATAATACAACTACAAACTTAATTATACAATTATCGTGTAAAATACGACAAAACATAGCAGAGAGTTTAAACAAGAATATTGCCTTCTAGACAATATCCATACTCAATGGAGTCCTCATTACAATTATTATCACACTATTTTGCAGAATAGTGAGGACTACTAATGCACCATCTCGGACCATCACTCTGTTCCCTGACTAGTCTCAGTTATATTCTCATTTCCGAAAGAGAACAATGAAAGCAAAAGGGTGAGCTCAACTAGCCCAGTAAGAAATATTATGACTAAGATAATGCAGAATAAATTATCGTTAGCCTTTAACAGTGTTAAACTAATAAAATGCAATAAACATCAAGTTTAACTGCAGCGGAACAAGCAATCTATTAGAAGAGTCAAGTACAGCATGATATCTACTATCTTCTATGATTTAAAAAGTTTATCATCAATTTTATCGCTGAGACTCCGCTTAATAATTAATCCACATCAGCGAATCATTCCTGCACTACGGCCAAGGATATTCATTCGTATCACAATCACGAATTCTCAATGCACTACGGGCCAAAGATATTCGTGTTTTCATCAATGGTCATGATTATACCAACACCTGTCCATCAATGCACTACGGGCCAATGAGGACTCTTACCACATTATTTTCAACATTACGGTCATGATTATACCGAATAATTCCTGGTCATAATCATACCAAGTCCATCTATACACTACGGGCCACAGATGACTTTCATTATAATATAAGTATTGGGATGATGACAATGATATAAGAATTCAATTAAATGAAAGCAAAGGATAAATTTTTAAATATTTATAATTTAATTTATCCAGGATTCAATAATGTCCAAATTGTCAACATGATACTGCTTTGTGGAGTAAAATTCAAGAATAATACTGTATCAAAAATAATTTGGACCTAAAAAAAATTAATTTTTGTCATGAATAGTACTGCGGGTGAATAGTACCTCGTGAATAGTAACTCGTGAATAGTAACTCGGTATGAAAAGTACCCCAAATCCTCGGATGAATAATATTCAAGTGAATAGTAACTCGTGAATAGTAACCTGTGAATAGTAACTCGGTATGAAAAGTACCCTGAATCCTCGGGTGAATAATATTTGAGTGAATAGTAACCGAGTGAATAGTAACCCATAAATAGTACACCGGGTGAAAATATTGATATTTAATAAGAAAGTTCAGATCAATATTTCAATGAAACGATACTGGATGAAACGCAAAACTCAAGGATATTCCACTAATTTCAGGAATTATAGAAGCAATACTTACCATAGTAAGTTTAGATTTAAGAATATAAAAAGAAATAATATACGAAACTGCAAATGAATATTCACCCGTCATGCGGTAGTCCGCGTAGACAGATCATTTCTACAATTTAATAACAATTAAATACGAAGGGTTATTTGTAAGTCCCCAACTTTTTATAAATAAAATCGAATTTTCTCTAATTATTATTTTGAATAATAAGGTGTTAATTTGATATAATGCTTTGGTTATGGGTGAAATGTGCAAATTTTACAAAATAAGCATGTTGTTATAAAATATTCATTGTTGTCGGGGAATATTCGTTTGGTCGTAGAATATTCTTACTGTCGGGGAATATTTGTACGATGGCACAGTCATTTATGGGCCCCATAACGAAAAACGGTCGGATGAAAAAAATGACAAGTTTGAGTTTTTATAAATAACGGCGTAGTTGTTACCGTTAATACTATTGGAATACCCGGTGGTTAAAATATAGTAATACGCGTGGTTGCACAATAGCACACGGTATTGCACAGTATTGTTGAATTATTGATCCTTACGTAAGAAGACACTACTCAATAATTATTACAGTAATTACTGTTCAATATTTTATTTTATTGATTCAATAATTTCTAAGTTGATATTTTATATTATTGTTGTTTCAACAATTGTCACTGCACAGTATCTCCATTATCATATCAATAATTCATATTATTTGAATAATATTATTAGATAGCATTATTGGCAATGTCTAAGGAAGTTCTGTCTAAGGAGAGGTTTGGTCACCTAATTGCTCGCTAGTAAGGAAAAATTCTTATCGAAAAGTCCCCTCTTTCCTAGGAACGACCTGGTTGTCATAATTGTGATTCTGTAATATTATTTATGAATAAATAATTATTGATTTATATGATAAGGAAATATTTATTTTATGTAGATATATTTATTTTATGTGGTTATAAATGAAAGAATTGTAGGAATGGAGGTATTAAAAATCATCCGTATGTGGATTTCGCACATTTTCTGTTTGGAATTTAGAAAAATTTTCTTCTATAAAGTTGTAGATAATTAAATTTCCTATAAAAACGACAAGAGATTTGAATTTTTCTGATAAAAGAGCGTATTTTTATGAGTATTTAGATACTTTGAGAGTTACTATTCAGTGCAAGTTTCTTTCGGCTTTACATCCGATATTCCGATCAGAAGCACTGTTATTTTGATATAAGGGATGTTATTTTCTTCTTAAATGATATTATTTTCTTCAATATCATTATGCCGAAATAATGATATGAATTTTATTGTGGAATTTCTACCTTTTTGTGTCGGGATTACTATTCACGTATACGACACTATTCACGTATACGATACTATTCACGAATACGGCACTATTCACAGAAAAAATAAATTTTTCTCTTCTTTGTCCAAAATGTCTATTATGGTTACTATCTTTGATTGTATCCATGGTTTGATCTTTATTTTTGAATTCTGCTCCACAATTGATTATTATGGAGTATTTTTGAACTTGGATAAACTGTAGTACGAATCCCTAATATTTATCCTTTTGTCTCACTGGATTCATTTTTTTAAAGATATTTTTCATCATTCTCAGTCCTAAATGATGATATTACTGAATATCTTTGGCCTGTAGTGCAAAGATGAATGATTAACTGATGAATATCTTTGGCCCGTAGTGCAAAGATGAACAGGTGTTTAGATGAACATGACCAACTGGTGATACAAATGAATATCTTTGGCCTGTAGTGCAAAGATGAATATTTGATGCAAGATGTATATTGATTGATATTACAGGGATAAAATATTGATAATGGATTTTTAAATATTAGAAGATAGTAGAATTCATTCTCTACTTGACTCTTCTAATGGATTGCTTTTTCCGCTGCAGTTGTTGATCTAAAACTTGTTGTCTATTATATTTTATCAGATTTTTTCCTGTTGAAGACTAATGATAATTTATTTTATATTATCTTAGTCATAATATTCTTTACTGGGCTAGTTGAGCTCACCATTTTCCTTTATATTCCATTTTTCTCAGGAGGCGAGAATATAACGGGAAGTAGTCGGGGTGTGGAGTGATGTTTCCAGTCAGTTGTATTGGCAGTCCTCACTATTTTGTAAAATAGTGTTTCAATAATTGTAATGAGTACTTATTTGAGAGTGGATATTGTCTAGAAGACAATATTTATATTTAAACTCACAGTTTATGTGTTGTCATATTTTACACAACAATTATTGTAATGATGTTGTAGTTATTTCTGTACCATGTATTTGGCGACTCAGATTGGGTGATGTATACTGTGACACCCCCAAAATGGTATACATCACCCATTTTGAGTCGCCAAATACATGGTACAGAAATAACTACAACTTTATTAATACAATTGTCGTGAAAATATGACAACACATAAACTGTGAGTTGAAAAACTAATATTGTCTTCTAGACAATATCCACACTCAAATAAGTCCTCATTACAATTATTAATACATTATTTACAAAATAGTGAGGACTACTATAATAACTGCCTTGGAACAACACTCCACACCCCGACTACTTCCCGCTATATTCTCGCTTCTTGAGAAGAAAAATGGAACAAAAAAAAAGGATGAGCTCAACTAGCCCAATAAAGACTATTATGACTAAGATAATATAGAAAAAATTATCGTTAGTCCTCAACAGGAAAAAATCTGATAGAATATAATAGACAATAATTTTCAGATCAATATTCGCAGCGAAAATAACAATTCATTAGAAAAGTTAAGTAAAGAATAAAATCTACTATCTTCTATGAATTTAAAAGTTCATCATCAATATTTTATCCCTTTAACATCAATTAATATATATCTTGAATCAAATATTCATCTTTGCACTACAGGCCGATATTCATTTGTATCACCAGTTGGTCATGTTCATCTAAACACATGTTCATTTTTGCACTACGGGCCAAAGATATTCATCAGTTAATCAATCATCTTTGCACTACAGGCCAAAAATATTCAGTAATATCATCATTGAGAACTGAGAATGATGAAAATATTTTAAAGAAAACGAATCCAGTGAGGCAAAAGAACAAATATTAGATATTCGTACTTTGGTTTATCCATGTTCAAAAACACCCCATAATATACCATAGTGGAGTAAAATTCAAGAATAAAGATCAAAACATAGATACAATCAAAGATAGTAAGAAAAATAGACATCTGGGATAAAGAAGAGAAATTTTTTTTTCGATGAATAGTGTCGTATTCGTGAATAGTGTCGTATACGTAAATAGTGTCGTATACGTGAATAGTAATCCCGACACAAAAAGGTAGAAATTTCACAATAAAATTTATATCAATATTTCGGTATAATGATATTGGAAGAAATAATATCATCTTTAAAAAAAATAACATCCCTTACCTCAAAATGATAGTATTTCTGACTGGAATACTGGATATAGTGCTGAAGGAAACTTACACCGTATAGCAACACTCAAACTATCAAAATACTCACAAAAATACGCTCGATAGTATAGAAAGAAAGCTTCAGTTTCTGGTGTGATTTTCAATTCTAATCTAAGCACCCTATTTATAGAAAAATGCTTAGAACACCAAAGCAGAAAATTTAATAAAATAATAATATTTAAAAAAAAAAAATCCTACGCACACCACCAGTCCAAAACATCTGCCACCCACCCCACAAAAATAAAAAAAATGTTTTTCTTAAATAAAACATTTTAAACTCTAAAAATCAATTATTCCGGAACTTCAATAATTCATAATAAATAGCTCTTTTATCAGAAAAATTCGAATCTTATGTTCATTCTATAGAAAAGTCAATTCTCTACAACTTTGTAAGTTTAAGTTTTTCTAAATTCTAAACAGAAATTGACCAAAATCCATATACGAACGATTTTGCAGGCTATAATCAAATTTTAGTTAAAAATTGGGGCCCACCAACATGTTTAACATATTTTTAACATTTATTGTAACAAAAATACTCTTCCTCCTTATTTATTCATATATCACACATTCATTATAAAAATATCACTATTATTATATTATTATAATATAATAATATATTTAGATGAATTATTTTATCAGAAAAGATAAAATATCAATTTTCAACAATTATCACTTTTCTAAAAAAATTTCTATTTATATCCACATAAAATAAATATTTTTCTTATCATATAAATCAATAATTAATTATTCACAAATAATATTATAAAATCACAATACTGACAACCAGGTCGTTCCCAAGAAAGAGGGGACTTTCCAATAAGGATTACTCCTTACTAGCGCGCAATTAGGTGACCAAACTTCTCCTTAGACAGAACTTTCTAGACATTGCCAATAATGCTATTTAATAATATTATTAAAATAATATAATTTATTGATCTGATAATGGAAATACTGTGCAGTGACAATTATTGAAACATCAATAATATAAAATATCAACGTAGCAATTATTGAATCAATAAAATAAAATATTGAACAGTAATTACTGTAACAATTATTGAGTAGTGCTTTCTTACGCAAGAATCAATAATTGGTGCAATACCGCGTATTACTGTGTTTTAACCACCGGGTATTACAACAGTGTTAACGGTAACAACTACGCCGTTATTTATAAAAAAAACTCATACTTGTCGTTATCTTCATCCAATCACCTTCCGTTATGGGGACCACACAAGGCTACGCCGTCGTACGAATATTTTCCAACAGTAAGAATATTTCACGACCAAACGAATATTCCCCGACAACAATGAATATTTTATAACCACTTGCTTATTTATAATATTTACGCATTTTACCCATAACTAACAACATTAATCAAATTAACCCTTACTGTGACAACCCCAAAATAGGTATACTCCATCCAACCTATTCTGAGTCGCCAAATACATGGTACAGAAAATAACTACAACTTTATTACAACAATTGTTGTGCAAAATACAACAACACATATGCTGTGAGTTTGGATACAAATATATACCAAATGTGACATTGGACATCATCATGTATCAGCACCTCACAAAGGTACCTTACATAAAGGTACAGTCAAAAACTATTTTAGAAACTAGAATCTTTGGGAAGTGCTCAAGGAAACCTTCGTACATGGGACGCCATGCTTCTAGGTTATGATAGATATCATATGGCCACAGAATTATCCTTGGTTGACCCAATAGACCCCAAAGAAAAATGAGAAGATTACTATCATATTCTTCCCAATGGTGAGTCTTCTCTTGACTTATCATTATCTCCACTGTCTCTAATTGAGAATTATACTTCAAACAAACACCAAGATTATATAGGTAGTGCTCGTAGATATACTCAGCAAGTAGATGAGCACATCCCTGTCTTATGATGACACGAGGTTGTATGTCATTAGACAACTTGTATGATAGTGGCAAAATACCCTTCCAACGTTGGTTTCGCCTCACCCTATTTTCTTCACCAAATATAACTACTAAATGATGACCACCGTTCTATTCCCTTGTTACCCCCGCTCGACCTAACTACACTCTTATTACCTAAAAGGAATTGTGAAACAAAAGGGTGAGCACAACTAGCCCAGTAAAGAATATCATGACTAAAGATAAATAAATTATCAATAGTCTTCATCAGTAATAAATTAGAGATTTAGGACATATGGTAGATGATAAAAATTTCAACCATAGTTGCAGCGGAACGAGCAATCCATTAGAAGAGTCAAATAGACTATAAAGTCTATTATCTTCTCCATGTTAAAAATTCACCAATAATATTTTATCCCTGTAACATCAATCAACAATTCTGGTCCACAATCATATGAATAACTCATAATCATAACTGTAGTTCTAAATTCCTCTTCTCATCCAGGACGAAGATAATTTTCATCACCTATCTTTACCTGAAACATCAAAGATCATGGTTACACCAAATCACATTTCCTGTTCATAATCATACTAATAACTTCATCTTTGCACCACGGCCAAAGATATTCATTTGTATCACCAGTTGGTCATGTTCATCTCAACACCTGTTCATCTTTGCACTACTGGCCAAAGATATTCAACAACATGTCATCTTTGTACTACAGGCCAAAGATATTCATCAATAATTCATCTTTGCACTACAGGCCAAAGATATTCATCAATAATTCATCTTTGCACTATAGGCCAGAGATATTCATCAATAATTTATCTTTGCGCTACAGGCCAAAGATATTCATCAACAGTTCATATTTGTACTACAGGCCAAATATATTCATATCTCAAAGAAATATATAATCATTTCAGAATTTATATAAACAATAATTATAACCATGTTAATCAATTCATCTTTACACTTATGCTAAAGATATTCAATTATAAATTTAATGGTCATGATCATACTAGTTAACAATTTATCTTTGTACTACAGGCCAAAGATATTTTTCAGTCAAGATCATACCAATAATTTACTCATCTTTACACTCAAGTGAAAGAGAAATTCAACATCAGGGTTATAAAAATATTGTATATGATAATAAAAACAATATAATCAACATATAGATTTAATCTCAAGAGTAATATTCATAACTCAACTATAATTTGGTCAGAAAAAGAAACCAATTTTGTCATGAATAGTAACTCGTGAATAGTAACCCATGAATAGTAACTCGTGAATAGTAACTCATGATTAGTAACTCGTGAATAGTAACCCCGACTCAAAAAGGTAGAAATTTCATAATAAAATCCATACCAATATTTCGGTATAATGATATTGAAAGAATAACATTTCTTAAATTTATAAACAATTTATTTTAATTGTTTATACTTTACTAAAATAATGCATTTAATCATTCTAAAATGCCAAACTCATAAGATTTCATCACCAATAACCAAAACCCTCATCAAAAATCTGCATATACCTCATATAGGATTCTCAAGTCATAAAATTCTATTTTTCAATTTTCTTACTTCATATAACATATTTAATTCATTTACTCATAACTAGACCATTTTCATGAAAAATACTAAATCAGTTTTAAAAATATTTCTTTTCTGGGATTTAGCATAATATAGTCCCATAGTGAACATATATTTTTCTCAGAATTTTTAAAAGTCATTTACTATTTTTCATATGGCCAAAATAGCCGAATGTTTAGACATTTATCAAAAATTATACTTTTGTCCAAAAATTCTGAAAGTCACAGAGTATACTCCTATCATATACATGTACTCCCAATAAAAATTTCATCAATTTTGGAGTTAACCACAAGAAGTTATAAGCGGTTACTTTTAAAATAGTCTTTTCTTATAAAATTCATAACTCTTAATCTATACATCCAAAAATCACCATTTTTGGACACAATCAAGAAAACTCATCAAAATATCATTTCAAATTTTTCCAGAATTTTTGAAGGTCAGAAAAATTACGAAACTGAAAAACATAACAACCCTTACTATCCCTTACTTCAAAAGTGCAGTGTTTCTGACTGGAATGCAAAGCCGAAGGAAACTTGCACTGAATAGCAACTCTCAAAGTATCTAAATACTCACAAAATATGCTTCATAATATAGAGAGAGAAAGAGAGAAAGCTTATGTTTCTGGTGTGATTTTCAATTCTAACTTAGCCCTCTATTTATAGGAAAATGTTAGCACGCCGAAACAGACTTAACCTGCAACCTGATGGCTTTACCTGCTACTATTCTCATCCACCACCTTTGAATAAAAATCTCAGCACATTTCTTCACCAACCAAAAGTGGGGCCCACCAATTCTAGAATTTTCTACCAAAATGATTAACTCCGAAAATTCAACAATTTCTGAACCAGTCATATCGTAAAATTCATAATAAGTCATACGTTCATTTTTAACGGTTCAAAATTTGTGGACATATACTCAACTTATATATGTATAACATATCCAAAAATTACCACGATCCAACAGTCGGATTAAAAATTATAACCCCCGCAAAATATCTCAAAAACCCTGATTTTTAATACCTCCATTCCGACAAAATACTGATAAAATACCTCAACATTAATTCCTTCATTTATAACTACATAAATAAATCTATCATTTATATCCACATCAAATAAATATTTCATTATCATATAGATCAATAATTAATTATTCACAAATAATAATACAGAATCACAATAATGACAACCAGGCAGTTCCCAGGAAAGAGGGGGCTTTCCAATAAGGATTTCTCCTTACTGGCGCGCAATTAGATGACCAAACCTCTCCTTAGACAGAACTTTCTAGGCATTGCCAATAATGCTATCTAATAATATTATTCAAATAATATGAATTATTGATCTGATAATGGAAAATACAGTGCAGCAACAATTATTGAAACAACAATAATATAAAATATCAACACAACAATTATTGAATCAATAAAATAAAATATTGAACAATAACTACTGTAACAATTATTGAGTAATGCATTCTTACATAAGAATCAATAATTGGTGCAATACCGTGTGCTACTGTATTTTAACCACCGGGTATTCCAACAGTAGTAACGGTAACAACTACGCCGTTATTTATAAAAACTCAAATTTGTCGTTTTCTTCATCCGATAGTTATTCTGTTATGGGGCCCACAAATGGCTGCGTCGTCGTACGAATATTCCCCGACAGAAAGAATATTCCACGACTAAACGAATATTCCCCGACAACAATGAATATTTTATAACCACTTGCGTATTTTGAAAAAATTTCACATTTCACCCATAACTTTAACTTTTTATCAATTTAACCATTTACTGAATTGTAATTATATTGAATACTTTTATTTCATAAAATTCGGGGTCTTACAATCTCCCCTCCTTATGAAATTTCGTCCTCGAAATTTACGTACATGGTATTTCGAAGAGTTGAGAATACCTTGCTTTCATTTCAGATTCTATCTCTCAGATCATCATGATTTCTCCATTGCTCATCTCATGTATTTCAGATATCATTCTAGAATACAGCTTCAAAACAAGGGTTAATTGAACAAATTAACATAGCACATAATATCCCGATATTATGACTGACCAACAAATAAGCTTAGGTAGGACACACTAGCGAAATATTTACTCATCTCTCCCCTCCTAGTTGTATTCCCCGATTTCCGCCAGAGATCATATCCCTAAGCTCTGATACCAACTGTGACAACCCCAAAATAGGTATACTCCATCCAACCTATTCTGAGTCGCCAAATACATGGTACAGAAAATAACTACAACTTTATTACAACAATTGTCGTGCAAAATACAACAACACATATGCTGTGAGTTTGGATACAAATATATACTAAATGTGACATTAGACACCATCATGTATCAGCACCTCACAAAGGTACCTTACATAAAGGTACAGTCAAAAACTGTTTTAGAAACTAGAATATTTGGGAAGTGCTCAAGGAAACCTTCGTACATGGGACGCCATGCTTCTAGGTTATGATAGATATCATATGGCCACATAATTATCCTTGGTTGACCCAATAGACCCCAAAGAAAAACGAGAAGATTACTATCATATTCTTCCCAATGGTGAGTCTTCTCTTGACTTATAATTATCTCCACTGTCTCTAATTGAGAATTATACTTCAAACAAACACCAAGATTATATAGGTAGTGCTCGTAGATATACTCAGCAAGTGGATGAGCGCATCCCTGTCTTATGATGACACGAGATTGTATGTCGTTAGACATCTTGTATGATAGTGGCAAAATACCCTTCCAACGTTGGTTTCGCCTCACCCTATTTTCTTCACCAAATATAACTACTAAATGATGACCACCGTTCTATTCCCTTGTTACCCCCGCTAGATCCAGCTACACTCTTATTACCTAAAAGGAATTGTGGAACAAAAGGGTGAACACAACTAGCCCAGTAAAGAATATCATGACTAAAGATAAATAAATTATCAATAGTCTTCATCAGTAATAAATTAGAGATTTAGGACATATGGTAGATGATAAAAATTTCAACCATAGTTGCAGCGGAATGAGCAATCCATTAGAAGATTCAAATAGACTATAAAGTCTATTATCTTCTTCATGTTAAAAATTCACCAACAATATTTTATCCCTGTAACATCAATCAACAATTCTGGTCCACAATCATATGAATAACTCATAATCATAACTGTAGTTCTAAATTTCTCTTCTCATCCAGGACGAAGATAATTTTCATCACCTATCTTTACCTGAAACATCAAAGATCATGGTTACACCAAATCACATTTCCTGTTCATAATCATACTAATAACTTCATCTTTGCACCACGACCAAAGATATTCATTTGTATCACCAGTTGGTCATGTTCATCTCAACACCTGTTCATCTTTGCACTACTGGCCAAAGATATTCAACAACATGTCATCTTTGTACTACAGGCCAAAGATATTCATCAATAATTCATCTTTGCACTACAGGCCAAAGATATTCATCAATAATTTATCTTTGCGCTACAGGCCAAAGATATTCATCAACAGTTCATATTTGTACTACAGGCCAAATATATTCATATCTCAAAGAAATATATAATCATTTTAGAATTTATATAAACAATAATTATAACCATGTTAATCAATTCATCTTTACACTTAAGCTAAAGATATTCAATTATAAATTCAATGGTCATGATCATACCAGTTAACAATTCATCTTTGCACTACAGGCCAAAGACATTTTTCAGTCACGATCATACCAATAATTTACCCATCTTTACACTCAAGTGAAAGAGAAATTCAACATCAGGGTTATAAAAATATTATATATGATAATAAAAACAATATAATCAACATATAGATTTAATCTCAAGAGTAATATTCATAACTCAACTATAATTTGGTTAGAAAAAGAAACCAATTTTGTCATGAATAGTAACTCGTGAATAGTAACCCATGAATAGTAACTCGTGAATAGTAACTCATGAATAGTAACTCGTGAATAGTAACTCTGACTCAAAAAGGTAGAAATTCCACAATAAAATCCATACCAATATTTCGGTATAATGATATTGAAAGAATAACATTTTTTAAATTTATAAACAATTTATTTTAATTGTTTATACTTTACTAAAATAATGCATTTAATCATTCCAAAATTCCAAACTCATAAGATTTCATTACCAATAACCAAAACCCTCATCAAAAATCTGCATATACCTCATATAGGATTCTCAAGTCATAAAATCCTATTTTTCAATTTTCTTACTTCATATAACATATTTAATTCATTTACTCATAACTAGACCATTTTCATGAAAAATACTAAATCAGTTCCAAAAATATTTCTTTTCTGGGATTTAGCATAATATAGTCCCATAGTGAACATATATTTTTCTCAGAATTTTTAAAAGTCATTTACTATTTTTCATATGGCCAAAATAGCCGAATATTTAGACATTTATAAAAAATTATATTTTTGTCCAAAAATTCTGAAATTCATATAGTATACTCCTATCATATACATGTACTCCTAATAAAAAGTTTGGAGTTAACCACAAGAAGTTATAAGCGGTTACTTTTAAAATAGTCTTTTCTTATAAAATTCATAACTCTTAATCTATACATCCAAAAATCACCATTTTGGACACAATCAAGAAAACTCATCAAAATATCATTTCAAATTTTTCCAGAATTTTTAAGGTTAGAAAAATTACGAAACTGAAAAACATAACAACCCTTAAAATCCCTTACTATCCCTTACCTCAAAAGTGCAGTATTTCTGACTGGAATGCAAAGCCGAAGGAAACTTGTACTGAATAGCAACTCTCAAAGTATCTAAATACTAACAAAATATGCTTCATAATATAGAGAGAAAGAGAGAAAGCTTATGTTTCTGGTGTGATTTTCAATTCTAACTTAGCCCTCTATTTATAGGAAAATGTTAGCACGCCGAAGCAGACTTAACCTGCAACCTGATGGCTTTACCTGCTACTATTCTCACCCACCACCTTTGAATAAAAATCTCAGCACATTTCTTCATCAACCAAAAGTAGGGCCCACCAATTCTAGAATTTTTCACCAAAATGATTAACTCCGAAAATTCAACAATTTCTGAACCACTCATATCGTAAAATTCATAATAAATCATACGTTCATTTTTAACGGTTCAAAATTTGTGGACATATACTCAACTTATATATGTATAACATATCCAAAAATTACCACGATCCAACGGTCGGATTAAAAATTATAACCCCCGCAAAATATCTCAAAAACCCTGATTTTTAATACCTCTATTCCGACAAAATACTAATAAAATACCTCAACATTAATTCCTTCATTTATAACCACATAAATAAATCCATCATTTATATCCACATCAAATAAATATTTCATTATCATATAGATCAATAATTAATTATTCACAAATAATAATACAGAATCACAATAATGACAACCAGGCAGTTCCCAGGAAAGAGGGGACTTTCCAATAAGGATTTCTCCTTACTGGCGCGTAATTAGATGACCAAACCTCTCCTTAGATAGAACTTTCTAGGCATTGCTAATAATGCTATCTAATAATATTATTCAAATAATATGAATTATTGATCTGATAATGGAAAATACAGTGCAGCAACAATTATTGAAATAACAATAATATAAAATATCAACACAGCAATTATTGAATCAATAAAATAAAATATTGAACAATAACTACTGTAACAATTATTGAGTAGTGCCTTCTTACGTAAGAATCAATAATTGGTGCAATACCGTGTGCTACTGTATTTTAACCACCGGGTATTCTAACAGTATTAACGGTAACAACTACGCCGTTATTTATAAAAACTCAAATTTGTCGTTTTCTTCATCCGATAGTTATTCTGTTATGGGACCCACAAATGGCTGCGTCGTCGTACGAATATTCCCCGACAGAAAGAATATTCCACGACTAAACGAATATTCCCCGACAACAATGAGTATTTTATAACCACTTGCGTATTTTAAAAAAATTTCACATTTCACCCATAACTTTAACTTTTTATCAATTTAACCATTTACTGAATTGTAATTATATTGAATACTTTTATTTCATAAAATTCGGGGTCTTACACTTACTATTTCAAAATAATAAATAGAAGAAATTCAATTTCATTTATAAAAAATTGGGGTCTTACATATACCTATTTTGGGGGCGTCACAGTTGGTATTAGAGCTTAGGGATATGGTCTCTGACGGAGATCGGAGAATAGAACTAGGAGGGGAGAGACGAGTAAATTCTTCGCTAGTGTGTCCTACCTAAGCTTATTTGTTGGTTGGTCATAATATAAGGGTATTGTGTGGTATGTTAATTTGTTTAATTAACCCTTATTTTATGGCAGTATTTGAGAATGACAGTTGAGAACGTTAACAATGGAGTAAATGAGACCGTGGAGACACCATTAATCACTACCCATGGGAACGTGCAACAGGAAGGCAATATTCCTCCTGTAAACAACACTACCGAACAAATGATAAATGATGGAATGTTTAGAAGCTTTTTGCAGTTCATGCAAAATCAGACGAGGGAGACTCGTGTACAAAATACGGGTGGAAATAATAGCAACGTACAACTTGTCACAGCCAAGCAGTTCAAAGAGTTGGGACCACCAAAATTTGAGGGAAAGTCGGATCCGATCAAGGTGGAGATGTGGGTTAAACAAATTACCAAGATATTTGATGTCTTAGGATGCACGGAGGAACAGAAGGTTCCATTCGCCATATTTATGTTCCGTGGTGAGGCGGATTACTGGTGGGAATCTGTGAAGCGTACCCAGCCTGCCGCACTCAACATGTCTTGAGAAACGTTTCAAAAATTGTTCAATGATAAGTACTTTCCTGAATGTATTCGTCATATGAAGGACGTAGAGTTTATCAGACTAGAACAAAATAACATGAATATGCCTCAGTACGAGGCGCATTTCGCAGAGTTATCCAGCTTTGCACCTCATTTGGTAGAGAATGAGTAACGAATGAAACGAATGTTTCTGAAAGGTCTAAAACCCGAGATTCGATAATATCTTATTTCTTACAAATTTTCTTTATATTCAGATGTTGTGAATAGGGCTCAATTATTAGAGCGAGATAATGAGTATGTTCAACCGAGGGACCACAACCAGGGTCATACCGGTGGCAGTAGTCATCGGAGCAATAAAAACCAGCGGGGAGGAAAACATTCGGACAAAAGCGGTAATCACTCTGGTGGTAATCGTGGCCATGATGGTAGAAGAAGCGAGTCGGGGGGAGATTTCAAAAACAGAAGGTACAACAATGATAACGTGAAGACGTCAGCACCAACATCATCTGTTTCTAGGGAAGGAGAACGAGCACCAGTTGTTTGTTATAAATACGGGAAAGAGGGACACATCAGCCCAAACTGCCCACAACAATCCAAGGTGTGTTATAACTGTGGAAAGAAAGGTCATATAGCTAGAGATTGCCTTGTTGCAAAACCAGGTCCAACGGGAATGGTGACTCTGAAGGCTGTTCCGGACAAGTCAAAGTCAGCGGTTCTTGGAAGTGCGTTTGTCGAGACTGGCCAAAACGCGAGAAAGCCGAACTAGGTGATCACAGGTAAGCTAATCATAAACTCTTGCAAAGTTTATACCTTATTAGATACCGGTTCTACCCATTCTTTTATCTCTCCTGCTTGTGCTCAATGTTTGAACTTGACCACAGAGAAATTAGACTTTGACTTATCTGTTGAGACTCCGTTAGGAGAAACTTTCATTACATCTACTGTTCATAAATCTTGCTTGATCAAATTGGTACCATCATATTTGTGACACCCCCAAAATAGGTATACATCACCTATTCTGAGTCGCCAGATACATGGTACAGAATACAAATACAAACTACTTATACAACAGTCGTGTAAAATACGACAAAATATATGTTGTGAGTTTTAATACAAATATTGTCATCTAGACAATATCCACACTCAATGGAGTTCTCATTATATTTATTATCACACTATTTCACAGAATAGTGAGGACTACTAATGCACCATCTAGGACCATCACTCCGTTATCCGACTAGTTCCGGCTACGTTCTCATTTCCTGAAGAGAACAGTGAAAGAAAGGGTGAGCTAAACTAGCCCAGTAAGAAATATTATAACTAAGATAATGCAAAATAAATTATCGTTAACCTTCAACAGTGTTAAACTGATAAAATATAACAGACATCAAATTTAACTGCAGCGGAACAAACAATCCATTAAAAGAGTCAAGTAGAGAATAAAATCTACTATCTTTTATGATTTAAAAGGTTTTTTCATCACTTTTATCGCTGGGACTCAGCTTAATAAATAATCAACATCATCCATGCACTACGGCTAAGGATATTCATTAGTATCACAACCATAAATTATCCATGCACTACGGGCCAATGATATTCGTGTATTCATCAATGGTCATGATCATGCCAACAACTGTCCATCAATGCACTACGGGCCAATGAAGACTTTTACCACATCATTTGTAATATTACGGTCATGATTACACCGAATAATCCCTGGTCATAATCATACCAAGTCCATCTATACACTACAGGCCACAGATGACTTTCAACAAAATATAAACATGAGGATGATGACAATGATATAAGAATTCAATAAAACAAGTTCAAGAATTAATTTATCCAGGAACTAATAACGTCCAAATTATCAACATGATACTTCTTTGTAGAGTAAAATTTAAAAATGCTCAGAAGAATATTTTCATGAAAAGATACTGGAGGAAGCGCAAATATCAAGGATATTCCACTAATTTCATGGAGTATAGAAGCCAAAAACTTTAACCAACTGAGTATAATAAAGAATGGAATAACAAAAGAAATCACCAGGCATGCGATAGACCGCACAGGCAGGTTATTCCAATAGAATAATAAATAATAGAACCAGGTCCGGCGTAAAACGCACAGACAGGATATTCCAACAAAATAATAAAGACGGAACCAGGTCCGGCATAAAACGTACAGACAGGATATTCCAACAGAATAATAAAGACGGAACTAGGTCTGGCATAAAACGCACAGACAGGATATTCAACAGAATAATAAAGAATGGAATAACAGAAGAATTTCACCAAGTATAGGGTTGCCCGCGTATACAGGTTATTCCAACAGAATAATAAATAATGGATTAACAGAAGTTCTCTTCATGAATACAAAAGAAATAATACCCCTTACCTTAAAAAGAAGAGTACTGGATATATGAGTAGTGAAGTAGCAGAATACTTTTCTTCTTTCATTCTATAATTTCTCTCTCTCGAGTTTCAGTGAATTCGTAAGAAATAATGAAGGAATGAGCTTCTATTTATAGAAGAATGGACTGCATAGTAACTAATTCATGAACGGTCCAGATTGATTTACTTATAATCGGACGATCCATATTTAAAGCAAAATTTTTTAAATAAAATATAATATATTCTATTTATAATATAATAAAACGAATAACTTTATAAAAGTATTATGTTTTATATAAAAATATTTTACTATGCAAAATACTATACAGGCACTATGCAACACTATGCATCATAAAATATAATATATTCTATTTATAGAATAACTTTATAAAAGTATTCTGTTTTATATAAAAAGTTTTTCTGTTTTATTACAATAATAATACTAATAAAACAAAACTGAGTGACTTATCACATAAGCATCAATAATCAATACCGTGTGCTACTATGTAACCACGCGTATTACTGTACTTTTACTACCGAGTAGTTCAACAGTATTAACGGTAAAACTTCCGCCGTTATTTTCATAAAATATTTTTGTCGTTTTCTCAATCCGATAATAATTTTGTTGCGGGGTCCACCAATGATTGTGTCATTGTACGAATATTCCCTGATAAAACGAATATTCCCCGACCAATCGAATATTATACAATAACTTGCGTACTTTGCAAAATTAATAAATATTACCCACAACTATAACATTATATCAAATTCATTCCATAATATTTAAAAATGATATTTATAGAAAACTCATCTTTAATAAAAAAAAAAAATTTGGGGTCTTACAATATTACCTGTTGATCTTATTTCTTTGAAAATACTTGCATTTGATGTGATTTTAGGGATTGATTGGTTAACTATTCATCATGCCAAAATTGATTATTTTTGTAAGGTTGTTAGTTTTCATATTCCTAACCAACCTGTTATGCGAATTCAAGCTACCAAACCACTAAAGTCAATCACTGTCATATCAAGCCATAAAGCTATTTATTTATTGAAAAATGGATGTCAAGCTTTCTTAGCCCATGTCACGGACTTGAACAAAAACACGTCAGATTTGAATAATATTTCTATTATTAGTGAATTTCCTAACGTATTTTCTGAAGAACTTCCCGGTCTACCCCCAGAACGTGAAGTTAAATTCTTTATTGACCTTGAACTTGGTACAAAGCTCATTTCAAAAACCCCATATCGAATGACTCCTATTGAACTTTAGGAGTTAAAGGTCCAACTACAGGAGTTGTCGGTTTTATTCGTCTTAGTACATCTCCTTGGGGTGCTCCTATTTTATTCATAAAGAAGAAAGACGGGAGTATGCGACTTTGTATTGACTATCAAAAATTGAACCATGTCACCATCAAGAATTGGTATCCGCTACCTCGCATTGATGACCTGTTCGACCAGTTGCAAGGAGCACAATTCTTTTCAAAGATCGATCTTCGTTCTGGAAATCATCAGCTGAAGATTAAAACTGAGGATATTCCGAAGACTGCCTTCAGAGCTCAGTACGGGCATTATGAATTATTAATCATGTCTTTTGGATTGACTAATGCTCATACTGCTTTCATAGATATGATGAACCGTGTGTTTAAGGAATATTTGGATCAGTTCGTTGTTGTTTTTATTGATGACATTCTCATCTTTTCCAAAAGTCGTAAAGATCATGAGCACCATTTAAAGCTAGTACTTCAAAGGCTTCACGATAACAAACTATATGCCAAGCTAAAGAAATGTGAGTTCTGGCTTGAGAAAGTAGCATTCCTTGGGAACGTGGTGTCAAAACATGGAGTATCTGTTGACCCAGCGAAGATTGAAGCCATACAAAGTTAGGAGCAACCGAAGTCGGTGACCAAAGTACGTAGCTTTCTGGGCTTAGCTGGTTATTATCGAAGATTCGTGGAAGGATTTTCTAGAATCGCTACTCTGTTAACTCAGCTGACTCGGAAAGATACAAATTTCATATGGAGCGATGAATGCAAGAAGAGTTTCCAAGAGCTCAAGAGGAGACTCATTTCGGCACCTGTTCTGACAATATCATCCTGGAAAAGGGAACGTAGTAGCTGACGCATTGAGTAGAAGATCATATGCGGGTACAAGTGCGATATTGTCAACGCAAAGGCCCATTTTGTATGACTTCCAAAGAATGGAGATAGAGTTAAATACTCCAGGGACCCACGTGATGATATCAAATATACGAGTAGAATCGACTTTAATTGATAAAGTTAAAGCTGCTCAAACTAAGGACCTGGAGCTGATGCATATGAAGAAGAAAGTGCAAAAAGGTGCTATTCCAGAAGCAAGAATCGATGAAGAAAGAATACTTCAAGTCAACTCCAAAATTTGTGTTCCTAACGATTCTAACTTGAAGCATAGAATAATGACGGAGGCACATGATCGACAAAAGAGTTATGTGGATCTTCATCGAAAGGACGTAAAATTTAATATTGGAGATCATGTATTGTTACGTATTGCTTCATGGAAGGGAGTTACAAGATTTGGGAAGAGAGGAAAGCTCAATCCAAGATTTGTTGGTCCATTTGAGATTCTTGACCGAATAGGAAACGTGGCATATAGACTCGCATTACCTCCAAGCATGTCTCGTGTTCATAATATTTTTCACATATCTATGCTTTATAAATATGTGAAAGACCCGAACCATATAATTGAGTTAGAATCAGACGAGATAGCCGAAGATTTAACGTACGAGGAGGTACCTGTTAAGATCTTGGATAGGAAAAAATATGTCCTACGCACCAAGGTTATACCACAAGTTAAGGTTTTGTGGAGGAATCATGCTATTGAAGAAATGACCTGGGAGTTAGAATCAGAAATAAAAGCGAGGTATCCTCACCTTTTTGAAATACCAGGTACGTACGCTAATTTCGACGACGAAATTTCATAAGGAGGGGAGGTTGTAAGACCCCAACTTTTTATTAATAAAATCTAATTTCCTCTAATTATTATTTTGAATAATAAGGTGTTAATTTGATATAATGCTTTGGTTATGGGTGAAATGTGCAAATTTTGTAAAATAAGCAAGTGGTTATAAAATATTCATTGTTGTCGGGGAATATTCGTTTGGTTGTGGAATATTCTTGCTGTCGGGGAATATTCGTACGATGGCGTAGTCATTTGTGGGCCCCATAACGGAAAACGGTCAGATGAAGAAAACGAAAAGTTTGAGTTTTTATAAATAACGGCGTAGTTGTTACCGTTAACACTGTTGGAATACCCGGTGGTTAAAATACAGTAATACACGTGGTTGCACAGTAGCACACGGTATTGCACAGTATTGTTGAATTATTGATCCTTACGTAAGAAGGCACTACTCAATAATTGTTACAGTAATTACTGTTCAATATTTTATTTTATTGATTCAATAATTTCTACGTTAATATTTTATATTATTGTTGTTTCAATAATTGTCCTGCACAGTATCTCCATTATCAGATCAATAATTCATATTATTTGAATAATATTATTTGTAAGAGCCCAAATTTTATGAAATAAAAGTATTCAATTTTTCTTATAATTACTATTCAGTAAATGGTTAAATTGATAAAAGTTTAAAGTTATGGGTGAAATGTGAAATTTTTTTCAAAATAAGCAAGTGGTTATAAAATAATCATTGTTGTCGGGGAATATTCGTTTGGTCATGGAATATTCTTTCTGTCGGAGAATATTCGTACGACGGCGCAGCTATTTGTGGGCCCCATAACGAATAACTGTCGGATGAAGATAACGACAAAAATTGAGCTTTTATAATTAACGGCGTAGTTGTTACCGTTAACACTGTTGGAATACTCGGTGGTTAAAATACAGTAATACGCATTGTTACACAGTAGCACACGGATTGCACAGTATTTTTGAATTATTGATTCTTACGAAGGAATGCACTACTCAATAATTGTTACAGTAGTTACTGTTCAATATTTTATTTTATTGATTCAATAATTGCTGCGTTGATATTTTATATTATTGTTGTTTCAATAATTGTTACTGCACAGTATTTTTCATTATCAGATCAATAATTCATATTATTTGAATAAAATTATTAGATAACATTATTGGCAATGTCTAGAAAGTTCTGTCTAAGGAGAGGTTTGGTCACCTAATTGCGCGCTAATAAGGATAAATCCTTATTGGAAAGCCCCCTCTTTTCTGGGAACGGCCTGGTTGTCATAAATGTGATTCTGTAATATTATTTGTGAATAATTAATTATTGATTCATATGATAAGAAAATATTTATTTTATGTGAATATAAATGAGGGATATATTTTTGTGGTTAAAAATGAAGGAGTTAATGTTGAGGTGTTTTATCAGTATTTTTATCGGAATGAAGGTATTAAAAATCAAATTAGGGTTTTTGAGTTATTTTGCGGGGGTTATAATTTTTAATCCGACCGTTGGATCGTGGTAATTTTTGGATATGTTATATATATATAAGTTGAGTATATGTCCACAAATTTTGAACCGTTAAAAAAGAACGAATGATTTTTTACGAATTTTACGAGGTGACTGGTTCAGAAATTGTTGAATTTTCGGAGTTTATCATTTTGGTGGAAAATTCTAGAATTGGCGGGCCCCACTCTTGGTTGGTGAAGAAATGTGCTGAGATTTTTATTCAAATGTGGTGGGTGGGAATAGTAGCAGGTAAAGCCATCAGGTTGCAGGTTAAGTCTGCTTCGGCGTGCTAACATTTTCCTATAAATAGAGGGCTAAGTTAGAATTGAAAATCACACCAGAATTCATAAGTTTTCTTTCTTTCTCTGTCTAGATTATTGAGTGTATTTTGTGAGAATTTAGATATTTTGTGAGTTTCTATTCATCAATGTGACGCCCCCAAAATTAGGTATACATCACCTATCTTGGGTCTTCAGATACATGGTACAGAAAACAAATACAACTTACTAATACAACTGTTGTGTACAATACGACAAAACATAACTGTGAGTTTGAATACAATTATTGTCTACTAGAGACTATACAAACTCAAAAGGAGATCTCATTACAATTATTGTCACACTATTTAATAGAATAGTGAGGACTACTAATACTATCATCTGGTTCATCACTCCGTTCCCCGACTCGTCCCAGCTATATTCTCATTTCCTAAAGAGAACAGTGAAAGAAAGGGTGAGCTCAACTAGCCCAGTAAGAAATATTATGACTAAGATAATGCAGAACAAATTATCATTAGCCTTCAACAGTGTTAAACTGATAAAATATAACGAACATAAAGTTTAACTGCAGCGGAACAAGCAATCCATTAAAAGAGTCAAGTAGAAAATAAAATCTACTATCTTCTATGATTTAAAAAGTTTTTCAACACTGTTATCGCTGGGACTCAGCTTAATAAAATAATCCACATCATCGAATCACCCCTGCACTACGGCCAAGGATATTCGTGTATTCATTAATGGTCATGATCATGCCAACAACTGTCCATCAATGCACTACGGGCCAATGAGGACTTTTACCACATCATTTGTAACATTACGGTCATGATTATACCGAATAATCCCTGGTCATAATCATACCAAGTCCATCTATGCACTACAGGTCATAGATGACTTTCAACATTTTATAAACATGAGGATGATGACAATGATATAAGAATTCAATAAAACAAGTTCAAGAATTAATTTATCCAAGAATTAACAACGTCCAAATTGTCAACATGATACTGCTTTGTGGAGTAAAATTCAAGAATGCTTAGAAGAATATTTTCATGAAAAGATACTGGATGAACCGCAATTATCAAGGATATTCCACTAATTTCATGGAGTATAGAAGTTAAAACTTAACCAACTGAGTATAATAAAGAATAGAATAACAAAAGAAATCACCCGGCATGCGATAGACCGCACAGACAAGTTATTCTAACAGAATAATAAATAATGGAACCGGTCCGGCGTAAACGCACAGAAAGGATATTCCGACAGAATAATAAATAATGGAACCAGGTCTGGCGTAAACGCATAGACAGGATATTCCGACAGAATAATAAATAATGGAACCAGGTCCGGCGTAAACGCACAGACCGGATATTCCGACATAATAATAAATAATGGAACCAGGTCCGGTGTAAAACACACAGACAGGATGTTCCAACAGAATAATAACAAGACGGAACCAGGTCTGGTGTAAAACACACAGACAGGATGTTCCAACAGAATAATAATAAAAACGGAACCAGGTCCGGTGTAAAACACACAGACAGGATGTTCCAACAGAATAATAGAAGAATATTACCAAGTATAGGGTAGACCGCGTATATAGGTTATTCCAACAAAATAAAAAGAAATGGAATAACAACAGTTCTCTTCATGAATAAGAAAGAATAACACCCTTACCGTTTTAAAAAAGAACTGAAATAAGGAAGTAGTTAAGTAGTAGAATACTTTTCTTCTCTCTCTCTATAGTTTCTCTCTCTAGAGTTCAGTGAATTCGTAAGAAATAATGAAGGAATGAGCTGCTATTTATAGAAAAATAGAATGCATAGTAACTAATCCCTGAACGGTCCAGATTGATTACTTTAATCTGACGGTCTATATTTAAAGAAATATCTTTTAAATAAAATATAATATATTCTATTTATAGAATAACTTTAATAAAGTATTCTGTTTTATATAAAAAGATGTTTCTGTTTTATTACGTTAATAATACGAATAAAACAAAACTTCATTATCGTTAAATAATTCATATTATTAACTGACAATAATTGAATCAAACTGAGTGACTTCTCACATAAGCATTAATAATAAATATCGTGTGCTACTATGCAACCACACATATTACTGTACTTTTATTATCGAGTAGTTCAACAGTATCAATGGTAAAACCTTCGTCGTTATTTTTAATAAAATATTTTTGTCGTTTTCTGAATTCGACAATAATTCCGTTGTGGGGTCCACCAATAATTGTGCCGTTGTACGAATATTCCCTGTTAAAACGAATATTCTCCGACCAATCGAATATTATATAACAACTTGCGTACTTTGTAAAATTTATAAATATTACCCACAACTATAACATTATATCAAATTAACTCCATAATATTCAAAAATAATATTTATAGAAAATTCATCTTTATTTATAAAAGTTGGGGTCTTACAACCTCCCCTTCTTATAAAATTTTGCCCTCGAAATTAGGGTACGTACCTGGTATGTCGAAGAGGTAAGGATACCTTGATTTCATTTCAGATTCTAACTCCCAAGTTATTTCCTCAACATCGTGATTTCTCCACAAAACTTTGACTTAAGCTATAACTTTGGAGCGTAGAATATGTTCCTTCTTATCTAAGATTTGAACAGAAACTTCTTCATACGTCAAATCCTCCGCTATTTCGTCAGGTTCTAACTCAATAATGTGGTTCGGGTCTTCCACATATTTACGTAACATGGATATGTGAAAAACGTTATGAACACGAAACATACTTGGCGGTAAAGCGAGTCTATAAGCCACAGTTCCTACTCGATCAAGGATTAAAAATGGACCGATGAATCGAGGATTGAGCTTTCCTCTCTTTCTAAATCTCGTAACTCCTTTCCATGGAGCAACACGTAAGAACACATGATCTCCTATATCAAATTCTACGTCCTTTCGATGAAGATCAGCATAACTCTTTTGTCGATCTTGTGAGATTTTTATACGTTGTCGGATCGTTTGAATCTTTTCTGTAGTCATACGTACCAACTCCGGTCCCAACAACGTTGCTTCACCCACCTCATCCCAGCATACTGGAGAACAACATTTTCTTCCATACAATGCTTCAAATGGAGCCATGCCAATACTTGCTTGATAACTGTTGTAGGAAAACTCCACCAATGGTAAGAACTTGTCCCAACTTCCCTTGAAGTCAAGGACACAGAGTCTTAATAAATCTTCTAGAGTTTGAATAGTCCTCTCTGATTGTCCGTCCGTCTGAGGATGATATGCCGAACTATATCGTAAATCCGTGCCCATAGCTTTTTGTAAACTAACCCAAAATCGTGAAGTGAATCTTGGGTCTCGATCAGAAACTATAGATACTGGCATACCATGCAGTCTTATAATCTCGTTTATGTACATACAAGCAAGATGTTCAAGTGTATAAGTTTCTCGTATCAGTGAGAAATGAGCAGACTTGGTCAATCTATCAACAATTACCCAAATCGCATCTATACTTTGAGAAACCTTAGGAAGACCGGTAACGAAATCCATGGTAATGTGCTCCCACTTCCATTCTAGAATTTTAAGTGGTTGCAATGGACCTTTTGGTACTTGATGCTCCGCTTTGACTCGTTGACAAGTTACACACCTTGAGATAAACAGCGCTGTCTCTCTCTTCATATTGCTCCACCAAAATGTATGACGAAGATCATGATACATTTTGGTACTTCCACGATGGATTACAAACTGTGTGTTGTGCGCCTCCATCATGATTTCATACTTTAAATCAGGGTTGTTAGGAACACAAAGTCTGGAGTTGACTCGAAGTATTCCTTCCTCATCGATTCTTGCTTCCGGCATAGCACCTTCTTGCACTTTCTTCCTCATACGCACAGCCCCAGGTCTGTAGCTTGAGCAACTTAAAATTTATCGATTAAAGTTGGTTCTACTCGTATATTCGCCATCATCACATGGGTCCCTGGAGTCTTTAACTCTATCTCCATCCTTTGCAAGTCACACAAAATGGGCCTTTGTGTTGACAATATCGCACTCGTACTTGTATATGATCTTCTACTCAATGCGTCAGCTACCACGTTCGCTTTTCCAGGATGGAATTGAATGGTATGATCATAATCTTTCAACAGTTCAAGCCAACGTCGTTGTCGCATGTTGAGTTTCTTTTGAGTGAAAAAATATTTGAGGCTTTTATGATCCGTAAAGATCTCCACCTTCTCCCCATACAAGTAATGCCTCCAAATTTTAAGTGCAAAGACAACAGCTGCCAACTCTAGATCATGAGTAGGATAATTCCTCTCATATTCCTTGAGTTGTCTTGATGCATAGGCTATGACTTTTCCATGTTGCATGAGAACGCATCCTAACCCTTTGCTCGAAGCATCACTGTAGATGACAAATCCCTCCGAGCCAGATGATATTGTTAGAACAGGTGCTGAAATGAGTCTCCTCTTGAGTTTTTGAAAACTCTTCTCACATTCTTTGTTCCAACCGAACTTTGTATCTTTTCGAGTCAGCTGAGTTAATGGAGTAGCGATTCAAGAAAATTCTTCCACGAATCTCCGATAATAACCAGCTAAACCAAGAAAGCTACGTATTTCGGTCACTGATTTAGGCTGCTCCCAGCTTTGAATAGCTTCAATCTTTGTCGGGTCAACAGATATTCCACGACTTGATACTACGTGCCCAAGGAATGCTACCTCCTCCAGCCAGAACTCGCACTTCTTTAACTTGGCATAAAGCTTGTATTCACGAAGCTTTTGGAGTACCAGCCTCAAGTGTTGCTCATGATCTTCACGGCTTTTGGAATAAATAAGGATGTCATCAATAAAGACGACCACAAAGTGATCTAAATATTCCTTGAATACCCGGTTCATCATATCCATGAAGGCAGCAGGAGCATTAGTCAATCCAAAGGACATGACTAGGAATTTATACTGCCCGTACCGAGTTCTGAAAGCCGTCTTTAGAATATCCTCAGTTCTAACCTTCAACTGATGATATCCAGAACGAAGATCGATCTTTGAAAAGAATTGTGCTCCTTGCAACTGGTCAAACAGGTCATCAATACGTGGCAATGGGTACCTATTTTTGATGGTGACATGATTCAACTCCCGATAATCAATACAAAGTCGCATACTTCCATCTTTCTTCTTCACGAATAGAACAGGAGCACCCCAAGGAGAAGTACTAGGACGAATAAAGCCAATGTCTAACAATTCCTGCAGTTGGATCTTTAACTCTTGAAGTTCAATAGGAGCCATTCGATATGGGACTTTGGAAATGGGTTTTGTACCGGGTTCAAGGTCGATATTCAATTTCTCGCTCTGGGGGTAGGCCAGGAAGTTCTTCAGGGAATACGTCAGGGAATTTATTAACAATAGAAATATCATTCAAAACTGGCGTATTTTTGTTTAGATCCGTGACATGAGCTAAGAAAGCTTGACATCCGTTTTTCAATAAACGAATAGCTTTATGGCTTGAGATGACAGCGATTGATTTTAATGGTTTGGTTGCTTGAATTCGCATAATAGGTCGATTAGGAATATGAAAGCTAACAACCTTACGAAAATAATCAATTTTTGCATGATGAGTAGTTAACCAATCAATCCCTAGAATCACGTCAAATGTAAGTATTTTTAATGAAATCAGATCGACAGGTAATGTGTGGGTACCAACTTGAACCAAACAAGACTTATATACCGTGGATGTAATGAAGGTTTCTCCCAATGGAGTTTCAACAGATAAGTCAAAGTCTAATTTCTCCGGAGTCAAATTTAATCGATGAGCGCAAGTAGGAGAAATAAAAGAATGGGTAGAACCGGTATCAAATAAAGTATAGACTTCGTTAGAGTTTATGATAAGCTTACCCGTGATGACCTCATTCGGGTTCCTTGCTTTCTGGGAGGTCACAACAAACGCTCTCCCTTGCACTATCGGTTTTGACTTTTCTGGGACGGCCTTTGGTGTCTCCATCCTGGCTGAACTTATTTTTGATAAACGACAAAATAGAGCTAAATAACCTTCTCTTCCACAATTATAACATGCTTTAGACGGCATCGCGCAGTTTGGACTGATGTGCCCCTCCCCTCTGCATTTGAAACATATGATAGGTGATCGTTCTCCTTCCTTAACAACGGGTGTTGGTGCTGACGTCTTTCCATCATTGTTGAATCTCCTCTTCTTGAAATGACCATTCTTATTGTTTTGGCCCTGATTACCACCGAAGTGGTTACCATTTCTGGCCTGTTGATTCCCTTCACGCTTGTTGTCACCGCTTCGATGACTGCTCTTACTGGTATTATCATTTTGACGACTGCTCTCTTTTGGTTGCGTTGACTCGTTATCGCGCTCCACTAACTGAGCCCTATTCACAACATCTGAATACAAACACAGTTTATGAGAAATAAGATGTTGACGTATCTCAGGTTTCAAACCCCACAAAAACATTCGCGTCATTCGCTCTTCATTATCCACCAAGTGGGATGCAAACCGGGATAACTCAGCAAATTTAGCTTCATACTGCGATGCGGTCATTTTATTTTGCTCCAATTTGATGAACTCCACCTCCTTCATGTGACGAACACTTTCGGAAAAATATTTGTCATTGAACAGCTCTTGGAACTTCTCCCAAGACATCTTCAGTGCGGCAGGTTGAGTACGCTTAATCAATTCCCACCAGTAATCTGCCTCTCCTCTCAACATAAAAGCGGCAAAGGGAACCTTTCGCTCCTCGGAGCATCCCAAGACATCAAATATCTTGGTGATCTGTTTTATCCACGTTTCCGCTATAAGTGGTTTTGGCTCTCCCCTAAACTCTGGTGGTCCCAGTTCCTTGATCTGTTTAGTGGTGATCGTCCGAGAGTTTTCAGTGTTTTCACCTATATTTTGGACATGAGCCGCTCTCGCCTGCTGTTGCATGAACTGCATAAAGCTTCTGAACATTCCATCATTCATCATCTGGTCAGTGTTGTTGTTTGCATGAGGATTGTCACCTTCTTGATGCACATTATCCTGATTATTGATATGTAGTGAATCAACAGTCGCCTGTGCTCCATTTCTATTCTCAACATTCTCAGATGCCATTTTCAGATACTGCCACAAAATAAAAATTAATTGATATGTCATATATTATCCTTATATTATGACCGACCAATAAAATACCATGCAAATAAACTTAGGTAGGTCATACTAGCGAAGGAATTCCCCGTCTCTCCCCTCCTAGTTCTATTCTCACATCTTAGCCAGGAATCATATCCCTAAGCTCTGATACCAACTGTGACGCCCCCAAAATTAGGTATACATCACCCATCTTGGGTCGTCAGATACATGGTACAGAAAACAAATACAACTTACTAATACAACTGTTGTGTACAATACGACAAAACATAACTGTGAGTTTGAATACAATTATTGTCTACTAGAGACTATACAAACTCAAAAGGAGTCCTCATTACAATTATTGTCACACTATTTAATAGAATAGTGAGGACAACTAATACTGTCATCTAGTCCATCACTCCGTTTCCCGACTCGTCCCAACTATATTCTCATTTTCTGAAGAGAACAGTGAAAGAAAGGGTGAGCTCAACTAGCCCAGTAAGAAATATTATGACTAAGATAATGCAGAACAAATTATCATTAGCCTTCAACAGTGTTAAACTGATAAAATATAACGAACATCAAGTTTAACTGCAGCGGAACAAGCAATCCATTAAAAGAGTCAAGTAGAAAATAAAATCTACTATCTTATATGATTTAAAAGGTTTTTCAACACTGTTATCGCTGGGACTCAGCTTAATAAAATAATCTGTAACGCCCCCAAAATAGGTATACAACATCTATTCTGAGTCGTCAATAACATGGTACAGAAATAACTACAACTTTATTAATACAACATAAAAACTGTGAGTGTAAATATAAATATTGTCATCTAGACAATATCCACACTCAAATAAGTCCTCATTACAATTATTGGTACAATACTTTACAAAAAAAATGGTGAGGACTACTAAAACAACTTCCTAGAACCGTCATTCCATGCCCCGACTAGTACTTGCTACATTCTCGCCTCCTGAGAAGAAAATGGAACAACAAGGAAAAGGGTGAGCTCAACTAGCCCAGTAAAGCATATTATGACTAAGATAATATACAACAAATTATCGTTAGTCTTCAACAGGGAAAAATTTAATAGAATACAATAGATAACAAGTTTTAAATCAATATTCGCAGCAGAAAATAATAATTCATATAGAAGTTACGTAGAGAATGAAATCTACGATTATCTATGAATTTAAAAGCCCATCATCAACATTTTATCCCTGTAATATCAATCAATAAATATCTTGAATCAAATAGTCATCTTTGCACTACAGGCCAAAGATATTCATCAGTTGGTCATGTTCACCTCAACACCTGTTCATCTTTGCACTACGGGCCAAAGATATTCATCAGAAATCGTTCATCTTTGCACTACAGGCCAAAGATATTCAGTTATATCATCATTTAAGACTGAGGATGATGAAAAATATTTTTAAGGAAACGAATCCAGTGAAACAAAATAATAAATATTAAGGATTCGTATTTCATCTATTCCATGTCCAAAAATACCTCATAAAATAATCATAGTGGAGTAAAATTCAAGAATGATCAAAACATGGATACAATCAAAGCTAGTATCCAGAATAGATATTTTGGACGAAAAGAAGAAAATTTTATTTTTCGGTGAATAGTAACTCGTGAATAGTAACTCGTGAATAGTAACTCATGAATAGTAATCCCGACATAAAAAGTTCCAAATTTGATAAAAAGTTCAGATCAATACTTCGGCATAATGATATTGAAGAAAATAATATCATTTAAGAAGAAATAACATCCCTTACCTCGGAAAGACGGTACTTCTGACTGGAATACTAGATATAGTGCTGAAGGAAACTTGAACCGTATAGCAACACTCAAAGTATCAAATACTCACAAGAATACGCTCGATATAGAGAGAGAAATAGAGAGAAACTTGTGTTTCTGGTGTGATTTTCAATTCTAACCTAAGCACCTTATTTATAGGAAAATGCTTAGAACACCAAAGCAGAAAATTTAATATAATAATAATATATTTATCAAATTTTCCTTAGCCCACCTCTAGACATCTGATCTCAACCCATTTATATCACATGTTAGCCCACTTAAATGCCAAAAAACGTTTTTCTTCAAAATAATAAATAAAACTTCCAAAAATCAATTATTTCGGAACTTCAGAACTTCAATAATTCATAATAAATAGCTCTTTTATCAGAAAATTCGAATCTCGCGAGTTTTTATAGAAAATTCAATTCTCTACAACTTTGCAGAAGAAAATTTTTCTAAATTCTAAACAGAAATTAACCGAAATTCACAAACGGGCGATTTTACAGTCAATAATAAATTTTCGGTCAAGAATTATGTCCACCAACACACAAAATATGTGTTAATCATTTAATACCACAAAAATACTCTTCCTTCTCATATACTCATATATCCCACATTCATTGTAAAAATACCACCATCAATATATTATTAAAATAATATATTTAAATGAATTATTTTATCAAAAAAAGATAAAATATTAATTTTCAACAATTGTCACATTAAAATTTTTCTCTATCTATATCCACATAAAATCACTATTCTCCTCATCATATAAATCAATAATTAATTATACACAAATAATATTACAGAACCACAGTACTGGCAACCAGGCAGTTCCTAGGAAAGAGGGGGCTTTCCAATAAGGATTTCTCTTTACTGGCGCGCAATTAGATGACCAAACCTCTCCTTAGACAGAACTTTCTAGACATTGCCAATAATGTTATCTAATAATATTATTCAGATAATATGAATTATTGCTCCGATAATGAAAAATACTGCGTAGTGACAATTATTGAAACAACAGTAATATAAAATATCAACGCAGCAATTATTGAATCAATAAAATACAATATTAAACAGTAATTACTGTAACAATTATTGAGTAGTGCCTTCTTACGTAAGAATCAATAATTGGTGCAATACCGTGTGCTACACGTATTACCGTGTTTTAACCACCGGGTATTCCAACAGTATTAACGGTAACAACTACGCTGTTATTTATAAATAACTTATTTTTGTCGTTTTCTTCATCCAATCGCTTTCTGTTATGGGGCCCACACAAGGCTGCGCCGTCGTACGAATATTCCCCGACAACAAGAATATTCCACGACCAAACAAATATTCACCGACAACAATGAATATTTTATAACCACTTGCTTATTTAAAATATTTACGCATTTTACCCATAACTAACCACATTAATCAAATCAACTATTACTATTTCAGAATAATAAATAGAGGAAATTAAATTTCATTTATTAATAATTTGGGATCTTACAACCTCCCCTCCTTATGAAATTTCGTGCTCGAAATTGACATACGTATCTGGTGTTTCGAAAAGATGAGGATACCTCGCTTTCATTTCCGTTTCCAACTCCCAAGTCATTTCCTCAATAGCATGGTTTCTCCACAAAACTTTAACTTGTGGTATGACCTTCGTGCGTAGGACATGCTCCTTCTTATCCATGATCTTTATAGGTACCTCCTCGTACGTTAAGTCTTCAGCTATCTCGTCCGGTTCTAACTCAATAACATGGTTCGGGTCTTTCACATATTTACGAAGCACAGATATATGAAAAATATTATGAACACGAAAGATACTTGGAGGTAACGCAAGTCTATAGGCCACATTTCCTACTCGGTCAAGAATCTGAAATGGACCAATAAATCGTGGATTGAGCTTTCCTCTCTTCCCAAATCTTGTAACTCCTTTCCATGGAGCTACACGTAATAATACATGATCCCCAATGTCAAATTCCACGTCCTTTCGATGAAGATCCACATAACTCTTTTGTCGATCCTGTGCCGTTTGTATACGTTGTCGAATCGTTTGGATCTTCTCTGTAGTCATTCGTACCAACTCTGGTCCCAACAACGTTGCTTCTCCCACCTCATCCCAACATAATGGAGAGCGACACTTTCGTCCATACAATGCTTCAAAGGGAGCCACACCTATACTTGCCTGATAACTGTTGTTGTAGGAGAATTCCACCAATGGTAGGTACTTATCCCAACTTCCTTTGAAATCTAGGACACAAAGTCTTAATAGATCTTCAAGAGTTTGAATAGTCCTCTCTGATTGCCCGTCCGTTTGAGGATGGTATTTCGAACTGAACCGTAAATCCGTGCCCATAGCTTTTTGCAAGCTAACCCAAAATCTTGAAGTGAATCTTGGGTCACGATCCGAAACTATGGATACTGGCATGCCATGCAACCTTACAATCTCATTCACGTACATACTAGCAAGACGTTCAAGGGAATAAGTCTCCCGTATCGGCAAGAAATGAGCAGACTTGGTTAATCTATCAACTATAACCCAAATAGCATTTATGCCTTGAGAAACCGTGGGAAGACCCGTAACGAAATCCATGGTAATGTGTTCCCACTTCCATTTCGGAATCTCAAGTGGTTGCAATGGACCCTTTGGTACTTGATGCTCCGCCTTTACACGTTGACAAGTTAAACACCTCGAGATAAACTTTGTAATCTCTCTCTTCATATTGTTCCACCAAAATGTATGTCGAAGATCACGATACATTTTAGTACTTCCAGGATGGATTGCAAATGGTGTATTGTGTGCCTCCATCATGATCTTGTACTTTATATCAGAATCGTTAGGAACACAAAGTCTGGAGTGGACTCGAAGTATTCCTTCTTCATCGATTCTTGCTTCTGGAATAGCACCTTCTTGCACTTTCTTCTTCATACGCATCAGCTCCGGGTCTGTAGCTTGAGCAACTTTAACTTTATCGATTAAAGTTGGTTCTACGCGTATACTTGACATCATCACACTCGTTCCTGCATATGATCTTCTACTCAACGCGTCAGCTACCACGTTTGCTTTTCCAGGATGGTATTGAATAGTGTGGTCGTAATCTTTTAACAGCTCGAGCCAACGTCGTTGCCGCATGTTGAGTTCTTTTTGAGTGAAGAAATATTTGAGGCTTTTATGGTCTGAATATATCTCCACCTTCTCCCCATATAGATAGTGCCTCCAGATCTTTAGCGCAAAAATGACTACTGCCAACTCTAGATCATGAATAGGATAATTTCTCTTATATTCTTTAAGTTGTCGCGAGGCATAGGCTATGACTTTCCCACGTTGCATGAGAACACATCCTAACCCTTTGCCTGAAGCATCGCTGTAGATAACAAATCCATCCGAACCAGATGGTATTGTCAGAACAGGTGCCGAAATGAGTCTCCTCTTAAGCACTTGGAAACTCTTCTCGCATTCTTCGCTCCATACGAATTTGATATCCTTCCGAGTCAGCTGAGTTAACGGGGTAGCGATTCGAGAAAACCCTTCTACGAATCTCTGATAATAACCAGCTAAGCCCAGAAAGCTACGTACATCGGTCACCGTCTTCGGTTGCTCCCAGCTTTGTATTGCTTCAATCTTCGCCGGGTCCACAGATACTCCATGTTTCGACACCACGAGCCCTAGGAATGCTACTTCCTCAAGCCAGAACTCGCATTTCTTTAACTTAGCATATAACTTATTTTCACGCAGCCTTTAGAGTACCAGCTTCAAATGGTGCTCATGATCTTCACGGCTTTTGGAATATATGAGGATGTCATCAATAAAGACAACAACGAACTGATCCAAATAATCCTTGAATACTCGGTTCATCATATCCATGAAAGCCGCAGGAGCATTAGTCAATCCAAAAGACATGACTAAGAATTCATAATGCCCGTACCGAGTTCTAAAGGCAGTCTTCAGAATATCCTTAGTTTTAACCTTCAGCTGATGATATCCAGAACGAAGATCGATTTTTGAAAAGAATTGTGCTCCTTGTAACTGGTCAAACAGGTCATCAATACGAGGTAGCGGATACCTATTCTTGATAGTGACATGGTTTAATTCCCGGTAATCGATACAAAGTCGCATACTCCCGTCTTTTTTCTTTACAAATAAAACAGGAGCACCCCAAGGAGATGTACTAGGACGAATGAAACCGATGTCCAACAACTCTTGTAGTTAGACTTTTAACTCCTGAAGTTCAATAGGAGCCATTCGATATGGGGTTTTAGAAATGGGCTTTGTACCAGGTTTAAGATCAATAAAGAATTCAACTTCACGTTCTGGGGGTAGACCGGAAAGTTCTTCAGGAAATACGTCAGGAAAGTTGCTAACAACAGGAATATTATTCAAATTTGACGTGTCTTTATTCAAATCCATAACATGGGCTAAGAAAGCTTGACATCCGTTTTTCAATAAACGAATGGCTTTATGACTTGATATGACAGTGATTGATTTTAATGGCTTTGTTGCTTGAATTCGAACAACAGGTTGATTAGGAATATGAAAACTAACCACCTTACGAAAATAATCAATTTTGGCATGATGAGTAGTTAACCAATTAATTCCTAAAATCACGTCAAATGCAAGTATCTTTAAAGAGATAAGGTCAACAGGTAAGGTGATGGTACCAACTTGGATCAAATAAGATTTATGAACAGTGGATGTGATGAAAGTTTCCCCTAACGGAGTCTCCACAGATAAATCAAAGTCTAATTTCTCCGGAGTCAAGTTTAAACGTTGAGCACAAGCAGGAGAAATAAATGAATGGTTAGAACCGGTATCTAGTAAGGTATAAACTTCACATGAATTTATGATTAGCTTACCCGTGATCACCTCGTTTTGGTTCCTCGCATGTTGACCAGTCACGACAAACGCTCTTCCAGGAACCGTTGACTTTGACTTTTCTGGGACAGCCTTTTGAGTCACCGTCCCCGCTGAACTTGGTTTCGCTACCGTACAATCTCGAGCGATATGTCCTTCCTTTCCACAATTATAGCATACATTGAACTATTGTGGACAGTTTGAGCTAATATGTCCCTCTTTTCCACATTTATAGCATATGACCGGTGGTCGTTCTCCTCCCTTGGAACCAGTTGCTACTGGTGCTGACGTCTTCGTATTGTCATTGTTGAATCTCCTCTTTTTAAAATCTCCTCCCGACTCGCTTCTTCTATTTTCATAGCCACGATTACCACCAGAGTGGTTGCCGTTCTTGTCTGTACTTTTCTTTCTCCGCTGGTTATCATTGTTCTGATGACTGTTGTCACTGATATGATCCTGGTTGTGGTCCCTCGGTTGACCGTACTCGTTATCTCGCTCCAACAATTGAGCCCTGTTGACAACATCTGAATAGAGAGAAAATTTATGAGAAATGAGATATTGACGTATGCCGGGTTTCAAACCTCTCAGAAACATCCGTGTCATACGTTCCTCATTCTCCACCAAATGAGGTGCAAACCTGGACAACTCTGCAAACTTCGCCTCGTACTGGGACACCGTCATGTTATTCTGCTCCAGTCTAATAAACTCTACCTCCTTCATATGACGAATACTTTCAGGAAAGTACTTGTCATTGAATAGTTTCTGAAATGTCTCCCAAAACATGCTGAGTGCGGCTGGATGGGTACGCTTCACAGATTCCCACCAGTAGTCTGCCTCGCCACGGAACATAAAGGTGGCGAATGGAACCTTCTGTTCCTCCGTGCATCCCAAGACATCAAATATCTTGGTAATTTGCTTGACCCATGTCTCCGCCTTAATCGGATCTGGCTTTCCCCAGAATTCTGGTGGTCCCAACTCTTTGAACTGCTTGGCTGTGACCAGCTGTGCGTTGCCATTGTTTCTTCCTATATTTTGAACAGGAATCTCCTTCGTCTGGTTTTGCATGAACCGCAAAAAGCTTCTAAACATCTCATCGTTCATCGTCTGCTCATTGGTGTTGTTCACAGGAGGAACATTGCCAGCCTGTTGCACGTTCTCCTCGTTGGTGAGTACAGGTGTCTCCACGGTTTCATTTGCTCCACTATTAACATTCTCGGTTGACATTCTCAAATACTGCCATAAAACAAGGGTTAATTTAACAAATTAACAAATCACATAATATCCCTATATTATGACCAACCAACAAATAAGCTTAGGTAGGACACACTAGCGAAGGATTTACTCGTCTCTCCCCTCCTAGTTCTATTCCCCGATCTCCGCCAGAGATCATATCCCTAAGCTCTGATACCAACTGTAACGCTCCCAAAATAGGTATACAACACCCATTCTGAGTCGTCAATAACATGGTACAGAAACAACTACAACTTTATTAATACAACATAAAAACTGTGAGTGTAAATACAAATATTGTCATCTAGACAATATCCACACTCAAATAAGTCCTCATTACAATTATTGGAATAATATTTTACAAAAAAAATGGTGAGGACTACTAAAACAACTTCCTAGAACCTTCATTCCATACCCCGACTAGTACTTGCTACATTCTCGCATCCTGAGAAGAAAATGGAACAACAAGGAAAAGGGTGAGCTCAACTAGCCCAGTAAAGAATATTATGACTAAGATAATATACAACAAATTATCGTTAGTCTTCAACAGGGAAAAATTTAATAGAATACAATAGACAACAAGTTTTAAATCAATATTCGCAGCGGAAAATAATAATTCATAGAAGAGTTACTTAGAGAATGAAATCTACGATTATCTATGAATTTAAAAGCCCATCATCAACATTTTATCCTTGTAATATCAATCAATAAATATCTTGAATCAAATAGTCATCTTTGCACTACAGGCCAAAGATATTCATCAGTTGGTCATGTTCACCTCAACACCTGTTCATCTTTGCACTACGGGCCAAAGATATTCATCAGAAATCGTTCATCTTTGCACTACAGACCAAAGATATTCAGTTATATCATCATTTAAGACTGAGGATGATGAAAAATATTTTTAAGGAAACAAATCCAGTGAAACAAAATAATAAATATTAAGGATTCGTATTTCAGCTATTCCATGTCCAAAAATACCTCATAAAATAATCATAGTGGAGTAAAATTCAAGAATGATCAAAACATGGATACAATCAAAGTTAGTATCCAGAATAGATATTTTGGACGAAAAGAAGAAAATTTCATTTTTCGGTGAATAGTAACTCGTGAATAGTAACTCATGAATAGTAATCCCGACATGAAAAGTTCCAAATTTGATAAAAAGTTCAGATCAATACTTCGGCATAATGATATTGAAGAAAATAATATCATTTAAGAAGAAATAACATCCCTTACCTCGGAAAGACGGTACTTCTGACTGGAATACTAGATATAGTGCTGAAGGAAACTTGAACCGTATAGCAACACTCAAAGTATCAAATACTCACAAGAATACGCTCGATATAGAGAGAGAAATAGAGAGAAACTTGTGTTTCTAGTGTGATTTTCAATTCTAACCTAAGCACCTTATTTATAGGAAAATGCTTAGAACACCAAAGCAGAAAATTTAATATAATAATAATATATTTATCAAATTTTCCTTAGCCCACCTCTAGACATCTGATCTCAGCCCATTTATATCACATGTTAGCCCACTTAAATGCCAAAAAACGTTTTTCTTCAAAATAATAAATAAAACTTCCAAAAATCAATTATTTCGGAACTTCAGAACTTCAATAATTCATAATAAATAGCTTTTTTATCAGAAAATTCGAATCTCGCGAGTTTTTATAGAAAATTCAATTCTCTACAACTTTGCAGAAGAAAATTTTTCCAAATTCTAAACAGAAATTAACCGAAATTCACAAACGGGCGATTTTACAGTCAATAATAAATTTTCGGTCAAGAATTATGTCCACCAACACACAAAAATATGTGTTAATCATTTAATACTACAAAAATACTCTTCCTTCTCATATACTCATATATCCCACATTCATTGTAAAAATACCACCATCAATATATTATTAAAATAATATATTTAAATGAATTATTTTATCAGAAAAAGATAAAATATTAATTTTCAACAATTGTCACATTAAAATTTTTCTCTATCTATATCCACATAAAATCACTATTCTCCTCATCATATAAATCAATAATTAATTATACACAAATAATATTACAGAACCACAGTACTGGCAACCAGGCAGTTCCCAGGAAAGAGGGGGCTTTCCAATAAGGATTTCTCTTTACTGGCGCGCAATTAGATGACCAAACCTCTCCTTAGACAGAACTTTCTAGACATTGCCAATAATGTTATCTAATAATATTATTCAGATAATATGAATTATTGCTCCGATAATGAAAAATACTGCATAGTGACAATTATTGAAACAACAGTAATATAAAATATCAACGCAGCAATTATTGAATCAATAAAATACAATATTAAACAGTAATTACTGTAACAATTATTGAGTAGTGTCTTCTTACGTAAGAATCAATAATTGGTGCAATACCGTGTGCTACACGTATTACCGTGTTTTAACCACCGGGTATTCCAACAGTATTAACGGTAACAACTACGCTGTTATTTATAAATAACTTATTTTTGTCGTTTTCTTCATCCAATCGCTTTCTGTTATGGGGCCCACACAAGGCTGCGCCGTCGTACGAATATTCCCCGACAACAAGAATATTCCACGACCAAACAAATATTCACCGACAACAATGAATATTTTATAACCACTTGCTTATTTAAAATATTTACGCATTTTACCCATAACTAACCACATTAATCAAATCAACTATTACTATTTCAGAATAATAAATAGAGGAAATTAAATTTCATTTATTAATAATTTGGGATCTTACAACCTCCCCTCCTTATGAAATTTCGTGCTCGAAATTGACATACGTACCTGGTGTTTCGAAAAGATGAGGATACCTCGCTTTCATTTCCGTTTCCAACTCCCAAGTCATTTCCTCAATAGCATGGTTTCTCCACAAAACTTTAACTTGTGGTATGACCTTCGTGCGTAGGACATGCTCCTTCTTATCCATGATCTTGATAGGTACCTCCTCGTACGTTAAGTCTTCAGCTATCTCGTCCGGTTCTAACTCAATAACATGGTTCGGGTCTTTCACATATTTACGAAGCACAGATATATGAAAAATATTATGAACACGAAAGATACTTGGAGGTAACGCAAGTCTATAGGCCACATTTCCTACTCGGTCAAGAATCTGAAATGAACCAATAAATCGTGGATTGAGCTTTCCTCTCTTCCCAAATCTTGTAACTCCTTTCCATGGAGCTACACGTAATAATACATGATCCCCAATGTCAAATTCCACGTCCTTTCGATGAAGATCCACATAACTCTTTTGTCGATCCTGTGCCGTTTGTATACGTTGTCGAATCGTTTGGATCTTCTCTGTAGTCATTCGTACCAACTCTGGTCCCAACAACGTTGCTTCTCCCACCTCATCCCAACATAATGGAGAGCGACACTTTCGTCCATACAATGCTTTAAAGGGAGCCACACCTATACTTGCCTGATAACTGTTGTTGTAGGAGAATTCCACCAATGGTAGGTACTTATCCCAACTTCCTTTGAAATCTAGGACACAAAGTCTTAATAGATCTTCAAGAGTTTGAATAGTCCTCTCTGATTGCCCGTCCGTTTGAGGATGGTATGCCGAACTGAACCGTAAATCCGTTGTAAGACCCCGAATTTTATGAAATAAAAGTATGCAATTTTTCTTATAATTACTATTCAGTAAATAGTTAAATTGATAAAAGTTTAAAGTTATGGGTGAAATATGAATTTTTTTCAAAATAAGCAAGTGGTTATAAAATAATCATTGTTGTCGGGGAATATTCGTTTGGTCGTGGAATATTCTTTCTGTCGGAGAATATTCATACGACGGCACAGCTATTTGTGGGCCCCATAACGAATAACTGTCGGGTGAAGGAAAACGACAAATTTGAGTTTTTACAAATAACGGCGTAGTTGTTACCTTTAACACTGTTGGAATACCCGGTGGTTAAAATACAGTAATACGCGTTATTGCACAGTAGCACACGGTATTGCATAGTATTTTTGAAATTATTGATTCTTACGTAAGAAGGCACTACTCAATAATTGTTACAGTAGTTACTGTTCAATATTTTATTTTATTGATTCAATAATTGTTGCGTTGATATTTTATATTATTGTTGTTTCAATAATTGTTGCTGCACAGTATTTTCCTTTATCAGATCAATAATTCATATTATTTGAATAATATTATTAGATAACATTATTGTCAATGTCTAGAAAGTTCTGTCTAAGGAGAGGTTTGGTCATCTAATTGCGCGCCAGTAAGGAGAAATTCTTATTGGAAAGCCCCCTCTTTCCTGGGAACGGCCTGGTTGTCATAAATGTGATTCTGTAATATTATTTATGAATAATTAATTATTGATTCATATGATAAGGAAATATTTATATTATGTGGATATAAATGAGGGATATATTTTTGTGGTTAAAAATGAAGGAGTTAATGTTGAGGTTTTTATCAGTATTTTTGTCGGAATGGGGGTATTAAAAATCAGGGTTTTTGAGATATTTTGCGGGGGTTATAATTTTTAATCTGACCGTTGGATCGTGGTAATTTTTGGATATGTTATACATATATAAGTTGAGTATATGTCCATAAATTTTGAACCGTTAAAAATGAACGTATGATTTGTTATGAATTTTAAGAGGTGGCTGATTCGGAAATCAGGTTATAAATCATTTTTGGTGAAAAATTCTAGAATTGGTGGGCCCCACTTGTGGTTGGTAAAGAAATGTGCTGAATTATATTTCAAATGTGGTGGGTGGGAATAGTAGCAGGTAAAGCCATCAGGTTGCAGGTCAAACCTACCAAAATTTTCCTATAAATAGAGGGCTAAGTTAGAATTGAAAATCACACCAGAAACATAAGCTTTCTCTCTTTCTCTCTCTAGATTATTGAGTGTATTTTGTGAGTATTTAGATACTTGGTGAGTTGCTATTCATCAGTGCAAGTTTCCTTCAGCCTTATACCGATCAGAAGTACTGCTCTTTTGAGGTAAGGGATAGTAAGGGATAGTATGGGATTTTAAGGGTTGTTATGATTTTCAGTTTCGTAATTTTTCTGATCTTCAAAAATTCTGGAAAAATTTGAAATGATATTTTGATGAGTTTTCTTGATTGTGTCCAAAAATGGTGATTTTTGGATGTATAGATTGAGAGTTATGAATTTTATGAGAAAAGACTATTTTAAAAGTAACCGCTTATAATTCCTTGTGGTTAACTCCAAAATGGATGAAATTTTTATTGGGAGTACATGTATATGATAGAAGTATACTCTGTAAATTTCAGAATTTTTAGACAAAAGTACAATTTATGATAAATGTCTAAATATTCGGCGGTTTTGGCCATATGAAAAATAGTAAATGACTTTTAAAAATTCTGAAAAAAAATATATGTTCACTATGGGACTATATTATGCTAAATCCCAGAAAAAAAATATTTTTGGAATGGATTTGGTATTTTTCATGAAAATGGACAAGTTATGAGAAAATAAATTAAATATGTTATGTGAAGTAAGAAAATTGGAAAATAGGATTTTATGGCTTGAGAATCCTATATGAGGTATATGCAGATTTTTGATGAGGGTTTTGGCTATTGATGATGAAATCTTAAGAGTTGACATTTTATGATGATTAAATGCATTAATTAGTAAAGTGTAAACAATTTAAATAAATTGTTTATAAGCTTAAGAAATGTTATTCTTTCAATATCATTATACCGAAATATTGGTATAGATTTTATTGTGGAATTTCTACCTTTTTGAGTCGGGGTTACTATTCACGAGTTACTATTCACGAGTTACTATTCATGAGTTACTATTCACGAGTTACTATTCACGACAAAATTGGTTTCTTTTTCTAACCAAATTATAGTTGATTTATGAATATTACTCTTGAGATTAAATCTATATGTTGATTATATTGATTTTATTATCATATATAACATTTTTATAACCCTAATGATGATATTTCTCTTTGACTTGAGTGTAAAGATGGGTAGATTTTTGGTATGATCATGACTATGGGTTCTCTTTGGCCAGTAGTGCAAAGTTGAATTGTTGACTGGTATGATCATGACCATTGAATTTATAATTGAATATCTTTAGCTTAAGTGCAAAGGTGAAATGATCAACATGGTTATAATTATTGTTTATATAAATTCTTAAATGATTATATATTCTTTGAGGTATTAATGTATTTGGCATGTAGTGCAAATATGAATTGTTGAGGAATATCTTTGGCCTGTAGTGCAAAGATGAATTGTAGATGAATATCTTTGGCCTGTAGTGCAAAGATGGTCTGTTGATGAATATCTTTGGCCGTAGTGCAAAGATGACCTGTTGTTGAATATCTTTGGCCAGTAATGCAAAGATGAACTGTTGACGAATATCTTTGGCCTGTAGTGCAAAGATGACTTGTTGATGAATATCTTTGGCCCGTAGTGCAAAGATGAAGTTATTAGTATGATTATGAACAGGAAATGTGATTTGGTGTAACCATGATCTTTGATGTTTCAGGTAAAGATAGGTGATGAAAATTATCTTCGTCCTGGATGAGAAGAGGAATTTAGAACTACAGTTATGATTATGAGTTATTCATATGATTGTGGACCAGAATTGTTGATTGATGTTACAGGGATAAAACATTGTTGATGAATTTTTAACATGGAGAAGATAATAGACTTTATAGTCTATTTGACTCTTCTAATGGATTGCTCGTTCCGCTGCAACTATGGTTGAAATTTTTATCATTTACCATATGTTCTAAATCTCTGATTTATTATTGATGAAGGCTATTGATAATTTAATTATCTTTAGTCATGATATTCTTTACTGAGCTAGTTGTGCTCACCCTTTTGCTTCACAATTCCTTTCAGGTAATAAGAGTGTAGCTGGGTCGAGCGAGGGTAACGGGGAAATAGAACGGTGGTCTCTAGCTGTGGATGTTCTCCCGAAGCAGTATAGAAAAGTTCATTTAGTAATTATATTTGGTGAATCCAATAGGGTAAGGTGTACCCAACGTTGGAAGGGTGGTTTGCCACTATCATACAAGATGTCTAACGACATACAACCTCGTGTCATCATAAGACAGGGATGTGCTCATCCACTTGCTGAGTATATATACGAGCACTACCTATATAATCTTGGTGTTTGTTTAAAGTATAATTCTCAATTAGAGACAGTAGAGATAATGATATGTCAAGAGAAGACTCACCATTGGGAAGAATATGATAGTAATCTTCTCGTTTTTCTTTGGGGTCTATTGGGTAAACCAAGGATAATTCTGTGGCCATATGATATCTATCATAACCTAGACGCATGGCCTCCCATGTACGAAGGTTTCCTTGAGCACTTCCCAAATATTCTAATTTCTAAAACAATTTTTGACTATACCTTTATGTAAGGTGTCATTATGAGGTGATGTCTACGGTTGGAACATGAGTCATATTTGGTATATATTTGTATCCAAACTCACAGCATATGTGTTGTTGTATTTTGCACGACAATTGTTGTAATAAAGTTATAGTTGTTTTCTGTACCATGTATTTGGCGACTCAGAATAGGTTGGATGGAATGGATCTATTTTGGGGTCGTTACATTTGGTATCAGAGCTTAGGGATATGATCTTTGGCGGAGATCGGGGAATACAACTAGGAGGGGAGAGATGAGTAAATCCTTCGCTAGTGTGTCCTACCTAAGCTTATTTGTTGGTTAGTCATAATATTGGGATATTATGTGATATGTTAATTTGTTTAATTAACCCTTATTTTATGGCAGTATTTGAGAATGGCAGCTGAGAATGCTAACAATGGAGTGAATGAGACTGTGGGGATACCTCTAATCACTAACCATGATAATGTGATGTCAGACGAAGAAGGAATTAGAGATATCTATGTGGTGAGTGAAGAATTGATAGTTGCACCCGAGATAGTTGCAGAGGTAACAGCTGAGACTGAGGAAGAAGAGGAAGAAGAAGTACCAGAGGAGAGTTTATTAGAGGTATTATATGATCAAAATGTAGAATTTCAAAATCGTATTCATGAGTTAGAAGAGCAGGCAGAAGAACGACAGGCGGTCGTGGAACAAAAGGATGCAACAATTCAAGCTTGTGTTACCCGATATGTGATGCTTGAACAGAAGCATTCTTTGGCAGAGTATAAGATGATAAAAATGGAATCTGAGCTGAAAGAAGAAAAAATTGAACGAGTGAGAATAAGTGATGCATGGGCAAAAGCCGCACGACACGTGGATATTGTGGAAAGAGATGTTCGATCTAAGAAGGCTAAAATAGATGATATGAATTTCTCTTTTTGGAAAGCAATTGGGAGAACCCAACATCGAGTTTTGAATTACCCTGTACATAGCGGTCAACCTGAATCCGATATGGATCGAAGATTAATGATTCAGATCATGAATGAGGAGTACGAAGAGGCAGTTGAGGGAGGAATATGTCCTATAGAAAGGTATATTCCAACGGTAATGATGACGCCAAATGCTGCTCCAGACAAGTCAAAGCCGAGTAGTTCGAGGGATGGCGGTTGTCATGACTTCCCAACAAATGAGGAACCCAAATGAAGTTATCATGGGAGAAGAGCAATGGAGAAATCATGATGATCTGAGAGATAGAATCTGAAATGGAAGCAAGGTATTCTCAACTCTTCGAAATACCAGGTACGTAAATTTCGGGGACGAAATTTCATAAGGAGGGGAGATTGTAAGACCCCGAATTTTATGAAATAAAAGTATGCAATTTTTCTTATAATTACTATTCAGTAAATAGTTAAATTGATAAAAGTTTAAAGTTATGGGTGAAATATGAATTTTTTTCAAAATAAGCAAGTGGTTATAAAATAATCATTGTTGTCGGGGAATATTCGTTTGGTCGTGGAATATTCTTTCTGTCGGAGAATATTCGTACGACGGCGCAGCTATTTGTGGGCCCCATAACGAATAACTGTCGGGTGAAAGAAAATGACAAATTTGAGTTTTTACAAATAACGGCGTAGTTGTTACCGTTAACACTGTTGGAATACCGGTGGTTAAAATACAGTAATACGCGTTATTGCACAGTAGCACACGGTATTGCATAGTATTTTTGAAATTATTGATTCTTACGTAAGAAGACACTACTCAATAATTGTTACAGTAGTTACTGTTCAATATTTTAGTTTATTGATTCAATAATTGTTGCGTTGATATTTTATATTATTGTTATTTCAATAATTGTTGCTGCACAGTATTTTCCTTTATCAGATCAATAATTCATATTATTTGAATAATATTATTAGATAACATTATTGTCAATGTCTAGAAAGTTCTGTCTAAGGAGAGGTTTGGTCATCTAATTGCGCGCCAGTAAGGAGAAATTCTTATTGGAAAGCCCCCTCTTTCCTGGGAACGGCCTGGTTGTCATAAATGTGATTCTGTAATATTATTTATGAATAATTAATTATTGATTCATATGATAAGGAAATATTTATATTATGTGGATATAAATGAGGGATATATTTTTGTGGTTAAAAATGAAGGAGTTAATGTTGAGGTTTTTATCAGTATTTTTGTCGGAATGGAGGTATTAAAAATCAGGGTTTTTGAGATATTTTGCGGGGGTTATAATTTTTAATCTGACCGTTGGATCGTGGTAATTTTTGGATATGTTATACATATATAAGTTGAGTATATGTCCATAAATTTTGAACCGTTAAAAATGAACGTATGATTTGTTATGAATTTTAAGAGGTGGCTGATTCGGAAATCAGGTTATAAATCATTTTTGGTGAAAAATTCTAGAATTGGTGGGCCCCACTTGTGGTTGGTAAAGAAATGTGCTGAATTATATTTCAAATGTGGTGGGTGGGAATAGTAGCAGGTAAAGCCATCAGGTTGCAGGTCAAACCTACCAAAATTTTCCTATAAATAGAGGGCTAAGTTAGAATTGAAAATCACACCAGAAACATAAGCTTTCTCTCTTTCTCTCTCTAGATTATTGAGTGTATTTTGTGAGTATTTAGATACTTGGTGAGTTGCTATTCATCAGTGCAAGTTTCCTTCAGCCTTATACCGATCAGAAGTACTGCTCTTTTGAGGTAAGGGATAGTAAGGGATAGTATGGGATTTTAAGGGTTGTTATGATTTTCAGTTTCGTAATTTTTCTGATCTTCAAAAATTCTGGAAAAATTTGAAATGATATTTTGATGAGTTTTCTTGATTGTGTCCAAAAATGGTGATTTTTGGATGTATAGATTGAGAGTTATGAATTTTATGAGAAAAGACTATTTTAAAAGTAACCGCTTATAATTCCTTGTGGTTAACTCCAAAATGGATGAAATTTTTATTGGGAGTACATGTATATGATAGAAGTATACTCTGTAAATTTCAGAATTTTTAGACAAAAGTACAATTTATGATAAATGTCTAAATATTCGGCGGTTTTGGCCATATGAAAAATAGTAAATGACTTTTAAAAATTTTGAAAAAAATATATGTTCACTATGGGACTATATTATGCTAAATCCCAGAAAAAAAATATTTTTGGAATGGATTTGGTATTTTTCATGAAAATGGACAAGTTATGAGAAAATAAATTAAATATGTTATGTGAAGTAAGAAAATTGGAAAATAGGATTTTATGGCTTGAGAATCCTATATGAGGTATATGCAGATTTTTGATGAGGGTTTTGGCTATTGATGATGAAATCTTAAGAGTTGACATTTTATGATGATTAAATGCATTAATTAGTAAAGTGTAAACAATTTAAATAAATTGTTTATAAGCTTAAGAAATGTTATTCTTTCAATATCATTATACCGAAATATTGGTATAGATTTTATTGTGGAATTTCTACCTTTTTGAGTCGGGGTTACTATTCACGAGTTACTATTCACGAGTTACTATTCATGAGTTACTATTCACGAGTTACTATTCACGACAAAATTGGTTTCTTTTTCTAACCAAATTATAGTTGATTTATGAATATTACTCTTGAGATTAAATCTATATGTTGATTATATTGATTTTATTATCATATATAACATTTTTATAACCCTAATGATGATATTTCTCTTTGACTTGAGTGTAAAGATGGGTAGATTTTTGGTATGATCATGACTATGGGTTCTCTTTGGCCAGTAGTGCAAAGTTGAATTGTTGACTGGTATGATCATGACCATTGAATTTATAATTGAATATCTTTAGCTTAAGTGCAAAGGTGAAATGATCAACATGGTTATAATTATTGTTTATATAAATTCTTAAATGATTATATATTCTTTGAGGTATTAATGTATTTGGCATGTAGTGCAAATATGAATTGTTGAGGAATATCTTTGGCCTGTAGTGCAAAGATGAATTGTAGATGAATATCTTTGGCCTGTAGTGCAAAGATGGTCTGTTGATGAATATCTTTGGCCGTAGTGCAAAGATGACCTGTTGTTGAATATCTTTGGCCAGTAATGCAAAGATGAACTGTTGACGAATATCTTTGGCCTGTAGTGCAAAGATGACTTGTTGATGAATATCTTTGGCCCGTAGTGCAAAGATGAAGTTATTAGTATGATTATGAACAGAAAATGTGATTTGGTGTAACCATGATCTTTGATGTTTCAGGTAAAGATAGGTGATGAAAATTATCTTCGTCCTGGATGAGAAGAGGAATTTAGAACTACAGTTATGATTATGAGTTATTCATATGATTGTGGACCAGAATTGTTGATTGATGTTACAGGGATAAAACATTGTTGATGAATTTTTAACATGGAGAAGATAATAGACTTTATAGTCTATTTGACTCTTCTAATGGATTGCTCGTTCCGCTGCAACTATGGTTGAAATTTTTATCATTTACCATATGTTCTAAATCTCTGATTTATTATTGATGAAGGCTATTGATAATTTAATTATCTTTAGTCATGATATTCTTTACTGAGCTAGTTGTGCTCACCCTTTTGCTTCACAATTCCTTTCAGGTAATAAGAGTGTAGCTGGGTCGAGCGAGGGTAACGGGGAAATAGAACGGTGGTCTCTAGCTGTGGATGTTCTCCCGAAGCAGTATAGAAAAGTTCATTTAGTAATTATATTTGGTGAATCCAATAGGGTAAGGTGTACCCAACGTTGGAAGGGTGGTTTGCCACTATCATACAAGATGTCTAACGACATACAACCTCGTGTCATCATAAGACAGGGATGTGCTCATCCACTTGCTGAGTATATATACGAGCACTACCTATATAATCTTGGTGTTTGTTTAAAGTATAATTCTCAATTAGAGACAGTAGAGATAATGATATGTCAAGAGAAGACTCACCATTGGGAAGAATATGATAGTAATCTTCTCGTTTTTCTTTGGGGTCTATTGGGTAAACCAAGGATAATTCTGTGGCCATATGATATCTATCATAACCTAGACGCATGGCCTCCCATGTACGAAGGTTTCCTTGAGCACTTCCCAAATATTCTAATTTCTAAAACAATTTTTGACTATACCTTTATGTAAGGTGTCATTATGAGGTGATGTCTACGGTTGGAACATGAGTCATATTTGGTATATATTTGTATCCAAACTCACAGCATATGTGTTGTTGTATTTTGCACGACAATTGTTGTAATAAAGTTATAGTTGTTTTCTGTACCATGTATTTGGCGACTCAGAATAGGTTGGATGGAATGGATCTATTTTGGGGTCGTTACATTTGGTATCAGAGCTTAGGGATATGATCTTTGGCGGAGATCGGGGAATACAACTAGGAGGGGAGAGATGAGTAAATCCTTCGCTAGTGTGTCCTACCTAAGCTTATTTGTTGGTTAGTCATAATATTGGGATATTATGTGATATGTTAATTTGTTTAATTAACCCTTATTTTATGGCAGTATTTGAGAATGGCAGCTGAGAATGCTAACAATGGAGTGAATGAGACTGTGGGGATACCTCTAATCACTAACCATGATAATGTGATGTCAGACGAAGAAGGAATTAGAGATATCTATGTGGTGAGTGAAGAATTGATAGTTGCACCCGAGATAGTTGCAGAGGTAACAGCTGAGACTGAGGAAGAAGAGGAAGAAGAAGTACCAGAGGAGAGTTTATTAGAGGTATTATATGATCAAAATGTAGAATTTCAAAATCGTATTCATGAGTTAGAAGAGCAGGCAGAAGAACGACAGGCGGTCGTGGAACAAAAGGATGCAACAATTCAAGCTTGTGTTACCCGATATGTGATGCTTGAACAGAAGCATTCTTTGGCAGAGTATAAGATGATAAAAATGGAATCTGAGCTGAAAGAAGAAAAAATTGAACGAGTGAGAATAAGTGATGCATGGGCAAAAGCCGCACGACACGTGGATATTGTGGAAAGAGATGTTCGATCTAAGAAGGCTAAAATAGATGATATGAATTTCTCTTTTTGGAAAGCAATTGGGAGAACCCAACATCGAGTTTTGAATTACCCTGTACATAGCGGTCAACCTGAATCCGATATGGATCGAAGATTAATGATTCAGATCATGAATGAGGAGTACGAAGAGGCAGTTGAGGGAGGAATATGTCCTATAGAAAGGTATATTCCAACGGTAATGATGACGCCAAATGCTGCTCCAGACAAGTCAAAGCCGAGTAGTTCGAGGGATGGCGGTTGTCATGACTTCCCAACAAATGAGGAACCCAAATGAAGTTATCATGGGAGAAGAGCAATGGAGAAATCATGATGATCTGAGAGATAGAATCTGAAATGGAAGCAAGGTATTCTCAACTCTTCGAAATACCAGGTACGTAAATTTCGGGGACGAAATTTCATAAGGAGGGGAGATTGTAAGACCCCGAATTTTATGAAATAAAAGTATGCAATTTTTCTTATAATTACTATTCAGTAAATAGTTAAATTGATAAAAGTTTAAAGTTATGGGTGAAATATGAATTTTTTTCAAAATAAGCAAGTGGTTATAAAATAATCATTGTTGTCGGGGAATATTCGTTTGGTCGTGGAATATTCTTTCTGTCGGAGAATATTCGTACGACGGCGCAGCTATTTGTGGGCCCCATAACGAATAACTGTCGGGTGAAAGAAAACGACAAATTTGAGTTTTTACAAATAACGGCGTAGTTGTTACCGTTAACACTGTTGGAATACCCGGTGGTTAAAATACAGTAATACGCGTTATTGCACAGTAGCACACGGTATTGCATAGTATTTTTGAAATTATTGATTCTTACGTAAGAAGACACTACTCAATAATTGTTACAGTAGTTACTGTTCAATATTTTAGTTTATTGATTCAATAATTGTTGCGTTGATATTTTATATTATTGTTATTTCAATAATTGTTGCTGCACAGTATTTTCCTTTATCAGATCAATAATTCATATTATTTGAATAATATTATTAGATAACATTATTGTCAATGTCTAGAAAGTTCTGTCTAAGGAGAGGTTTGGTCATCTAATTGCGCGCCAGTAAGGAGAAATTCTTATTGGAAAGCCCCCTCTTTCCTGGGAACGGCCTGGTTGTCATAAATGTGATTCTGTAATATTATTTATGAATAATTAATTATTGATTCATATGATAAGGAAATATTTATATTATGTGGATATAAATGAGGGATATATTTTTGTGGTTAAAAATGAAGGAGTTAATGTTGAGGTTTTTATCAGTATTTTTGTCGGAATGGAGGTATTAAAAATCAGGGTTTTTGAGATATTTTGCGGGGGTTATAATTTTTAATCTGACCGTTGGATCGTGATAATTTTTGGATATGTTATACATATATAAGTTGAGTATATGTCCATAAATTTTGAACCGTTAAAAATGAACGTATGATTTGTTATGAATTTTAAGAGGTGGCTGATTCGGAAATCAGGTTATAAATCATTTTTGGTGAAAAATTCTAGAATTGGTGGGCCCCACTTGTGGTTGGTAAAGAAATGTGCTGAATTATATTTCAAATGTGGTGGGTGGGAATAGTAGCAGGTAAAGCCATCAGGTTGCAGGTCAAACCTACCAAAATTTTCCTATAAATAGAGGGCTAAGTTAGAATTGAAAATCACACCAGAAACATAAGCTTTCTCTCTTTCTCTCTCTAGATTATTGAGTGTATTTTGTGAGTATTTAGATACTTGGTGAGTTGCTATTCATCAGTGCAAGTTTCCTTCAGCCTTATACCGATCAGAAGTACTGCTCTTTTGAGGTAAGGGATAGTAAGGGATAGTATGGGATTTTAAGGGTTGTTATGATTTTCAGTTTCGTAATTTTTCTGATCTTCAAAAATTCTGGAAAAATTTGAAATGATATTTTGATGAGTTTTCTTGATTGTGTCCAAAAATGGTGATTTTTGGATGTATAGATTGAGAGTTATGAATTTTATGAGAAAAGACTATTTTAAAAGTAACCGCTTATAATTCCTTGTGGTTAACTCCAAAATGGATGAAATTTTTATTGGGAGTACATGTATATGATAGAAGTATACTCTGTAAATTTCAGAATTTTTAGACAAAAGTACAATTTATGATAAATGTCTAAATATTCGGCGGTTTTGGCCATATGAAAAATAGTAAATGACTTTTAAAAATTCTGAAAAAAAAATATATGTTCACTATGGGACTATATTATGCTAAATCCCAGAAAAAAAATATTTTTGGAATGGATTTGGTATTTTTCATGAAAATGGACAAGTTATGAGAAAATAAATTAAATATGTTATGTGAAGTAAGAAAATTGGAAAATAGGATTTTATGGCTTGAGAATCCTATATGAGGTATATGCAGATTTTTGATGAGGGTTTTGGCTATTGATGATGAAATCTTAAGAGTTGACATTTTATGATGATTAAATGCATTAATTAGTAAAGTGTAAACAATTTAAATAAATTGTTTATAAGCTTAAGAAATGTTATTCTTTCAATATCATTATACCGAAATATTGGTATAGATTTTATTGTGGAATTTCTACTTTTTTGAGTCGGGGTTACTATTCACGAGTTACTATTCACGAGTTACTATTCATGAGTTACTATTCACGAGTTACTATTCACGACAAAATTGGTTTCTTTTTCTAACCAAATTATAGTTGATTTATGAATATTACTCTTGAGATTAAATCTATATGTTGATTATATTGATTTTATTATCATATATAACATTTTTATAACCCTAATGATGATATTTCTCTTTGACTTGAGTGTAAAGATGGGTAGATTTTTGGTATGATCATGACTATGGGTTCTCTTTGGCCAGTAGTGCAAAGTTGAATTGTTGACTGGTATGATCATGACCATTGAATTTATAATTGAATATCTTTAGCTTAAGTGCAAAGGTGAAATGATCAACATGGTTATAATTATTGTTTATATAAATTCTTAAATGATTATATATTCTTTGAGGTATTAATGTATTTGGCATGTAGTGCAAATATGAATTGTTGAGGAATATCTTTGGCCTGTAGTGCAAAGATGAATTGTAGATGAATATCTTTGGCCTGTAGTGCAAAGATGGTCTGTTGATGAATATCTTTGGCCGTAGTGCAAAGATGACCTGTTGTTGAATATCTTTGGCCAGTAATGCAAAGATGAACTGTTGACGAATATCTTTGGCCTGTAGTGCAAAGATGACTTGTTGATGAATATCTTTGGCCGTAGTGCAAAGATGAAGTTATTAGTATGATTATGAACAGGAAATGTGATTTGGTGTAACCATGATCTTTGATGTTTCAGGTAAAGATAGGTGATGAAAATTATCTTCGTCCTGGATGAGAAGAGGAATTTAGAACTACAGTTATGATTATGAGTTATTCATATGATTGTGGACCAGAATTGTTGATTGATGTTACAGGGATAAAACATTGTTGATGAATTTTTAACATGGAGAAGATAATAGACTTTATAGTCTATTTGACTCTTCTAATGGATTGCTCGTTCCGCTGCAACTATGGTTGAAATTTTTATCATTTACCATATGTTCTAAATCTCTGATTTATTATTGATGAAGGCTATTGATAATTTAATTATCTTTAGTCATGATATTCTTTACTGAGCTAGTTGTGCTCACCCTTTTGCTTCACAATTCCTTTCAGGTAATAAGAGTGTAGCTGGGTCGAGCGAGGGTAACGGGGAAATAGAACGGTGGTCTCTAGCTGTGGATGTTCTCCCGAAGCAGTATAGAAAAGTTCATTTAGTAATTATATTTGGTGAATCCAATAGGGTAAGGTGTACCCAACGTTGGAAGGGTGGTTTGCCACTATCATACAAGATGTCTAACGACATACAACCTCGTGTCATCATAAGACAGGGATGTGCTCATCCACTTGCTGAGTATATATACGAGCACTACCTATATAATCTTGGTGTTTGTTTAAAGTATAATTCTCAATTAGAGACAGTAGAGATAATGATATGTCAAGAGAAGACTCACCATTGGGAAGAATATGATAGTAATCTTCTCGTTTTTCTTTGGGGTCTATTGGGTAAACCAAGGATAATTCTGTGGCCATATGATATCTATCATAACCTAGACGCATGGCCTCCCATGTACGAAGGTTTCCTTGAGCACTTCCCAAATATTCTAATTTCTAAAACAATTTTTGACTATACCTTTATGTAAGGTGTCATTATGAGGTGATGTCTACGGTTGGAACATGAGTCATATTTGGTATATATTTGTATCCAAACTCACAGCATATGTGTTGTTGTATTTTGCACGACAATTGTTGTAATAAAGTTATAGTTGTTTTCTGTACCATGTATTTGGCGACTCAGAATAGGTTGGATGGAATGGATCTATTTTGGGGTCGTTACATCCGTGCCCATAGCTTTTTGCAAGCTAACCCAAAATCTTGAAGTGAATCTTGGGTCACGATCCGAAACTATGGATACTGGCATGCCATGCAACCTTACAATCTCATTAAACAGAAACATCTTTTTATATAAAACAGAATACTTTATTAAAGTTATTCTATAAATAGAATATATTATATTTTATTTAAAAGATTTTTCTTTAAATATGGACCGTCAGATTAAAGTAATCAATCTGGACCGTTCATGGATTAGTTACTATGCATTCTATTTTTCTATAAATAGCAGATCATTCCTTCATTATTTCTTACGAATTCACTGAACTCTAGAGAGAGAAACTATAGAGAGAGAGAAGAAGAGTATTCTGCTACTTAACTACTTCCTTATTTCAGCTCGTCTTTAAAACGGTAAGGGGTGTTATTCTTTCTTATTCATGAAGAGAACTGTTGTTATTCCATTTCTTATTATTCTGTTGGAATAACCTGTATACGTGGTATACCCTATACTTGGTGACATTCTTCTATTATTCTGTTGGAACATCCTGTCTGTGTGTTTTACACCGGACCTGGTTCCGTTTTTATTATTATTCTGTTGGAACATCATGTCTGTGTGTTTTACACCGGACCTGGTTCCGTCTTGTTATTATTCTGTTGGAATATCCTGTCTGTGTGTTTTACACCGGACCTGGTTCCATTATTTATTATTCTGTCGGAATATCCTGTCTGTGCGTTTACGCCGGACCTGGTTCCATTATTTATTATTCTGTTGGAATAACCTGTCTGTGCGGTCTATCGCATACATGGTGATTTCTTTTGTTATTCCATTCTTTATTATACTCAATTGGTTAAGTTTTGACTTCTATACTCCATGAAATTAGTGAAATATCCTTGATAATTGCGGTTCATCCAGTGTCTTTTCATGAAAATATTCTTCTAAGTATTCTTGAATTTTACTCCACAAGGCAGTATTATGTTGACAATTTGGACGTTGTTAATTCTTGGATAAATTAATTCTTGAACTTGTTTTATTGAATTCTTATATCATTGTCATCATCCTCATGTTTATAAAATGTTGAAAGTCATCTTTGGCCTGTAGTGCATAGATGGACTTGGTATGATTATGACCAGGGATTATTCGGTATAATCATGACCGTAATGTTATAAATGATGTGGTAAAAGTCCTCATTGGCCCGTAGTGCATTGATGGACAGTTGTTGGCATGGTCATGACCATTAATGAATATACGAATATCCTTGGCCATAGTGCAGGGGTGATTCGATGATGTGGATTATTTTATTAAGCTGAGTCTCAGCGATCACAGTGTTGGAAAATCTTTTAAATCATAAAAGATAGTAGAGTTTATTTTCTACTTGACTCTTTTAATGGATTGCTTGTTCCGCTGCAGTTAAACTTGATGTCTATTATATTTTATCAGTTTAACATTGTTGAAGGCTAATGATAATTTATTCTGCATTATCTTAGTCATAATATTTCTTACTGGGCTAGTTGAGCTCACCCTTTCTTTCACTGTTCTCTTCAGGAAATGAGAACGTAGCTGGGAAAAGTCGGGGAACGGAGTGATGGTCCGAATGATAGTATTAGTTAGTAGTCATCACTATTCTATGTAATGGTGTGTTAATAAATGTAATGAGGACTCCTTTTGAGTATGAATACTCTCTAGAAGATAATATTTGTATTCAAACTCACAGTTTATATTTTGTCGTATTGTACACGACAGTTGTATTAGTAAGTTGTATTTGTATTCTGTACTATGTATCTGACGACCCAAGATGGGTGATGTATACCTAATTTTGGGGGCGTCACAGTTGGTATCAGAGCTTAGGGATATGATCCCTGGCTAAGATGTGAGAATAGAACTAGGAGGGGAGAGACGGGGAATTCCTTCGCTAGTATGACCTACCTAAGTTTATTTACATGGTATTTAATTGGTCGGTTATAATATAAGGATAAAATATGACATATCAATTAATTTTTATTTTGTGGCAGTATCTGAAAATGGCATCTGAGAATGTTGAGAATAGCAATGGAGCACAGGCGACTGTTGATTCACCTCATATCAATAATCAGGATAATGTGCATCAGGAAGGTGACAATCCTCATGCAAACAACAACACTGACCAAATGATGAATGATCAAATGTTCAGAGGCTTTATGCAATTCATGCAACAACAGGTGAAAGCGGCTCCTGTCCACAACGTAGGTGGAAATATTGGAAACTCTCTGGCGGTCACCACTAAACAGTTTAAGGAGCTGGGACCACCGGAGTTTAAGGGAGAACCCAAACCACTTGTAGCTGAAACATGGATAAAGTAGATCACCAAGATATTTGATGTCTTGGGTTGCTCCGAGGAGCAAAAGGTTCCCTTTGCCGCCTTTATGTTGCGAGGAGAGGCAGATTACTAGTGGGAATCGATAAAGCGTACACAACCTGCCGCACTGAAGATATCCTGGGAGAAGTTCCAAGAGCTGTTTAACGACAAATACTTTCCCGAGAGTATTCGTCACATGAAGGAGGTGGAGTTCATCAAATTGGAGCAGAATAATATGACCGTGTCGCAGTACGAGGCAAAATTTGCGGAGTTATCCCGGTTTGCGTCCCACCTGGTGGATAATGAAGAAAGAATGACGCGGATGTTTTTAAGAGGTTTGAAGCCGGAGATACGTCAACATCTTGTTTCTCATAAATTGTGTTTGTATTCAGATGTTGTAAATTGGGCTCAGTTGGTGGAGCGCGATAACGAGACAACGCAACCAAAAGAGAGCAGCCGGCAAAATGATAATACCAGTGAGAGTAGTCATCGAAGCGGTGACAACAAGCGTGGAGGGAATCAACAGGCCAAAAATGGTAACCACTTCGGTGGTAATCAGGGCCAAAACAATAAGAATGGGCATTTCAAGAAGAGGAGATTCAACAATGATGGAAAGACGTCAGCACCAGCACCTGTCGTTAAGGAAGGAGAACGACCACCTATCATATGTTTCAAATGCGGAGGGGAGGGGCACATCAGTCTAAACTGCGCGATGTCGTCCAAAGCATGTTATAATTGTGGAAGAGAATGTCATTTAGCCCGATTTTGTCGTTTACCGAAGACAAATTCAGCTAGGATGGAGGCACCAAAGGCCGTCCCAGAAAAGTCAAAACCGGTTGTGCAAGGGAGAGCGTTTGTTGTGAACTCCCAAAAAGCAAGGAACCCGAATGAGGTCATCACGGGTAAGCTTATCATAAACTCTAACGAAGTCTATACTTTATTTGATACCGGTTCTACCCATTCTTTTATTTCTCCTACTTGCGCTCATCGATTAAATTTGATTCCGGAAATTAGACTTTGACTTAGCTGTTGAAACTCCATTGGGAGAAACCTTCATTACATCCACGGTTTATAAGTCTTGTTTGGTTCAAGTTGGTACCCACACATTACCTGTCGATCTGATTTCGTTAAAAATACTTGCATTTGACGTGATTCTAGGGATTGATTGGTTAACTACTCATCATGCAAAAATTGATTGTTTTCGTAAGGTTGTTAGCTTTCATATTCCTAATCGACCTATTATGCGAATTCAAGCAACCAAACCATTAAAATCAATCGCTGTCATCTCAAGCCATAAAGCTATTCGTTTATTAAAAAATAGATGTCAAGCTTTCTTAGCTCATGTCACAGATCTAAACAAAAATACGTCAGCTTTGAATGATATTTCTGTTGTTAATAAATTTCCTGACGTATTTTCCGAAGAACTTCCTGGCCTACCCCCAGAGCGTGAAATTGAATTTTGTATCGACCTTGAACCCGATACAAAACCCATTTCCAAAGCCCCATATCGAATGGCTCCTATTAAACTTCAGGAGTTAAAGACCCAACTGCAGGAATTGTTAGACATTGGTTTTATTCGTCCTAGTACTTCTCCTTGGGGTGCTCCTGTTCTGTTCGTGAAGAAGAAAGATGGGAGTATGCGACTTTGTATTGATTATCGGGAGTTGAATCATGTCACCATCAAAAATAGGTACCCATTGCCACATATTGATGACCTGTTTGACCAGTTGCAAAGAGCACAATTCTTTTCAAAGATCGATCTTCGTTCTGGATATCATCAGCTGAAGGTTAGAACTGAGGATATTCCAAAGACTGCCTTCAGAACTCGGTATGGGCATTATGAATTCTTAGTTATGTCTTTTGGATTGACTAATGCTCCTGCTGCCTTCATAGATATGATGAACAGGGTATTTAAGGAATATTTAGATCACTTTGTGGTCGTCTTTATCGATGACATCCTTGTTTATTCCAAAAGCCGTGAAGATCATGAGCAACACTTGAGGCTGGTACTCCAAAAGCTTCGTGAATACAAACTTTATGCCAAGTTGAAGAAATGCGAGTTCTGGCTGGAAGAGGTAGCATTCCTTAGGCACGTAGTATCAAGTCGTGGAATATCTGTTGACCCGGCAAAGATTGAAGCTATTCAAAGCTGGGAGCAACCTAAATCAATAACCGAAGTACGTAGCTTTCTCGGTCTAGCTGGTTATTATCGGAGATTCGTGGAAGGATTTTCTCGAATTGCTACTCCATTAACTCAGCTGACTCGGAAAGATACAAAGTTCGGTTGGAGCGAAGAATGTGAGCAGAGTTTTCAAGAACTCAAGAGGAGACTCATTTCAGCACCTGTTCTAACAATACCATCTGGCTCGGAGGGATTTGTCATCTACAGTGATGCTTCGAGCAAAGGGTTGGGATGCGTTCTCATGCAACATAGAAAAGTCATAGCCTATGCATTAAGACAACTCAAGGAATATGAGAGGAATTATCCTACTCATGATCTAGAGTTGGCAGCTGTTGTCTTTGCACTTAAAATTTGGAGGCATTACTTGTATGGGGAGAAGGTGGAGATCTTTACGGATCATAAAAGCCACAAATATTTCTTCACTCAAAAGGAACTCAACATGCGACAACGACGTTGGCTTGAACTGTTGAAAGATTATGATCATACAATTCAATATCATCCTGGAAAAGCGAACGTGGTAGCTGACACATTGAGTAGAAGATCATATGCAAGTACGAGTGCGATATTGTCAACACAAAGACCCATTTTGTGTGATTTACAAAGGATGGAGATAGAGTTAAAGACTCCAGGGACCCATGTGATGATGGCGAATATACGAGTAGAACCGACTTTAATCGATAAAGTTAAAGCTGCTCAAGATACAGACCTGGAGCTGATGCGTATGAAGAAGAAAGTGCAAGAAGGTGCTATGCCGGAAGCAAGAATCGATGAAGAAGGAATACTTCGAGTCAACTCCAGACTTTGTGTTCCTAACAACCCTGATTTAAAGTATAAAATCATGATGGAGGCGCACAACACACCGTTTGCAATCCATCCTGGAAGTACCAAAATGTATCATGATCTTCGTCATACATTTTGGTGGAGCAATATGAAGAGAGAGATAGCGTTGTTTATCTCAAGGTGTCTAACTTGTCAACGAGTCAAAGCGGAGCATCAAGTACCAAAAGGTCCATTGCAACCACTTGAAATTCCAGAATGGAAGTGGGAGCACATTACCATGGATTTCGTTACCGGTCTTCCTAGGGTTTCTCAAGGTATTGATGCGATTTGGGTCATTGTTGATAGATTGACCAAGTCTGCTCATTTCTTACCGATACGAGAAACTTATACACTTGAACGTCTTGCTCGTATGTACATAAACGAGATTGTAAGATTGCAGGTATGCCAGTATCCATAGTTTCTGACCGAGACCCAAGATTCACTTCACGATTTTGGGTTAGTTTACAAAAAGCTATGGGCACGGAGTTACGATTTAGTTCAGCATATCATCCTCAGACGGACGGACAATCAGAGAGGACTATTCAAACTCTTGAAGATCTATTAAGACTCTGTGTCTTTGACTTCAAGGGAAGTTGGGACAAGTTCTTACCATTGGTGGAGTTTTCCTACAACAACAGTTATCAAGCAAGTATTGGCATGGCTCCATTCGAAGCATTGTATGGAAGAAAATGTTGTTCTCCAGTATGCTGGGATGAGGTGGGTGAAGCAACGTTGTTGGGACCGGAGTTGGTACGTATGACTACAGAAAAGATTCAAACGATCCGACAACGTATAAAAATCTCACAAGATCGGAAGGACGTGAAATTTGATGTAGGAGATCATGTGTTCTTACGTGTTGCTCCATGGAAAGGAGTTACGAGATTTGGAAATAGAGGAAAGATCAATCCTCGATTCATCGGTCCATTTTTAATCCTCGATCGAGTAGGAACTGTGGCTTATAGACTCGCTTTACCGCCAAGTATGTCTCGTGTTCATAACGTTTTTCACATATCCATGTTACGCAAATATGTGGAAGACCCGAACCACATTATTGAGTTAGAACCGGACGAAATAGCGGAAGATTTGACGTATGAAGAAGTTCCTGTTCAAATCTTGGATAAGAAGGAACATATTCTACGCTCCAAGGTTATACCTCAAGTCAAAGTTTTGTGGAGAAACCACGATGCTGAGGAAATGACTTGGGAGTTAGAATCTGAAATGAAATCAAGGTATCCTTACCTCTTCGACATACCAGGTACGTACCCTAATTTCGAGGGCGAAATTTCATAAGAAGGGGAGGTTGTAAGACCCCAACTTTTATAAATAAAGATGAATTTTCTATAAATGTCATTTTTGAATATTATGGAGTTAATTTGATATAATGTTATAGTTGTGGGTAATATTTACAAATTTTACAAAGTACGCAAGTTGTTATATAATATTCGATTGGTCGGGGAATATTCGTTTTAACAGGGAATATTCGTACAACGACACAATCATTGGTGGACTCCACAACGGAATTATTGTCGGATTGAGAAAATGACAAAAATATTTTATTAAAAATAATGGCGGAAATTTTACCATTGTTACTGTTGAACTACTCGGTAGTAAAAGTACAGTAATACGTGTGGTTGCATAGTAGCACACGGTATTGATTATTAATGCTTATGTGAGAAGTCACTCAGTTTGATTCAATTATTGTCAGTTAATAATATGAATTATTTAGCGATAATGATCTTTTGTTTTATTCGTATTATTAACGTAATAAAACAGAAACATCTTTTTATATAAAACAGAATACTTTATTAAAGTTATTCTATAAATAGAATATATTATATTTTATTTAAAAGATTTTTCTTTAAATATGGACCGTCAGATTAAAGTAATCAATCTGGACCGTTCATGGATTAGTTACTATGCATTCTATTTTTCTATAAATAGCAGCTCATTCCTTCATTATTTCTTACGAATTCACTGAACTCTAGAGAGAGAAACTATAGAGAGAAACTATAGAGAGAGAGAGAGAAGAAGAGTATTCTGCTACTTAACTACTTCCTTATTTCAGCTCGTCTTTAAAACGGTAAGGGGTGTTATTCTTTCTTATTCATGAAGAGAACTGTTGTTATTCCATTTCTTATTATTCTGTTGGAATAACCTATATACGTGGTATACCCTATACTTGGTGACATTCTTCTATTATTCTGTTGGAACATCCTGTCTGTGTGTTTTACACCGGACCTGGTTCAGTTTTTATTATTATTCTGTTGGAACATCCTGTCTGTGTGTTTTACACCGGACCTGGTTCCGTCTTGTTATTATTCTGTTGGAATATCCTGTCTGTGTGTTTTACACCGGACCTGGTTCCATTATTTATTATTCTGTCGGAATATCCTGTCTGTGCGTTTACGCCGGACCTGGTTCCATTATTTATTATTCTGTTGGAATAACCTGTCTGTGCGGTCTATCGCATGCATGGTGATTTCTTTTGTTATTCCATTCTTTATTATACTCAATTGGTTAAGTTTTGACTTCTATACTCCATGAAATTAGTGAAATATCCTTGATAATTGCGGTTCATCCAGTATCTTTTCATGAAAATATTCTTCTAAGTATTCTTGAATTTTACTCCACAAAGCAGTATCATGTTGACAATTTGGACGTTGTTAATTCTTGGATAAATTAATTCTTGAACTTGTTTTATTGAATTCTTATATCATTGTCATTATCCTCATGTTTATAAAATGTTGAAAGTCATCTGTGGCCTGTAGTGCATAGATGGACTTGGTATGATTATGACCAGGGATTATTCGGTATAATCATGACCGTAATGTTACAAATGATGTGGTAAAAGTCCTCATTGGCCCGTAGTGCATTGATGGACAGTTGTTGGCATGATCATGACCATTAATGAATATACGAATATCCTTGGCCGTAGTGCAGGGGTGATTCGATGATGTGGATTATTTTATTAAGCTGAGTCTCAGCGATCACAGTGTTGGAAAATCTTTTAAATCATAAAAGATAGTAGAGTTTATTTTCTATTTGACTCTTTTAATGGATTGCTTGTTCCGCTGCAGTTAAACTTGATGTCTATTATATTTTATCAGTTTAACATTGTTGAAGGCTAATGATAATTTATTCTGCATTATCTTAGTCATAATATTTCTTACTGGGCTAGTTGAGCTCACCCTTTCTTTCACTGTTCTCTTCAGGAAATGAAAACGTAGCTGGGAAAAGTCGGGGAACGGAATGATGGTCCGAATGATAGTATTAGTTAGTAGTCCTCACTATTCTATGTAATGGTGTGTTAATAAATGTAATGAGGACTCCTTTTGAGTATGAATACTCTCTAGAAGATAATATTTGTATTCAAACTCACAGTTTATGTTTTGTCGTATTGTACACGACAGTTGTATTAGTAAGTTGTATTTGTATTCTGTACTATGTATCTGACGACCCAAGATGGGTGATGTATACCTAATTTTGGGGGCGTCGCCGTTATTTTTAATAAAATATTTTTGTCGTTTTCTCAATCCGACAATAATTCTGTTGTGGGGTTTACCAATAATTGTGCCGTTGTACGAATATTCCCTGTTAAAATGAATATTCCCTGACCAATCGAATATTATATAACAACTTGTGTACTCTGTAAAATTTATAAATATTACCCACAACTATAACATTATATCAAATTAACTCCATAATATTTAAAAATGATATTTATAGAAAATTCATCTTTATTTATAAAAGTTGGGGTCTTACAATCAGTGCAAGTTTTCTTCAGCCTTATACCGATCAGAAGTACTACTCTTTTGAGGTAAGGGATAGTAAGGGATTTTAAGGGTTGTTATGTTTTTCAGTTTCGTAATTTTTTTGACCTTCAGAAAATTCTGGAAAATTTTGAAATTATATTTTGATGAGTTTTATTGATTATGTCCAAAAATGGTGATTTTTAGATGTATAGATTAAGAGTTGTGAATTTTATGAGAAAAAACTATTTTAAAAGTAACCGCTTATAACTCTTTGTGGTTAACTCCAAAATTGATGAAATTTTTATTGGAAGTATATCTATATAATATCAGTGTACTATGTGAATTTCAAAATTTTTAGATAAAAGTATAATTTTTGATAAATATCTAAATATTCGGCTGTTTTGGCCATATGAAAAATAGTAAATGACTTTTAAAAATTCTGAGAAAAATATATGTTCACTATGGGACTATATTATGCTAAATCCCAGAAAAGAAATATTTTTGGAACTGATTTGGTATTTTTCATGAAAATGGTCTAGTTATGAGTAAATGAATTAAATATGTTATGTGAAGTAAAAAAATTGAAAAATAGGATTTTATGACTTGAGAATCCTATATGAGGTATATACAGATTTTTGATGAGGGTTTTGGTTATTGGTAATGAAATCTTATGAGTTTGGCATTTTAGAATGATTAAATGTATTATTTTAGTAAAGTGTAAATAATTAAAATAAAATATTTATAAATTTAAGAAATGTTATTCTTTCAATATCATTATACCGAAATATTGGTATGGATTTTATTGTGGAATTTCTACCTTTTGTGCCGGGGTTACTATTCATGAGTTACTATTCACGATTTACTATTCATGAGTTACGAATATTACTCTTGAGATTAAAACTATATGTTGATCATATTATTTTTATTATCATATATAACATTTTTATAACCCTAATGATGATATTAATTTCTTTTTGACTTGAGTGTAAAGATGGGTAGATTTTTGGTATGTCATGAATATGGGTTCTCTTTGGCCAGTAGTGCAAAGATGAATTGTTGACTGGTATGATCATGACCATTGAATTTATAAGTGAATATCTTTAGCTTAAGTGCAAAGGTGAATTGATCAACATGGTTATAATTATTGTTTATATAAATTCTGAAATGATTATATATTTCTTTGAGATATGAATATATTTGGCATGTAGTGGAAATATGAACTGTTGATGAATATCTTTGGCCTGTAGTGTAAAGATGAATCATTGATGAATATCTTTGGCCTGTAGTGAAAAGATGAATTGTTGATGAATATCTTTGGCCCGTAGTGCAAAGATGACATGTTGTTGAATATCTTTGGCCAGTAGTGCAAAAATGAACAGGTGTTGAGATGAACATGACCAACTGGTGATACAAATGAATATCTTTGGCCGTGGTGCAAAGATGAAGTTATTAGTATGATTATGAACAAGAAATGTGATTTGGTGTAACCATGATCTTTGATGTTTCAAGTAAAGATAGGTGATGAAAATTATCTTCGTCCTGGATGAGAATAGGAATTTAGAACTACAGTTATGATTATGAGTTATTCATATGATTGTGGACCAGAATTGTTGATTGATGTTACAGGGATAAAACATTGCTGGTGGATTTTTAACATGAAGAAGATAATAGACTTTATAGTCTATTTGACTCTTCTAATGGATTGCTCGTTCCACTACAACTATGGTTGAAATTTTTATCATCTACTATATGTTCTAAATCTCTGATTTATTATTGATGAAGGCGATTGATAATTTAATTATCTTTAGTCATGATATTCTTTACTGAGCTAGTTGTGCTCACCTTTTTGCTTCACAATTCCTTTCAGGTAATAAGAGTGTAGCTGGGTCGAGCGAGGGCAACGGGGAAATAGAACGGTGGTCTCTAGCTGTGGAGATTCTCCCGAAGCAGTATAGAAAAGTTCATTTAGTAGTTCTATTTGGTGAATCCAATAGGGTAAGGTGTACCCAACGTTGGAAGGGTGTTTTGTGATGCCCCCAAAATAGGTATACAACACCCATTCTGAGTCGCCAAATACATGGTACAAATAACAAACTACAACTTCAATAATACAATTGTCGTGCAAAATACGACAACACATACTGTGAGTTTAAATACAAATATTATTGTATTGTTGTGGGCAGTTTGGGCTGATATGTCCCTCTTTCCCATATTTGTAACAAACGACCGGTGCTCGTTCTCCTCCCCTAAAAGCAGTTGATGTTTGCGCTGGCGTCTTCACGTTATCATTGTTGTACCTTCTTTTCTTGAAATCTCCTCCCGACTCGTTCCTTCTATTATCACGGCCATGATTACCACCAGAGTGGTTACCGCTTTTGTCCGAATATTTTCTTCCCTGCTGATTTTCATTGGTCCGATGACCGCTTCCACCGGTATTACCTTGGTTGTGTTCCCTCGGTTGAATATAATCATTATCTCGCTCTAATAATTGAGCCATGTTTACAACATCTGAATATAAAGAAAATTTATGAGAGATAAGATATTGTCGAATCTCGGGTTTTAGACCTCTTAGAAACATCCTTGTCATTCGTTCCTCATTCTCGACCAAATGAGGTGCAAACCTGGATAACTCTGCAAACTTCGCCTCGTACTGGGACACCGTCATGTTATTTTGTTCCAGTCTAATAAACTCTACCTCCTTCATATGATGAATACTTTCAGGAAAGTACTTGTCATTGAACAGTTTCTAAAATGTTTCCCAGGACATGTTGAGTGCGTCAGGCTTGGTACGCTTCACAGACTCCCACCAGTAGTCTGCCTCACCGCGGAACATAAAGGTGGCGAATGGAACCTTCTGTTCCTCCGTGCATCCCAAGACATCGAATATCTTGGTAATTTGCTTGACCCACGTTTCCGCCATGATCGGATCCGGCTTTCCCTTAAATTCTGGTGGTCCCAATTCTTTGAATTGCTTGGTTGTGACAAACCGCGCGTTGTTATCATTTCCACCCGTATTCTGCACACGAGTCTCCCTCGTCTGATTTTGCATGAACTGCAAAAAGCTCCTAAACATTTCATCATTCATAGTTTGCTCGGTAACGTAGTTTATAGGAGGAATATTGCCTTCCTGTTGTACGTTCCCCTGGGTGGTGATCAAAGGTGTCTCCACGGTCTGATTTACTCCATTATTAACGTTCTCAGCTGCCATTCTTAAATACTGCCATAAAACAAGGGTTAATAGTTATGTCATATATTATCCCTATACTCTGACCGACCAAATAAACACCAAATAAACTTAGTCAGGTCATACTAGCGACGGAATTTCCCATCTCTCCCCTCCAAGTTCTAGTCTCACATCTCAGCCAGAGATCATATCCCTAAGCTCTGATACCAACTGTAACTCATGTCCCCACCGTGGACAGCACCTTACATTGATACCTATCAGTTTGCCACCGCAGAACGGCATCCCCTACGGAGAGTCAGGCTTCGGTGCATCCCCCATCAACAGGAAGTCACCAGCAAGAGGCTCGGGGCTCTTTACTTATAGCTCTGATACCACCTGTGACGCCCCCAAAATAGGTATACAACACCCATTCTGAGTCGTCAAATACATGGTACAAATAACAGACTACAACTTCAATAATACAATTGTCGTGCAAAATACGACAACACATACTGTGAGTTTAAATACAAATATTGTCTTCTAGACAATATCCACACTCAAATAAGTCCTCATTACAATTATTCAAACACTATTTTACAGAAATAGTGAGGACTGCTAAAACATCTTTCTAAAACCATCACTCCATACCCCGACTAGATCCTACTATGTTCTCACCTCCTGAGAAGAAAAAATGGAACAAAAAAGAAAAGGGTGAGCTCAACTAGCCCAGTAAAGAATATTATGACTAATATAATATACAACAAATTATCATTAGTATGCAACAGGGAAAAATCTGATAGAATATAATCGACAACAAGTTTTAGATCAACAACTGCAGCGGAAACAACAAACCATTAGAAGAATCAAGTAGAGAATGAATTCTACTATTTTCTAAGATTTAAAAGTCCATCATCAATATTTTATCCCTGTAACATCAATTAATAATCATCTTTAACCAAATATTCATCTTTGCACTACAGGCCAAAGATATTCATTTGTATCACCAGTCAGTCATGTTCATCTCAACACCTGTTCATCTTTGCACTATAGGCCAAAGATATTCATCAGGTAATCATACATCTTTGCACTACAGGCCAAAGATATTCAGTAATATCATCATTTAGGACTGAGGATGATGAAAAATATCTTAAAGAAAACGAATCCAGTGAGACAGGAGGACAAATAGTAGGGATTCGTATAACAGTTTATCCAAGATCAATAATACTTCATAATAATTAATTGTGAAGCAGAATTCAAAAATAAAGATCACAACATAGATACAATTAAAGATAGTAACCATAATAGACATCTTAGACAAAAATAGAAAATTTTATTTTTTGGTGAATAGTGTCGTATTCGTGAATAGTGCCGTATACGTGAATAGTGCCGTATACGTGAATAATGCCGTATACGTGAATAGTAACCCCGGCACAAAAAGTTCCAAATTTGATAAAAAAAAAAACTCATATCAATATTTCAGCATAATGATATTGAAGAAAATATCATTTAAGAAGAAGATAATATCCCTTACCTCAAAATATCAGTACTTCTGGTCAGAATACCGATATAAGACTGAAAGAAACTTACTCTGATAAATAGAAACTCTCAAAGTATATAAATACTCACAAAATACACTCAATAATCTAGAGAGAGAAAGAGAGAAAACTTGTTTCTGGTGTGATTTTTAATTCTAACTTAGCCCTCTATTTATAGGAAAATGTTAGCACGCCGAAGCAGACTTAACCTGTAACCTGATGGCTTTACCTGCTACTATTCCCACCCACCATATTTGAATAAAAATCTCAGTACATTTCTTTACCAACCAAGAGTGGGTCCCACCAACTCTAGAATTTTTCACCAAAATGATAAACTCTAAAAATTCAACAATTTCTGAACCAGTCATCTCGTAAAATTCATAATAAATCATACGTTCATTTTTAACGGTTCAAAATTTGTAGACATATACTCAACTTATATATGTATAACATATCTAAAAATTACTACGATCCAACGGTCAGTTTAAAAATTATAACCCCCGCAAAATATCTCAAAAACTCTGATTTTTAATACCTCCATTCCGACAAAAATACTGATAAAAACCTCAACATTAACTCCTTCATTTTTAACCACAAAAATATATCCCTCATTTATATCCACATAAAATAAATATTTCCTTATCATATGAATCAATAATTAATTATTCACAAATAATATTACAGAATCACATTAATGACAACCAGGCCGTTCCCAGGAAAGAGGGGGGTTTTTCAATAAGAATTTCTCCTTACTGGCGCGCAATTAGATGACCAAACCTCTCCTTAGACAGAACTTTCTAGACATTGCCGATAATGTTATCTAATAACACCCATTCTGAGTCGTCAAATACATGGTACAAATAACAAACTACAACTTCAATAATACAATTGTCGTGCAAAATACGACAACACATACTGTGAGTTTAAATACAAATATTGTCTTCTAGACAATATCCACACTCAAATAAGTCCTCATTACAATTATTCAAACACTATTTTACAGAAATAGTGAGGACTGCTAAAACATCTTTCTAAAACCATCACTCCATACCCCGACTAGATCCTAATATGTTCTCACCTCCTGAGAAGAAAAAATGGAACAAAAAAGAAAAGGGTGAGCTCAACTAGCCCAGTAAAGAATATTATGACTAATATAATATACAACAAATTATCATTAGTATGCAACAGGGAAAAATCTGATAGAATATAATCGACAACAAGTTTTAGATCAACAACTGCAGCGGAAACAACAAACCATTAGAAGAATCAAGTAGAGAATGAATTCTACTATCTTCTAAGATTTAAAAGTCCATCATCAATATTTTATCCCTGTAACATCAATTAATAATCATCTTTAACCAAATATTCATCTTTGCACTACAGGCCAAAGATATTCATTTGTATCACCAGTCAGTCATGTTCATCTCAACACCTGTTCATCTTTGCACTATAGGCCAAAGATATTCATCAGGTAATCATACATCTTTGCACTACAGGCCAAAGATATTCAGTAATATCATCATTTAGGACTGAGGATGATGAAAAATATCTTAAAGAAAACGAATCCAGTGAGACAGGAGGACAAATAGTAGGGATTCGTATAACAGTTTATCCAAGATCAATAATACTTCATAATAATCAATTGTGAAGCAGAATTCAAAAATAAAGATCAAAACATGGATACAATCAAAGATAGTAACCATAATAAACATCTTGGACAAAAAGAAAAAATTTTATTTTTTGGTGAATAGTGCCGTTGTGACGCCCCCAAAACAGGTATACAACACCCATTCTGAGTCGTCAATAACATGGTACAGAAATAACTACAACTTTATTAATACAACATAAAAACTGTGAGTGTAAATACAAATATTATCATCTAGACAATATCCACACTCAAATAAGTCCTCATTACAATTATTGGTACAATACTTTACAAAAAAAATGGTGAGGACTACTAAAACAACTTCCTAGAACCGTCATTCCATGCCCCGACTAGTACTTGCTACATTCTCGCCTCCTGAGAAGAAAATGGAACAACAAGGAAAAGGGTGAGCTCAACTAGCCCAGTAAAGCATATTATGACTAAGATAATATACAACAAATTATCGTTAGTCTTCAACAGGGAAAAATTTAATAGAATACAATAGATAACAAGTTTTAAATCAATATTCGCAGCAGAAAATAATAATTCATATAGAAGTTACGTAGAGAATGAAATCTACGATTATCTATGAATTTAAAAGCCCATCATCAACATTTTATCCCTGTAATATCAATCAATAAATATCTTGAATCAAATAGTCATCTTTGCACTACAGGCCAAAGATATTCATCAGTTGGTCATGTTCACCTCAACACCTGTTCATCTTTGCACTACGGGCCAAAGATATTCATCAGAAATCATTAATCTTTGCACTACAGGCCAAAGATATTCATTTATGTCATCATTTAGAACTGAGGATGATGAAAAATATTTTTTAAGGAAACGAATCCAGTGAAACAAAATAATAAATGTTAAGGATTCGTATTTCAGCTATTCCATGTCCAAAAATACCTCATAAATAATCATAGTGGAGTAAAATTCAAGAATGATCAAAACATGGATACAATCAAAGCTAGTATCCAGAATAGATATTTTGGACGAAAAGAAGAAAATTTAATTTTTCGGTGAATAGTAACTCGTGAATAGTAACTCGTGAATAGTAATCCCGACATGAAAAGTTCCAAATTTGATAAAAAGTTCAGATCAATACTTCGGCATAATGATATTGAAGAAAATAATATCATTTAAGAAGAAATAACATCCCTTACCTCGGAAAGACGGTACTTCTGACTGGAATACTAGATATAGTGTTGAAGGAAACTTGCACCGTAAAGCAACACTCAAAGTATCAAATACTCACAAGAATACGTTCGTTATAGAGAGAGAAATAGAGAGAAACTTGTGTTTCTGGTGTGATTTCAATTCTAACCTAAGCACCCTATTTATAGGAAAATGCTTAGAACACCAAAGCAGAAAATTTAATATAATAATAATATATTTATCAAATTTTCCTTAGCCCACCTCTAGACATCTAATCTCAGCCCATTTATATCACATGTTAGCCCACTTAAATGCCAAAAAACGTTTTTCTTCAAAATAATAAATAAAACTTCCAAAAATCAATTATTTCGAAACTTCAGAACTTCAATAATTCATAATAAATAGCTCTTTTATCAGAAAATTCGAATCTCGCGAGTTTTTATAGGAAATTCAATTCTCTACAACTTTGCAGAAGAAAGTTTTTCCAAATTCCAAACAGAAATTGACCGAAATCCACAAACGGACGATTTTACAGTCAATAATAAATTTTCGGTCAAGAATTGTGTCCACCAACACACAAAACATGTGTTAATCATTTAATGCCACAAAAATACTCTTCCTCCTCATATACTCATATATCCCACATTTATTGTAAAAATATCACAATCAATATATTATTAAAATAATATATTTAAATGAATTATTTTATCAGAAAAAGATAAAATATTAATTTTCAATAATTGTCACATTAAAAATTTTCTCCATCTATATCCACATAAAATTAATATTTTCCTCATCATATAAATTAATAATTAATTATACACAAATAATATTACAGAATCACAGTACTGGCAACCAGGTCGTTCCCAGGAAAGAGGGGGCCTTCCAATAAGGATCTCTCCTTACTGGCGCGCAATTAGATGACCAAACCTCTCCTTAGACAGAACTTTCTAGACATTGCCAATAATGTTATCTAATAATATTATTTAGATAATATGAATTATTGCTCCGATAATAAAAAATACTGCGTAGTGACAATTATTGAAACAACAGTAATATAAAATATCAACGCAGCAATTATTGAATCAATAAAATACAATATTAAACAGTAAATACTGTAACAATTATTGAGTAGTGCCTTCTTACGTAAGAATCAATAATTGGTGCAATACCGTGTGCTACGCGTATTACCGTGTTTTAACCACCGGGTATTCCAACAGTATTAATGGTAACAACTACGCCATTATTTATAAACAACTTATTTTTGTCGTTTTCTTCATCCAATCGTTTTCTGTTATGAGGCCCACACAAGGCTGCGCCGTCGTACGAATATTCCCCGACGACAAGAATATTCCACGACCAAACAAATATTCTCCGACAATAATAAATATTTTATAACCACTTGCTTATTTAAAATATTTGTGCATTTTACCCATAACTAACCACATTAATCAAATCAACCCTTACTATTTCAAAATAATAAATAGAGGAATTAAATTTTATTTATTAATAATTTGGGGTCTTACAACCTCCCCTCCTTATGAAATTTCGTCCTCGAAATTGACATACGTACCTGGTGTTTCGAAAAGATGAGGATACCTCGCTTTCATTTCCGTTTCCAACTCCCAGGTCATTTCCTCAATAGCATGGTTTCTCCATAAAACTTTAACTTGTGGTATGACCTTCGTGCGTAGGACATGCTCCTTTTTATCCATGATCTTGACAGGTACCTCCTCGTACGTTAAGTCTTCAGCTATCTCATCCGGTTCTAACTCAATAACATGGTTCGGGTCTTTCACATATTTACGAAGCACAGATATATGAAAAACATTATGAACACGAGACATACTTGGAGGTAACGCAAGTCTATAGGCCACATTTCCTACTCGGTCAAGAATCTGAAATGGACCAATAAATCGTGGATTGAGCTTTCCTCTCTTCCCAAATCTTGTAACTCCTTTCCATGGAGCTACACGTAATAATACATGATCCCCAATGTCAAATTCCACGTCCTTTCGATGAAGATCCACATAACTCTTTTGTCGATCCTGTGTCGTTTGTATACGTTGTCGAATCGTTTGGATCTTCTCTGTAGTCATTCGTACCAACTCTGGTCCCAACAACGTTGCTTCTCCCACCTTATCCCAACATACTAGAGAGTGACACTTTCGTCCATACAATGCTTCAAAGGGGGCCACACCTATACTTGTCTGATAACTGTTGTTGTAGGAGAATTCCACCAATGGTAGGTACTTATCCCAACTTCCTTTGAAATCTAGGACACAAAGTCTTAATAAATCTTCAAGAGTTTGAATAGTCCTCTCTGATTGCCCGTCCGTTTGAGGATGGTATGCCGAACTGAACCGTAAATCCGTGCCCATAGCTTTTTGCAAACTAACCCAAAATCTTGAAGTGAATCTTGGGTCACGATCCGAAACTATGGATATTGGCATGCCATGCAACCTTACAATCTCATTCACGTACATACTAGCAAGACGTTCAAGGGAATAAGTCTCCCGTATCGGCAAGAAATGAGTAGACTTGGTTAATCTATCAACTATAACCCAAATAGCATTTATACCTTGAGAAACCGTGGGAAGACCCATAACAAAATCCATGGTAATGTGTTCCCACTTCCATTTTGGAATATCAAGTGGTTGCAATGGACCCTTTGGTACTTGATGCTCCGCCTTTACACGTTGACAAGTTAAACACCTCGAGATAAACTTTGCAATCTCTCTCTTCATATTGTTCCACCAAAATGTATGTCGAAGATCACGATACATTTTAGTACTTCCAGGATGGATTGCAAATGGTGTATTGTGTGCCTCCATCATGATCTTGTACTTTAAATCAGAATCGTTAGGAACACAAAGTCTGGAGTAGACTCGAAGTATTCCTTCTTCATCGATTCTTGCTTCTGGAATAGCATCTTCTTGCACTTTCTTCTTCATACGCATCAGCTCCGGGTCTGTAGCTTGAGCAACTTTAACTTTATCGATTAAAGTTGGTTCTACGCGTATACTTGACAGCTCGAGCCAACGTCGTTGCCGCATGTTGAGTTCTTTTTGAGTGAAAAAATATTTGAGGCTTTTATGGTCTGAATATATCTCCACCTTCTCCCCATATAGATAGTGCCTCCAGATCTTTAGTGCGAAAACGACTGCTGCCAACTCTAGATCATGAGTAGGATAATTCCTCTCATATTCTTTAAGTTGTCGCGAGGCATAGGCTATGACTTTTCCACGTTGCATGAGAACACATCCTAACCCTTTGCCTGAAGCATCGCTGTAGATAACAAATCCATCCGAACCAGATGGTATTGTCAGAACAGGTGCCGAAATGAGTCTCCTCTTAAGCTCTTGGAAACTCTTCTCGCATTCTTCGCTCCATACGAATTTGATATCCTTCCGAGTCAGCTGAGTTAACGGGGGTAGCGATTCGAGAAAACCCTTCTACGAATCTCCGATAATAACCAGCTAAGCCTAGAAAGCTACGTACATCGGTCACCGTCTTCGGTTGCTCCCAGCTTTGTATTGCTTCAATCTTCACCGGGTCCACAGATACTCCATGTTTTGACACCACGTGCCCTAGGAATGCTACTTCCTCAAGCCAGAACTCGCATTTCTTCAACTTAGCATATAGCTTGTTTTCACGCAGCCTTTGGAGTACCAGCTTCAAATGGTGCTCATGATCTTCACGACTTTTGGAATATATGAGGATGTCATCAATAAAGACAACAACGAACTGATCCAAATAATCCTTGAATACTCGGTTCATCATATCCATGAAAGCCGCAGGAGCATTAGTCAATCCAAAAGACATGACTAAGAATTCATAACGCCCGTACCGAGTTCTAAAGGCAGTCTTCGGAATATCCTCAGTTTTAACCTTCAGCTGATGATATCCAGAACGAAGATCGATTTTTGAAAAGAATTGTGCTCCTTGTAACTGGTCAAACAGGTCATCAATACGAGGTAGCGGATACCTATTCTTGATGGTGACATGGTTTAATTCCCGGTAATCGATACAAAGTCGCATACCCTCTTTTTTCTTCTTTACAAATAAAACAGGAGCACCCCAAGGAGATGTACTAGGACGAATGAAACCGATGTCCAACAACTCTTGTAGTTGGACTTTTAACTCCTGAAGTTCAATAGGAGCCATTCGATATGGGGTTTTAGAAATGGGCTTTGTACCAGGTTCAAGATCAATGAAGAATTCAACTTCACGTTCTGGGGGTAGACCGAAAAGTTCTTCAGGAAATACGTCAGGAAAGTTACTAACAACAGGAATATTATTCAAATTTGACGTGTCTTTATTCAAATCCATAACATGGGCTAGGAAAGCTTGACATCCGTTTTTCAATAAGCGAATGGCTTTATGACTTGATATGACAGTGATTGATTTTAATGGCTTTGTTGCTTGAATTCGAACAACAGGTTGATTAGGAATATGAAAACTAACCACCTTACGATAACAATCAATTTTGGCATGATGAGTAGTTAACCAATCAATTCCTAAAATCACGTCAAATACAAGTATCTTTAAAGAGATAAGGTCAACAGGTAAGGTGATGGTGCCAACTTGGATCAAACAAGATTTATAAACAGTGGATGTGATGAAAGTTTCCCCTAACGGAGTCTCCACAGATAAATCAAAGTCTAATTTCTCCGGAGTCAAGTTTAAACGTTGAGCACAAGCAGGAGAAATAAATGAATGGGTAGCACCGGTATCTAGTAAGGTATAAACTTCACATGAATTTATGATTAGCTTACCCGTGATCACCTCGTTTGGGTTCCTCGCATGTTGACCAGTCACGACAAACGCTCTTCCAGGAACCGTTGACTTTGACTTTTCTGGGGCAGCCTTTTGAGTCACCGTCCCCGCTGAACTTGGTTTCGCTATCGTACAATCTCGAGCGATATGTCCTTCCTTTCCACAATTATAGCATACCTTGAACTGTTGTGGACAATTTGGGCTGATATGTCCCTCTTTTCCACATTTATAGCATATGACAGGTGGTCGTTCTCCTCCCTTGGAACCAGTTGTTGCCGGTGCTGACGTCTTCGTATTGTCATTGTTGAATCTCCTCTTTTTAAAATCTCCTCCCGACTCGCTTCTTCTATTTTCATAGCCACGATTACCACCAGAGTGGTTGTCGTTCTTGTCTGTATTTTTCTTTCTCCGCTGATTATCATTGTTCTGATGACTGTTGTCACCGATATGATCCTGGTTGTGGTCCCTCGGTTGACCGTACTCGTTATCTCGCTCTAATAATTGAGCCCTGTTGACAACATCTGAATAGAGAGAAAATTTATGAGAAATGAGATATTGACGTATGCCGGGTTTCAAACCTCTCAGAAACATCCGCGTCATACGTTCCTCATTTTCCACCAAATGAGGTGCAAACCTGGACAACTCCGCAAACTTCGCCTCGTACTGGGACACCGTCATGTTATTCTGCTCCAGTCTAATAAACTCTACCTCCTTCATATGACGAATACTTTCAGGAAAGTACTTGTCATTGAATAGCTTCTGAAATATCTCCCAAGACATGCTGAGTGCAGCTGGATGGGTACGCTTCACCGATTTCCACCAGTAGTCTGCCTCGCCACGGAACATAAAGGTGGCAAATGGAACCTTCTGTTCCTCCGTGCATCCCAAGACATCAAATATCTTGGTAATTTGCTTGAACCATGTTTCCGCCTTAATCGGATCCGGCTTTCCACAGAATTCTGGTGGTCCCAACTCTTTGAACTGCTTGGCTGTGACCAGCTGTGCGTTGCCATTGTTTCTTTCTATATTTTGAACAGGAATCTCCTTCGTCTGGTTTTGCATGAATCGCAAAAAGCTTCTAAACATCTAATCGTTCACCGTCTGCTCAGTGGTGTTGTTCACAGGAGGAACATTGCCAGCCTGTTGCACGTTCTCCTCGTTGGTGAGTACAGGTGTCTCCACGGTTTCATTTACTCCACTGTTAACATTCTCAGTCGACATTCTCAAATACTGCCATAAAACAAGGGTTAATTTAACAAATTAACAAATCACATAATATCCCTATATTATGACCGACCAACAAATAAGCTTAGGTAGGACACACTAGCGAAGGATTTACTCGTCTCTCCCCTCCTAGTTCTATTCCCCGATCTCCGCCAGAGATCATATCCCTAAGCTCTGATACCAACTGTGACAAATGTCCCATCAGTGGACAGCACCTCACAGTGGTACCTATCAGTTTGCCACCGCAGAACGGCGTCCCCTACGGAGAATCTGGCTTCGGTGCATCCCCCATCAACAGGAAGTCACCAGCGAGAGGCTCGGGGCTCTTTACTTATAGCTCTGATACCAACTGTGACGCCCCCAAAACAGGTATACAACACCCATTCTGAGTCGTCAATAATATGGTACAGAAACAACTACAACTTTATTAATACAACATAAAAACTGTGAGTGTAAATACAAATATTGTCATCTAGACAATATCCACACTCAAATAAGTCCTCATTACAATTATTGGTACAATACTTTACAAAAAAAATGGTGAGGACTACTAAAATAACTTCCTAGAACCTTCATTCTATACCCCGACTAGTACTTGCTACATTCTCGCCTCCTGAGAAGAAAATGGAACAACAAGGAAAAGGGTGAGCTCAACTAGCCCAGTAAAGAATATTATGACTAAGATAATATACAACAAATTATCGTTAGTCTTCAACAGGGAAAAATTTAATAGAATACAATAGACAACAAGTTTTAAATCAATATTCGCAGCGGAAAATAATAATTAATAGAGAAGTTACGTAGAGAATAAAATCTACGATTATCTATGAATTTAAAAGCCCATCATCAACATTTTATCCCTGTAATATCAATCAATAAATATCTTGAATCAAATAGTCATCTTTGCACTACAGGCCAAAGATATTCATCAGTTGGTCATGTTCACCTCAACACCTGTTCATCTTTGCACTACGGGCCAAAGATATTCATCAGAAATCATTAATCTTTGCACTACAGGCCAAAGATATTCATTTATGTCATCATTTAGAACTGAGGATGATGAAAAATATTTTTTAAGGAAACGAATCCAGTGAAACAAAATAATAAATGTTAAGGATTCGTATTTCAGCTATTCCATGTCCAAAAATACCTCATAAATAATCATAGTGGAGTAAAATTCAAGAATGATCAAAACATGGATACAATCAAAGCTAGTATCCAGAATAGATATTTTGGACGAAAAGAAAAAAATTTTATTTTTCGGTGAATAGTAACTCGTGAATAGTAACTCGTGAATAGTAACTCATGAATTGTAACTCATGAATAGTAATCCCGACATGAAAAGTTCCAAATTTGATAAAAAGTTCAGATCAATACTTCGGCATAATGATATTGAAGAAAATAATATCATTTAAGAAGAAATAACATCCCTTACCTCGGAAAGACGGTACTTCTGACTGGAATACTAGATATAGTACTGAAGGAAACTTTCACCGTAAAGCAACACTCAAAGTATCAAATACTCACAAGAATACGCTCGTTATAGAGAGAGAAATAGAGAGAAACTTGTGTTTCTGGTGTGATTTCAATTCTAACCTAAGCACCCTATTTATAGAAAAATGCTTAGAACACCAAAGCAGAAAATTTAATATAATAATAATATATTTATCAAATTTTCCTTAGCCCACTTAAATGCCAAAAAATATTTTTCTTCAAAATAATAAATAAAACTTCCAAAAATCAATTATTTCGGAACTTCAGAACTTCAATAATTCATAATAAATAGCCCTTTTATCAGAAAATTCGAATCTCTACAACTTTGTAGAAGAAAGTTTTTCCAAATTCCAAACAGAAATTGATCGAAATCCACAAACGGACGATTTTACAGTCAATAATAAATTTTCGGTCAAGAATTGTGTCCACCAACACACAAAACATGTGTTAATCATTTAATGCCACAAAAATACTCTTCCTCCTCATATACTCATATATCCCATATTTATTGTAAAAATATCACCATCAATATATTATTAAAATAATATATTTAAATGAATTATTTTATCAGAAAAAGATAAAATATTAATTTTCAACAATTGTCACATTACAAATTTTCTCCATCTATATCCACATAAAATTAATATTTTCCTCATCATATAAATTAATAATTAATTATACACAAATAATATTACAGAATCACAGTACTGGCAACCAGGTCGTTCCCAGGAAAGAGGGGGCCTTCCAATAATGATCTCTCCTTACGGGCGCGCAATTAGATGACCAAACCTCTCCTTAGACAGAACTTTCTAGATATTGCCAATAATGTTATCTAATAATATTATTCGGATAATATGAATTATTGCTCCGATAATAAAAAATACTGCGTAGTGACAATTATTGAAACAACGGTAATATAAAATATCAACGCAGCAATTATTGAATCAATAAAATACAATATTGAACAGTAAATACTGTAACAATTATTGAGTAGTGCCTTCTTACGTAAGAATCAATAATTGGTGCAATACCGTGTGCTACGCGTATTACCGTGTTTTAACCACCGGGTATTCCAACAGTATTAATGGTAACAACTACGCCGTTATTTATAAACAACTTATTTTTATCGTTTTTTTCATCCAATCGTTTTCTGTTATGGGGCCCACACAAGGCTGCGCCGTCGTACGAATATACCCGACAACAAGAATATTCCACGACCAAACAAATATTTCCCGACAACAATGAATATTTTATAACCACTTGCTTATTTAAAATATTTGCGCATTTTACCCATAACTAACCACATTAATCAAATCAACCCTTACTATTTCAAGATAATAAATAGAGGAATTAAATTTCATTTATTAATAATTTGGGGTCTTACAGCCGTATTCGTGAATAGTGCCATATACGTGAATAGTGCCGTATACGTGAATAGTAACCCTAACACAAAATGTTCCAAATTTGATAATAAAAAAAACTCATATCAATATTTCGGCATAATGATATTGAAGAAAATATCATTTAAGAAGAAGATAATATCCCTTACCTCAAAATATCAGTACTTCTGGTCGGAATACCGGAATAAGGCTGAAAGAAACTTGCTCTGATGAATAGAAACTCTCAAAGTATATAAATACTCACAAAATGCACTCAATAATATAGAGAGAGAAAGAGAGAAAACTTGTTTCTGGTGTGATTTTTAATTCTAACTTAGCCCTCTATTTATAGGAAAATATTAGCACGCCGAAGCAGACTTAACCTGTAATCTGATGGCTTTACCTGCTACTATTCTCACCCACCATATTTGAATAAAAATCTCAGCACATTTCTTTACCAACCAAGAGTGGGTCCCACCAACTCTAGAATTTTTCACCAAAATGATAAACTCTGAAAATTCAACAATTTCTGAACCAGCCATCTCGTAAAATTCATAATAAATCATACGTTCATTTTTAACGATTCAAAATTTGTGGACATATACTCAACTTATATATGTATAACATATCCAAAAATTACTACGATCCAACGGTCAGATTAAAAATTATAACCCCCGCAAAATATCTCAAAAACTCTGATTTTTAATACCTCCATTCCGACAAAAATACTGATAAAAACCTCAACATTAACTCCTTCATTTTTAACCACAAAAATATATCCCTCATTTATATCCACATAAAATAAATATTTCCTTATCATATGAATCAATAATTAATTATTCACAAATAATATTACAGAATCACATTTATGACAACCAGGCCGTTCACAGGAAAGAGGGGGCTTTCCAATAAGAATTTCTCCTTACTGGCGCGCAATTAGATGACCAAACCTCTCCTTAGACAGAACTTTCTAGACATTGCCAATAATGTTATCTAATAATATTATTCAAATAATATGAATTATTGATCTGATAATGGGAAATACTGTGCAGTGACAATTATTGAAACAACAATAATATAAAATATCAACGTAGCAATTATTGAATCAATAAAATAAAATATTAAACAGTAACTACTGTAACAATTATTGAGTAATGTCTTCCTACGTAAGAATCAATAATTGGTGTAATACCGTGTGCTACTGTATTTTAACCACCAGGTATTCCAACAGTATTAACAGTAACAACTACGCCGTTATTTATAAACAACTTATACTTGTCATTTTTTTCATCCAATCGCTTTCCGTTATGGGGCCCACACAAGGCTGCGCCGTCATACGAATATTTCCCGACAGCAAGAATATTTCACGACCAAACGAATATTCACCAACCAAAAATGAATATTTTATAACTTGCTTATTTGAAATATTTGCGCATTTTATCCATAACTAATCACATTAATCAAATCAACCCTTTCTATTTCAAAATAATAAATAGAGGAAATTTAATTTTATTTATTAATAAGTTGGGGTCTTACATGTTTTGCCACTATCATACAAGATGTCTAACGACATACAATCTCGTATCATCATAAGGCAGGGTTGTGCACATCCACTTGCTGAGTATATATACGAGCACTACCTATATAATCTTGGTGTTTGTTTGAAGTATAATTCTCAATTAGAGACAGTGGAGATAATGATAAGTCAAGAGAAGACTCACCATTGGGAAGAATATGATTGTAATCTTCTCGTTTTTCTTTGGGGTCTATTGGGTCAACCAAGGATAATTATGTGGCCATATGATATCTATCATAACCTAGAAGCATGGCCTCCCATGTACGAAGGTTTCCTTGAGCACTTTCCAAATATTCTAGTTTCTAAAACAGTTTTTGATTGTACCTTTATGTAAGGTACCTTTGTGAGGTGCTGACACATGATGGTATCCAATGTCACATTTGGTATATATTTGTATCCAAACTCACGGCATATGTGTTGTTGTATTTTGTACGACAATTGTTGTAATAAAGTTGTAGTTATTTTCTGTACCATGTATTTGACGACTCAGAGTGGGTTGGATGGAATGGACCTATTTTGGGATTGTCACATTATTAGATAGCATTATTGGCAATGTCTAAGAAAGTTCTGTCTAAGGAGAGGTTTGGTCACCTAATTACGCGCCAGTAAGGAGAAATCCTTATCGGAAAGCCCCCTCTTTCCTAGGAACGATCTGGTTGTCATAATTGTGATTCTGTAATATTATTTATGAATAATTAATTATTGATTTATATGATAAAAAATATTTATTTTATGTAGTTATAAATGAAGGAATTAATGCTGAGGTGTTTTATCAGTATTTTGTCGGAATAGAGGTATTAAAAATTATCCGTATGTGAATTTCGGACTTTTTTGTTTAGAATTTGGAAAAATTTTCTTCTACAAAGTTGTAGAGAATTAAATTTCATATGAAAAGGACATGAGATTCAAATATTTTTGATAAAAGAGTGTATTTTTGTGAGTTTTTAGATACTTTGAGAGTTAATATTCACTGCAAGTTTCTTTCGACTTTACATCTGATATTCCGATCAGAAGTACTGTTATTTTGATATAAGAGATATTATTTTCTTCGTAAATGATATTATTTTCTTCAATATCATTATGCCGAAATAATGATATAAATTTTATTGTGGAATTTCTACCTTTTTGTGTCGGGGTTACTATTCACGTATACGGCACTATTCACGTATACGGTACTATTCACGAATACAACACTATTCACAGAAAAAATAAAATTTTCTCTTCTTTGTCCAAGATGTCTATTATGGTTACTATCTTTGATTGTATCTATATTTTAATTTTTATTTTTAAATTCTGTTCCACAATTGATTATTATGGAGTATTTTTGAACTTGGATAAACTGTAGTACGAAACCCTAATATTTGTCCTTTTACCTCACTAGATTCGTTTTTTAAGATATTTTTCATCATCCTCAGTCCTAAATAATGATATTACTGAATATCTTTGACCTGTAGTGCAAAGATAATTGATTAACTGATGAATATCTTTGGCCCGTAGTGCAAAGATGAACATGCGTTTATATGAACATGATCAACTAGTGATACAAATGAATATCTTTGGCATGTAGTTCAAAGATGAATATTTGATGCAAGATGTATATTGATTGATGTTACAGGGATAAAATATTGATGATAGACTTTTAAATCTTAGAAGATAGTAGAATTCATTCTCTACTTGACTCTTCTAATGGATTGTTGTTTTCGCTGCAGTTGTTGATCTAAAACTTGTTGTCTATTATATTTTATCAGATTTTTCCCTGTTGAAGACTAATAATAATTTGTTGTATATAATCTTGGTCATAATATTCTTTACTGGGCTAATTGAGCACATCATTTTCCTTTGTGTTCTATTTTTCTCAGGAGGCGAGAATATAACGGGAACTAGTCGGGGTGTGGAGTGATGTTTCCAGTCAGTTATGTTAGCAGTCCTCACTATTTTGTAAAATAGTGTTTCAATAATTGTAATGAGGACTTATTTGAGTGTGGATATTGTCTAAAAAATAATATTTATATTTAAACTCACAGTTTATGTGTTGTCGTATTTTGCACGACAATTATTGTAATGATGTTGTAGTTATTTCTGTACCATGTATTTGGCAACTCAGAATGGGTGATGTATACCTATTTTGGGGGCGTCACATTATTCACCAAGCATGCGATAGTCCACGTAGACAGGTTATTCCCATAGAATAATAAAGAATGGAATAACAAAAAGATTTCACCATGCATGCGATAGTCCGCATAGACAGGTTATTCCCACAGAATAATAAAGATTGAAATAACAACCCTTACGAGTATTGAAAGAAAATAACTATCTTCATGAATACGAAAGAAACAATACCCCTTACGAATACAACAAATAATATCTCTTACGAATATTGAACGAAGATAATATTTCTTACGAATACGAAAAATAATATCGTAAGTGAATATGAAATAAATAACACCCCTTACCTTAGTAGAAGATTGAATACTGAAGTATGGTAATAGCAGAATACTCCTCTTCTTTCTCTCTATAGTTTCTCTCTCTAGAGCTTCAGTGAATTCGTAAGAAATAATGAAGGAATGAGCTTCTATTTATAGGAAAAAGGACTGAATAGTAACTAATTCATGAACGACCCAGATTAATTTACTTTTAAACGGATGGTCCATACTGATTTACTATTAAAAATTTAAACCAGCGATCCATATTGATTTACTATTATAACTTTCCACCAGCGGTCCATATTGATTTACTATTATATCTTCAACCAACGGTCTGAAAAATTAGCACATCTACTCATGGAATAATAAGTCAAACTTATAACAAACACCTCATAACAAACCCCTTTATTTATATCAAAAATTGAATAAATATTTACCACAAATCACTTATCTTTAATAAACACATTTTTAATCTATTAACAATTATTCATCATTAATATTATAACTCGCAATATTTAATAATCAGATCATTCTCAGGAAAAGGGGGCTTTCCGATAAGGATTTCTCCATATTGGCGCGCAATTAGGTGACCAAACCTCTCATTGACAGAACTTTCTAGACATTGTCAATATTGCAAATAATAATATGAATAACTTTATCGTCTCAATTATTGATTAAATAATATAAAATATTATGTAGATGATACTGTGACAATAATTGAATCAAATAACGTGAGATACTATGTAGCAATTACTGTAGCAATAATTGAGTATAACTGAGTGGCTTCTTACGTAAGCATCAATAATCAATACCTTGTGCTACTATGCAACCACGCATATTACTGTACTTTTACCACCGGGTATTTCAACAGTTTAACGGTAAAACTTTCGCCGTTATTTTTATAAAAAGATAATTATGTCGTTTTCTAACTCTGACAGTTATTCCGTTGTGGGGTCCACTAATGATGGTGTCGTCGTACAAATATTATCCGACAAAAAGAATATTTCCCGACCAAATCCCGACACAAAGAATATTTTATAACAATTTGTTTACTTTGAAATTTTTTTAAATATCATCCTTAACTTTAAACTTTTATCAATTTAACTATTTAATTGAATAATAATTATAAGAAAATTGAATACTTTCATTTCATAAAATTCGGGACCTTACATTAGTACCATGCTTATATTTATATATATATATATATATATATATATATATATATATATATATATATATATATATATATATATATATATATATATATGGTAATGACATTTTGGTGGGAGGGAATGGATGAATGGTCAGGAGGAAGAAAAAGTGGGGGGGGGGAAGATAACGTAGAATGGAGGGATTAATATTATTATTATATATATATTTATATTATAATAAGTTTTATTTTTTATAAAAAAAATAGCATATATTATATTTTAATTGCATAGTATTTTACTATGCAGTGCATAGTAAAAAACTTGTGAATTCAGTTCGGCGCCTATGATTTCGTCTGATTTCTGTACTGTGCAGTCCATTTCTAAATAGTATCCTTCCATTCTCCTATAAATAGGATGCTTAGTTAGAATTGAAAATCACACCAAATCAGAGAATTCTTCTTCTATAATCTTTAGCGTATTTTTTTAGAGTTTAAGGAAGCTTTGAGCATAGTAAACAGTTCAAGTTTTCTTCAAGAATATCCCCGCTCTACCAGTTAGAATACTCTTCTTTTTAAGGTAAGTGATGTTATTTTTGTTCAATACTCGTAAGAAATAATATTTTCTTCCATACTCTGTAGTATGTAAGTAATATTATTTCATTTCATATTCTGAATTCTATACTTATTTTGTTAAGTTTTGGCTTCTATACTCCATGAAATTAGTAGAATATCCTTGGAATTTTGCATTTCATCCAGTATCTTTTCATGAAAATATTATTCTGAGTATTCTTGATAAGTTTTAACTTTTTCATGCCGGAGTACTATTTTCGATGTATTATTCACTCAGTTACTATTCACTCGGGGTACTATTCATAATAAAAATTAATTTTGTTTCGGTCCAAATCACTTTTGATACAATATTACTCTTGAATTTTACTCCACAAAGCAGTATCATGTTGATAATTTGGACGTTTTTTAATTTTGGATAAATTAATTTATAAATCTTTAAAAATTTATCCTTTGCTTTCATTTAATTGAATTCTTATATCATTGTCATCATTTTCATGCTTATATTGTTATGAAAGTCATCTTTGGTCCGTAGTGCATAGATAGACTATTGATTGGTATGATTATGACCAGGGATTATTCGGTATAATCATGACAGTAATGTTACAAATGATGTAATAAAAGTCCTCATTGGCCCGTAGTGCATTGATGGACAGTTGTTGGCATGATCATGACCATTGATGAAAATACGAATATCCTTACCCCGTAGTGCATGGATAATTTGTGGTCGTGATACTAATAAATATCATTGGTCGTTATGCAGGGATGATTCGATGATGTGGATTATTTATTAAGCTAAGTCTCAGCGATAAAATTGATGATAAACTTTTTAAATCATAGAAGATAGTAGATATCATGCTCTACTTGACTCTTCTAATGGATTGCTTGTTCCGCTACAGTTAAACTTGATGTTTAGTATATTTTATCAGTTTAACACTGTTGAATACTAACGATAATTTATTCTGCATTATTTTAGTCATAATATTTCTTTCTGGGCTAGTTGAGCTCACCCTTTTGCTTTCATTGTTCTCTTCAGAAAATGAGAACGTAGCCGGGACTAGTCGGAGAATAGAGTGACGGCCCGAGATGGTTATTTTAGCAGTCCTCACTATTTGGTATGATGATAAATGTAATGGGGATTGAATTTGTGTTTGAATACTGTCTAGATGACAATATTCGTGTTAAAACTCTCGGTTCTTGTTGTATAATTAAGTTTGTATTTGTATTCAATACCATGTATTTGGCGACTCAAAATGAGTGATGTATACCTATTTTGGGGGCGTCACAGACTTTCTAGCTATTCAATTCAAAATATTATTTCTCTATACTTATTAAATATGGAGAGAGAATTAGAATAAGAAAAGTATGAGATATTTAACGCTACGAGCATAATAGAAAAAAAATGTGTAAAAGTTTGGTTATTAAAGGAAAGTGGACATTTAACATGGGACTACCCAAAATAGTAATAAGGACTTTTATCATCGGACGAAGGGAGTAGTATTTTATAGTTAGTTTATAATTATTATATTTGTTATATTAAAACTAAATAACTTCATATCAATCTTGAATCTTAATATTTTGGAGATAGTATTTTCAATCTGAACTTTAAATTTTTTATTAAACACCTTAAAGTTTCTCTCTTTCTTTTTGACCATTGAAAATTCAATAGGGTCAATTGACCCACTGCCCCAAGCTAGATCCGCCCTTGATCAGTGACTTTTTAGTACAATATATTTATAGAAGAAAAAAAAGTTAAAACTTGTTAAATTAAGAAAGCTTTCTTTATATTAATGTTTTCTTTTGTTTTAAGTTAAAATTTTGCAAAATTAACTCCAAAATATTTGCGGATTGCTTTAAATTATTCACCAAACATGATTTAAATATGAAATAGGATCCGTAAAACGAAAAAACTTTATTAGGGATTTTCGCTAAAAAAGTTATTGATTTTCTATATATCACCATAACTTAATTTAGTTAACAAATTAAACCACTTTCCGTTAAGGGTAAACTTGAAACATAATATCATTCGTTAATTTATTTATCATAAATCACTTTTGAAAGTATGAAAGTAAATTAAACTTTCATTTTAAGACATACAAAAAGGAAGATTATTTCCACGTATATTTTTTAAATTTTTATATAGTTCGTTCTCACATGAATGTGAGATTTATTGTATGTTCATATGATAAAAGACTATATAAAAATATCAAAAACTATACATAAAAATATCGGTTAACATACTAAAAATCCTTCCTTGTTTTGTACCCCCTCCCCCCCCCCCCAAAAAAAAAGTTTGCATATAATATTGTCGTCCATGTATTAATTTAAAACCTAACCGATCAGGTACAATGTACCCCACAAGTACTACAAAAAAAACTATAAAAGAGAAACGTGTTACACGTTAATTGAGAGTAGTAATAATTACTATACAACTTATAATGTTGTAATTTATGTATTATGAGAATGAAAAAAATAGATTATGTTATTAAATTCATGACAAGTTGGTCAATTGATTAATATAGTGCTGACACGTAGAGAGACCATCTTTCAACCGGATACTGTTTTGATCAATTGACCAAAATTAACTTCATATTTCGAAAAAAATGTATTAAATACAATACAATACCTTTCTATTTATACCTGATTAATTACCTCTAACACTCGTGACTAATCCTAAAGTAACAGTTGTTATACTAATATATGTGTAGTGTAGTTACAAGAATACCCTAACATAACTTAATAACAGACTATTTATTTGTAGAAGAAACTAGGGCTGCTCAAATTTTCGGTTTTTTCAGTTTTTTACCGGTACCGATGGTACCGATTTTTTTCGGTACCGATTTTTCGGTATTTTAACATTTTTCGGTACTGATAGCGGTAATGTCTTTTTTGAGTTCGATAAAAACTGAAATACTGAAAATACCAAAATTTAATAATTTAATAATTAATATTTAATGTTTTGTAATTTTATATATTAAATAATTTTTTTATATATTAATAATTTATATATAATAGTAGTTTTATTAATTTTTTTATATATATTAATAATGTTTTGTAGTTTTATTTTATATATTAATTATTATTAATAGTTAATGATTTTTTAGTTTTTAAAATAATTATTAATATATTAAAAAAATTATTTAATTATTATTAATAATTATATATATTACCATGCGGTATAACCGAAAACCGAACCGAAAAAACCGGTACCGATTTTGTACAGAACCGGTACCGAAACTGGTAATTCGGTACCGGTTTCGGTTCTTGTTTTTTCGGTAATTTTGGATCGGTACAAGTTCGTTATTTTCGGTACTGATTTGGTTTTTTACCGATAAGCACCCCTAGAAGAAACTAGTTGAATGCATATCCTTAATAAATATATAACTGGACTCTTATGTTAAGTTTGAATTAAAAAAATAAAATTAATGAATGAACAGGATAATAGAGAAAATAAAATAGAGATGAAAATAATTAATTCTGTTTTTTAGTGGAATCAATATTTGATACAATCCCCTAAATATAGTAGAATATAGAAATATGAATAATTTATTTCATCATTAACAATCAAACAATTTTTTTATTTTATAAAAATAAGTCGTTCAATCCTAACTTTGATTATTTAAATTGATTCACAAATTTAGATCCTCTTTGGTGAACTTTATTTTCAACGTCACCGTCCACTTCTATATGTTGATTAGTCAAACGTGTTGGGCTTCTTTACAAATCTCCCAATCTCCGAGGAGAAAGATAAGCCGATCGTTATATACTCCATAGAAGATATAGCTCAAAAAATAATCGCCACAAGTAAATGAACTGACAAATTACATAGAGAAAATAGGAGCAAGAAAGGTAAAGAAAAATGGGAAGTGAAGTGGCAATTGTGGAGAAAAGGAAACCCAAATTTCTTTGCCTTCATGGGTTCAGAACCAGCGGCCATATCTTCAAGACCCAGATGGGAAAATGGCCTCAATTTGTTCTTGATAAAATTGATCTAGTTTTCCCAGATGCCCCTTTTCCCTGTAATGGAAAATCAGAGGTGGAAGGCATTTTTGACCCTCCATATTATGAGTGGTTCCAATTCAACAAGGTAAATTTTATTGGTAATGTTTATGCATATGGGTATTTGAGATTTGTTATTCCTTACACGCTTGAATTGTATTTTGTTTGAAAGGTAAAAAGTAATTTTCTGTTTATTAGTAATTTTAATGCTTATGGGTGATTGGGTATTTAGATTTGCTAGTCCTTAATTATTTGGGATGAAGTTTTGTTTGAAAGGAAAAAAAGTAATTTTCTGTTTATCTAATTTTACAGGATTTTACAGAGTACATTAATTTTGATGAGTGTCTTGCTTATATAGAAGATTGTATGATAAAAAATGGACCAATTGATGGTCTGATGGGTTTCTCTCAGGTACTTGTTTAATGGGGTATTTCTATTTTCTCCAATTTTGTATACATGTATGTTATTGGTTGGACATATATGTAAGGTTGATTTGAAATTGGTCTTGAACTATTTAGGGAGCAATTTTATCAGCTGCTTTGCCTGGATTGCAAGCTAAGGTAGACAGAGGTTATTCATTGGTTGCAAGTTAAGTTAGTTGTTTTTTTTTAAATTTTTTTCTTAATACTAATTTTATTATTGAAATTTGATGCCATATTTGAAATTCTGAGTAGGGTATGGCTTTTATGAAAGTACCCAAAATAAAGTTTATAATGATAATTAGTGGGGCTAAGTTGAAGAATGAAGCCTTAGCCGAGAAGGCATTCTCATCCTCGGTTCAATGCCCGTCTATTCATTTTTTAGGTAAATCTTTTGTACTTTTCAGCTTCTATAGATTTTGTTGAAGAATATTTCTATGAATTTGGGGCAAATTAAGGTTAATGGCCACATAATATTTGCTTAATTTGAAAGTTGTAACTTTTTACAGCTGTTTGGCAGAGCTGTACGGTGAATCACTTTCATTAATAGTAATGAAAATTACTAAGTACTTTGTAGTTTGTATTTGGCAAATAATTCTCAAAGGCACTCTATGAAAGAAGAGAAATGTTGGCAAGTTTTAAAGTTTAATTTAAAAAGTAAAAACAGTTTCAAAAGCACTAAATTTTAGCTTAGTACCCAGAGCCTTTACTATTAAAAATACTTTTTTTATGTTACCAAACACAATCATTTGAATTGAAAGTTCAGTAACAGGGACTTAGCTTGTGCATTTCACTTCTATTATAAATTACGTCTTTGTAGTTCAATCGAAAGACTTGAATTTGATAGTGCCAAATATCTAAACCTCTTACTAGCAATATCTCTCAGTTTTAAGTTGGGTTTAACTGTATAAGAACTTGGTCAGAATTCAGATACTTATAATTATATGAATGATTGTATTTCTAAAGGGTTTGAAAGCTTGAGAATGTACATAACATTGATCATTAAATTTCTGGACTACCAGTGAGCCTAATAGATAGTATCTTCAGAGTAAAGGTTGAAATGATGTAACTTTTCATGGATTAACTATTACTTGAACAAATGGTCCAGCTTCCCCTCCTTGAAGTTTCAAATGAGCACCGAGCAATGTTTGGAATGTGAACTTTCATATTTTCCGCAAGTGGTTTAGATATGATTTTTTTTAAACCTTAATTATTAGCATTTCCCTTTCTAACCAAATCTCTAGAGATATAGATTAACTGTGAAGCTCTTCTTGAGCTTTCACTTTTCCACTAAAGGTGTGTTGAAACTCTGGCATTATTATTTAAAAATTAAAAGCATGCGACATTCTCTTGGTGTTCACAAATGTATGCCATTATAAATAGGAGCAACTATTTGTTCATAACTGACTGAAAATGAATGCACATCATTCTTCTACCCTTCCTCTGGTTCATTACTGTTTCTGGGTTTTGAGTTGAATTAACATAAATGCAAAGATTTGGTAGGATCACCTGCCATTCAGGTATTACCAGGACAGGGGGATAGCACATCCATGAGAACTGTTGAAATTCATTAGAACTGTCAGTTTTAACAATTTGTAGAAAAATATAGAAGTAGAAACACTAAATGAATGTAAATTTCTCCAATGGTTTAACAAATTTCTGTGTTTTTTCAGGGGAAAATGATTTCCTGAAGCCACATGGGACTGCACTCCTAGAATCATTTGTAGATCCTGTAGTGATTCATCATCCTAAGGGCCACACAATACCTAGACTTGGTAATTTTTTGCACCACTGCACTCCCAATAGACATAATTATCTCTATATGAATATATGTAGTATACTACTAAGTATAATTATAACAGCATTATCAATCTGTCATATATTCAGATGAGAAGGGTTTGGAGATAATGCTGAGCTTCCTTGAAAGGATACAAAAGGAAGTTACCAGCCGGGAAGAAGAAGAGCAAGAAATATGTTCAGAGGAAACTCCTTAGGACATGGAAAAATATTCTGAAAAACTTGTGTTTTAAATATTGATTCCAACCCTGTGTGTTATTGAACTTGTTTATTCATTAAGCCGTGTTAACAATAAACAGCTCCATCCTTGTTAAACAGGATAGTTATTGAACTTATATGGCATTGGAAATATTGTTGATATTTCTACAAGTATGATTCATATATTAGCTAATAAAAAATTGACATAACAACAAATATGTGGACCGTGTAAAAAATATCAAAAAATAATGTAAAAATATCAATTTTTATTAAATAATATTTATATTATATCATCCAAGTTAAATTTTAAATTAAATTACACATGAATTGAATTACACACGCAACACGTGTCTCCGGCTCTCCGCCCCTAATATTTCTAATTTTGAAACAAACATAATACTCCTCCTGTTTCAAATTATTTGATCTTTTTTTGATTTTTGAAAGTCAATTTGAGATATTTTTAAATTTAAAATTAAGTTGACTCAATAAAAATTATGAAATAATAAAATTTATAATGAAAAATATTTTTAGGTAATTTACAATAATTATTATTGTATTGATTAAAATTTAAAAAAATTATGTCAATTTTAGGTTTAAAAATGACTTTTAAAAGTCACTAATGATCAAATAATATGGAACTGGAACGGGTTGAGTATATACTGTATTCTTCCATCCTGCCACTCTGTTTCATACACTGTGTCTGTTTGGCTAAGATAAATTGATTTATAATTCATTTTAAGCTCTGCCTTATAAGTAAAAATGTTCGACATCGGTTCAACTATAAGTCGATTTATAAGTTAAAATAAAATATATTAACAATCATAATTTTTATTAGGATAAGTATATCATAGCATTAAAACTAAATATACTTAAGCTAAATTAAGACTAACATAAATTATAAATAAATAATATTAAGAAAATGAAGAACATAATTAACTAATTGTCCATTTAAACAATTTTTTTTATAAATGAATTAAAAAAATTAAATCAATAAATTGTCTATTTAAAAAATAAAAACTAATTTAAAAAAAAGTTATAAAATGCACTATTGCATATATATTTATACACACAGAATAAAGGAAAATATAACTAACAAAAATAAAAGAGAAAATTACAAACTGGGTTGATAAAGAAGGAGTGGAGGAGCGAGGACCATCAAAATCAATCAAACTGTCTTGATATAAAGGGGAGGAGTGAGGATAAAGATGTCATTTAGAAAAATAGAAGAGAATAAAATTGTTCTTATATTTGATCAAACATGCTTATTAAAAATAATTTATTAGTTATTTTTAAATAAGTCAAAATATGTTATTTATCAAAAATAACTTATAAATAAAAAAATAAATTATTTTTAAACACATCAATAATAAAAAATAATTCATAAGTTAATTTGACGAACTTATAAGTTGTTACCGGACACCCCTACTGTTACTATGTGCATTGGAATGAAATAAATAGAGTATATAATACTATGGGGGGTGGGAATATTTTATAAATTATTCACTTTTTTTTTTTAAGAACACAAATTCAAAATTCCAAAATCCAGATGTTTCAAAAAGTAATACAATGTTTCCATTGTTGCGGAAAAGCAAAACAATGACATATTTTCTCACCCAATTACTTTCTTTCACTGTTATCAACGGCAACTCCTCCATTCTCAATTACTCTCGCGCTATCCATAAGCCTCCTCTCTCTCGCTTCTCGGTAATTATTTCCCTCTATATAAATTTATTAATATGTATAATATATGATATACAGTGTATTTGCCAAAATAACTGCACAATTGACTGATGTTTTTTAGGGTTTTTTGGGTCCAAATTTGAGGTCCGAATCTCGAGATTTCTGTCGGAGCTCTGGTGAAAACAGAGGAATGGCGAGTAAATTGGTCTCATCACTTCAGAGTATACAGAATTCGAATTCTGTATCGTATTTATCGCAGAAAGAAGCAGGTGAGATCGATGAGATTCTCATGGGTCCTTTAGGGTTTAGCGTTGATCAGCTAATGGTTAGTGTTTTCGGAATTTCAAGCTTTCTAATACAACAACTCTCTCAAGTGGTGTTGTTAATTAATAATGGAATGCAATTGTATTTGTAGGAACTGGCTGGTTTGAGTGTTGCCTCGGCTATAACAGAGGTAAGTGGTGGATAAGTTGTACTTCAGTTTGTTGTTTGAAAATAATGATATTATGTAAAGTTCATGAATTTTGAATTCTCCAGGTGGTTAATATTGGGACCTATTGGGTAATACAACAGGGAAATTTCAATAATGCCATTAATGAAAGTGATGGAAAGGCAAAGATGCCATTAATAAATGAACGCATCTATAGCCAAGTTTGGCTATGACAAGCCGCATGTTTTCTTTCCCATATATATATATTATTTAGTCTAGGGGTGGGGGAGGTGTCATTGTCCTATTTAAATAGCACAAAGAGATGTTTTATTGTTATTACATGCAATTACAAAGACTGCATCTTGTTATGAGATCATAGTTTTTGGTAATCACTTCATTCGAGGCTACCTAGGAAGAGATTATGTAGGTATTCTTTTAGGAATGGAAGCTTAGATGTTAAAGTTTTTGTAAGGAGATGATTGGTTTCCTTCAAGGCCCTTCTTGTTGTAATGTATTTGGGATGTTAAAGTTCCTTCTAAGTTAGTTATAATTTCCTGGTTGTTATCTTGTTGTGAAATTCAAGTTAGGAGGTGATATGGCTGCCATATTGAGTTGCATACTTGCATGACAAAGAGGAGGAGATAGTTGAACGCATTCTCATCAGAATCGATTGGGTTTCCCCTAGAAGGTGTTGTATTTGATGGAAATTGAACCAGTTGGATCTAGGGTGTTCCAAATTAATTGTAGTTTTAGTTTACTAGTTGGAAGATGTAATAATCGGAAGTACGTTGAGCTCCCTGGCAAGAAAGATTTGACTGCTTTATGTGGTGCATTTCATGTGAACCATAAACCTTTTAGTGGAGTGGTTTCCTGGAGATTAAGAGGCTGTTTGTTTAGAACTTAATGGGTCTGAATGACTGAATCGGTAAGTGGTTGAATCGGTAAGTGTCTGAATCATTAAGTGCGTTTGTTTTGAAAAAAAATCGTCTGAATGGCTGAATCGGTCAGATGGCTGAATGGTTAAGTCCGAATTTTTGGTCTGAATGGCTGAATGGTTGGCTGAATGAAGTAAAAAAAATTAAAAATAATAATTAAAATAATAAAAAAATATTAACTATTATATTATGTAATATTAAATAAATTTACAACAACTTTGAATTTTTTCAGAGGGGTAAAATATTAAAAATATGTCATTCAGATCTTTAAGATATGTCAGTTATCAAACATTTTTTTTCATTCAGATTCAGCTCATTCAGATTCAGATTCAGCTCATTCAGATTCAGATTCAGATTCAAATTCAGATTCAGATTCAGATTCATTCAATTTTTATTAAACACCCCCTAATTTGGATTTTATAGATTATTTAATTACTTGAGTTTCCTTGTGCTTGCCATATGGGTTATGATTTGGGTTAATTTGAATCAATGGATGTTAATTGATAATAATGTAACATAAGATTGAACATTTGGAACAAAAAATTGGTGATTTTTTTAGATATAGGAATATTAACGAGGAAGGAAAGAGAATACAAGTTGATTGAACTAGAAGTTCACCAAACAACCATGAAAAGGATAGTCAACTTAGCATTGTGTATTTGTCTCTTATGTGAGTCAGTATACAAAATTAGTGATGAGGGCCTATGTATCAATTTGTTTTTACTGGTCATGAAATCTATGGTAATCAAGACAGGCTGAGAAAATGAATGGAGTCACTATTCTGGATATATGAAAAATATCCAAAAATAGTTACCTAATTCTTGCATCAAACCATCGGTACTACAAGAATTGTGCTTGACTATTATTATCTTTCTGGTGTTTAGAGTTTAGACAATAGATTTTTCAAGGATATTAGAATTTGTGCCTTTTAGGGTGTGTTAGTGGGCCTATTGATTTAATATTTATGACTGAGGGGATGACGGGCTTCATAAAAAAAGGAAAGAATGTATATTCATGTGATTTTGGAGGTATCATTGATTGTGGAGAATGGTGTGAACTCTACTCTTAGTTGTAGTTGTCTTAATACTCGTAGGATGTTAATGGATATATGTTGGTAGTCTTTACTGGTATTGATGTTATCTGGACAACAGTACATTTCCACTCCGCCACAATGGAAGTAGTTTTGATGTGTAAGGAGCCTTTTGATAAATTTCTGTAGCACTCACCAGATATATCATTCTTCCACCTCCTATCTTCGATCCCAATCCCTTTCAGGGATTAACTATCACCATTCAGCTAAGTAATAGTAAGTTCCAGCCTCAACACCTATCGTCATAAAATAAGACTACCATGGTTAAAGTACTTGTTGATCAGAAATATGATGGGTGTATTTTGCCCCTAATTATTTTTTCATAACTAATTATAGGGGATAAACTATCCGCTCTTAGCTTAAGTCACGTAGAAATCAAATTCCAATTGGAGCATGTGTCCATGTGTAATACTTGTAAAAGAAACAAAAAAGTATCTCAATTTGTTTATTAAGTGCACCGTTGTTGAAGCACAGGAACCTTTTTGAGATATAAGAGCCTGATTGTGGTTGTATACTTATAACCAATTCTTTTTACAGGTATACAGATCAGGTGAATATAACCGTGTACTAGTCATTTGCGGTCCAGGAAACAATGGTGGTGATGGTCTAGTTGCTGCTCGTCATCTACATCACTTCGGATATAAACCATTTGTTTGTTATCCAAAACGTACTGCGAAAACTCTTTATACTGGTTTGGTGACTCAGGTATCGGGATGGAAGTTGAAGTCTAGTTTTTTCTTTTTTATGAAAGTTTATGGTTCATTTGTTAACTAATTCTGCTTTCATGTATCTGCTTCTTTTTTTTTGTTTCCATATGCTTGTACTCTTACTTGTTTTCACTAGTGAAAATAAAATCAAATAACAGTGTTTGTTAATTGATGCTGCCAAAAACTGTAGAGCTGAACCGTTGGAGATTTTCGAGGAGGGATAACCACATTCGAGAAAATTAGCAAAAATACCTTATGTTAATCATAGCTATGTAGAGGCTAAGATTATACGTACATCGGTTAATTAACTGAGGAAGGTATTTATAGGGGTGTATCCTCATTGGAGTACCCCCCAAGGAAGGATGTTTATTGGCCGTGTCAACCTAAGATTGTATCCTTGAACATACTCAATATATTACTTGGTAGAGTCCGTCTAGGATTCTTAGTGTTTTTAGAATGCTGTAGGAAGTTCCCTAGGCAGTTAGGGTTATGTACTCCTCGCCAAGGGACATAACCCCTCCCTTGAGATGTGTTTACTTGTGCATGTAGATATTTTTACCCACATCATTTGTCCCCCGAATCCTTTGTGACCCAAGAGGTGGGAAAGGTCAAATGAGTAAAAAGAAAATAGAGAATATTGTTCTTAGAAGGCCCTTGCTATTTGAGATAACCACTTTTGGAGATTTGGACAAAAAAAAATATTTTGGAATATTTTTGAAATAATTAAAAATTATATTTTGGAATAATTAAATCCCCATTATTAAATTATATCTTGAAGGAATTTTTTGGAATTTTCCAAAATTTGTAAAACCTTTAGGGTAATTTTACAAAATTTGGGGAAATAATTGTGAACACGGAGGCATCGTTTTGCAATTGTTATGCGCTTTGAAACTCCATTGGCAATGGCATGTCCAAGCGAGATAATATAATTGTTGTGATAACATGTCTTCATGAGTGAGGGGTTCCTTTGGGAAATACTAGTGAGGAGGTCCCCACGGCGGATAGGATTTATGTGCCCTCACCTAGGGACCAGACAACACCCCTCTTAGTAGATAGCTTGTACACATGGAGACATCCTACAAGTGGATATATTTATTTACATCAATAACCTTGTTTTAACATTAGTTTTAGGGTAAATTTTAGATGACCACTAGAGATTTACACGTTTTTTCACATCACCGCTTGAGTTTTAAAAGTCGACACTTAAACATCTATAGTTGCGAGGTCAAGTGAAAAATAGCTTTCCTTTCCATTTTGACATTGTTAACTAAAATGTACAAATATTGTTATACTCCTTATACATAAAGTTAAAGCTGAACCAAAATATGTGTTTTTTCCTTTTTTATTATTTTTTTAATATTTTATGTCTGTTCTTCTCTTTTCCCAGCCTCAATCCCAAATCAAAATCAAAGTTCCAGACCCCCTTATCCCCCAATACTTAGCCCGAAATCCCTAACCCAATAGCCAACTTAATCAGATGTATATCTCTGAGCATCGTCTTAGCACCACCACAATCACTTTAAGACCACAATAATCACCTAGCGGCCTATCATCATCCAACAACAGCAGCCCCACCCAAAACCGCTCTAGCATCACCATCCAAACCTACAGTATCAACACCACCACCCAAACCCTCAATAGCAGCACCACCACCAAAACTCGCAGCAGCAATACCGCCAACCGAACCGTAGCTCCACCAACACCACTCAAACCCACAACGCAAGGCAAATTAGAGGCGATTGGGTGCGTAATGAGCATTAAGGTAAATCGGGCCTTCCTCTATTCTCTTCGTCTCTTCTCTTCTCTTCTCTTCTCTTCTCTTTCCTTCCTCTTTTTTTTTGTTTCAGTACAGTAACCCAAGTATTCTTACCTATCTCCACACATATACAAACATATATATGTTATTTGTGTGATATTTTCTTATGAGTTTTACTCCATTTAGGTCCTCATTGATTGTTAATTTATATGTATACAGTGATTATGTTTCTGAGCTTCTGCTATTTTGTTTATTTACTCAATCCAATTCCATTAATTGTATATGAGTTTGATATAATTAGTTTTTTTGGTTTTCATTTTATGGGTCTGAAAAAGAAGTTAAAATGTACTCATATCTACTCCTATTGTATGTTGATTATTTACCTTAATTCTCATATTATCCCATTTGGCCATTGCTGCTGTAGATTATAAGAAGTTAGAGGTTACAATTACTGTTAGGGTTTCGGATAAGAGAAGGGCATTTTGGGCATTCTTTTTAAAGTTTAATAGTTTGATTGGTTCTTCATGTGTTTTGAGAGATTGCATTACACGTACCATCTAATTGGATGGAAAAACTAACAATTTCACTTTACTTCACAATTATTGGTGTTTATGTGTCAACTTTTAAAACACAGGTGGTGATGTGAGAAAACGTGTAAATCTCAAGTGGACATATGAAATTTGCCCTTAATTTTCTCATATTTTATATAAAAAATAAAGTTTAATTTTAGCTCCATGTGTTGCCAAATTTGTAGAAGCAAGTTTTTGGTGTTATCACTTTTTTGCTGTCAAAATAGGTTTTACTTCCACTTTTTTCACAGCAAAAACAGTTAGGAACAACATTTCTTTTTACTATTTCAAAAATGTGGAGCATAAGCAAAAATTTGGAAGCAAAAACAATTACCATACTGACCTTTAGATTATATATCAGAAGTGCTCATCTATTTCAATAATTTTGTAGCTGGAATCAATAGGCGTTCCTTTCCTCTCAGTGGAAAATCTGAATCCAGACTTATCGGATGACTTTGACATACTAGTAGATGCAATGTTTGGGTTCTCGTTTCATGGTAATCTCTCCTTTCTATAGTGCTGGCTTACTGCAAACATCTGTATGTACTTGTGACCAGAATTTATTTCTTGAAAATGAATACTTGGATATATTTGTCAAATTGTTGTAAAGAAGTTGAAGAACTTTGAACTTCGTAGTCCAATTTCTAGGAAAAGGTAAGGAAAGAAATTATCAGTTTATCACTTACCACAAGTATTTAAAGGGAGCTTTACTTTACTATTTCTACAATCTGACCCATGTAACTCTCTTTATTTGAAGGATAAGATTATATTTCTTATATTCCATGATCCAAGACAATTGACTGAATCCCATGAAAACTTGATCTTTCCTTTTTGACCCTCTCTCTTTTTGTAGTGTTTTCAACTTATGCCCACTTCTTGTAACTGAAACCTAACCTTGTGGTGAATATATTTTGGATTTAAACCCTTATCATCTCTTTCTGTTCTTTCTTACATGCCAATCTATTGGGGCCAGTCATTGCTGCATGCAACATGTTTTTCCTAATGTGGTCACACATATTGTCTTAGTCTTCTATGAATGTGCCCACATCTTCACTTCTACAATATTTGTTGTATTCTTAGATAAAATCTATTGGGGGCAGCATAGGAGTGACAATTTTTGACACGGTAACCTGACACGACCACAACATAAAATTAGAGGGTTAGTGTTGAGTATAAACAGTTTCCGTGTCATTAACAGGTTGACACGTTCAACACGAAATTTAAATGGGTCAAACACGTATAATCAACGGGTTGACACGATTAGACACGTTTATTTAAAATAATTTGAAAATAAATATGATATAACGTTATAATTTACCTTAAATATTGACTTTTAGCTTTCATAATTACTTTTCTAAGGATGTTATCTTGCATTTTTTTAAATATATATTATTGTGGTGAATAAATTACATTATTATTCAATAAATAAGTGAATGATATTTATTTTTTTTATCTAAATTTTTTAATTTATGTAGTAGACGAGTTAAACGAGTCAACACGATTAATAAACAAGTTAGTGTTAGTGTTGAGCATATTAACATGAATAATTAAATTGGTAGTGTTAGTGTTGACCTATTTAGTGTAATTTCTATAACTTGACACGACACTAATTTGCCTAACACGACACGATTGCAACCCCTAGTCCAACATTTCAATGAAAGTTTTCAAAACACTCGTATGTTTCATGTCTAGTTGCAAAGTACGAGGAATAAATGTTTCTTCAAATCCAAATATATACGATGAAACTCACTTATCTTATTCCTATAGTTGCTCAAACCTGATTAAAGTTCATTTTTACGCTGTTATTTCATAAGCCGGAATATCCCACACAGATTATGCTATCTTGTAGATTGATCCGTGGATAAGTATAAATTGAAATCTTTTCGCAGTGGCTAAATGCATCCTTTGCATAGTTCATATCATATTCACAGCAGTCTAGAGATTTATATTATCAACTAACATCCGCTACAAAGTACGCCTAATTAGGGAATTCTAAATTCTTATGAATCCTACCCTTCATCTGAGTTCTTTATGTTATAATCCTTTAGGTACCCCAAGGCCTCCTTTTGATGAACTGATCCATAGGCTGGTGCGTCAACAAAGCCTTAATCAAACACATCACGGTTCACCTATTATTTCTATTGATATCCCATCTGGTTGGGATGTTGAAAAAGGAGATATTGAGGGTAAAGGTATCAAACCTAACATGTTGGTAAGTCTCTTATGCAAATTTGTGTCGTACTTGTATCAAATATTTTGGGAGATAATATTTGAATTTGTACTCTTATGAGTCATGGATAAAAGTTTACATGTTCCATTTTGAGTGCAGCATCTTATTGGACTTTGATATACTGTAGGTTTCTTTAACTGCTCCTAAGCTATGTGCCAAGAAATTTGGTGGAATGCACCACTTTCTAGGTGGTAGATTTGTCCCACCTTCTATTATCGACAAATTTAAGCTCCAACTTCCCCCATATCCCGGCACTTCTATGTGTGTTCGAATTGGAAAAGTTCTAGCAATTGACATATCTACTCTGAGAGAGAACTATATTTCTCCCGAGTTTCGTGAGGATCAGGTGGAGGCTGACCCTTTCGATCAGGTATGAGTAATGTAAGACGTAATCTAACATTGTTTCCACCAGATACTTCTTATGTTTTTGTGTTGTCAAATCAAATCTAATCTAATGTAATATCTAAAACCACAAGGCATAGCTGGTTTGGTGAAAGTTCAGTACATTTTCATTATTAATTCAACAAGATAAATGGAGAAAATATTAAGATCCATTCTACTGCTTACAACTCGTACACTTCAAATATCCATTTAGCAAAATAAATTGAGTTTTTTCGATATCTGTTTTACTGCTTATAATTTTCAGTCTCCATTATAAATTGCAATTGGAGACTCTTCAATATCTATTTTACAAAACGAGTGAAGATGTTTTAATGTCCTTTTATGAAAAAAAAGCATCATAAAAAGTTAATCCTCACCATTTTGATAATAATTAGACAATTTTCGTTTAGTTTTGAGTTGTCATAATTGATAAGAAAACATCTTTACTGTTCCAGTATTAAACATATATGTCTGTTCCATTTCACAGTTTAAGAAATGGTTTGATGATGCCGTGGCAGCGAACTTGAAGGAACCAAATGCTATGGCCTTGTCAACTGCTGGCAAAGATGGCAAACCGTAAGTTTTTACTGTGACGCCCCCAAATCCGGGTATATTCCAACCCGACATATGGTGCTACACGGTGCTACAGTTCACACAATTATTCAATTGAAATACTTCCAAAAGAGTGAAAATGTCTTTTATATATTCCAAAACAATATTACCATTCTCAGGTTCTTTGTAACCATTACATGTTTGCTTGTCATAATATCAAATAATTACAACATTACAACTATACTATTACAAAGGAAATCTACTGATTCGCCTTAGCTTTCCCTTTATCTTTACTAGATGCTTCGGTCCGTTCGATCTTAGCTGCATTCATATGGTTCAAGCAAAAATGAGCATAACTAGCTCAGCAAGTATGACAATTTCATTTAACAATATGCTTGAAACATACAAATCGTATATCTTCAATAACTGAACCATAGTTATGAAGTACTATCGATAATTCAAAATAGCACTTCTTTTTTCTTTAAAACGTTTCACAATGAACAATATTCATTAGACATCAATATCGGTCCAAGACCTTGAGCATTTCATTCTTTCTTTGAAAAGGACAACCCGACACCAAGTCCGTAAGTCCGGCATATCTTACGAGCACGTCTAGGTGATCAACCTATAGTACTCTATATTGTACAACACTACTTTCTTTAAACGTATGTACGTTTAAGGTTTGGCAACCCCACGTACCTGTCGTTTGACGACAAAACATTTGTTTATGCATACTCAGTCTTCCTTTGAAAACCATATCAAAATAGTTTGGCAAAACTTAACAACTTTGATAACATTTCAATAGATTATAAGAAATCCATAAAACATCTTAAGTCTAGCCGAAGGAATTGGCTTCGACTTCATCATACATCAATTCATGCGTATGGTACATGAATTACAAAGCTTGTTCAAAGAATTCAGACAAGGGTCAGGATACTTGCCTTTGGCGTCTTCTACAGTCAATACAAATTCTCTTTGATTCTTTAATGTCTCTACAATACATAATCATGTAACATACCACGTTAGGTCATAGTCAGACATGTATGGTTTCTAACGTATCTTACCCTTCTTCTCAATCTAATCGTTCATTAGATTTGTTTAACATTGGTTACGGTTTATCGTAATGTTTTACATTCATGTTTAAGTAATCTTTTTTCAACCTTTAGTTGCTATTCTCAACGTTAAAATGATCATTGAGGATGCTTATATTAGGTTTATTAATGTATTACTTCATTACCAATCAACTGTCATTCCTTTTATATTCATAAACTTTCTTTACTGTGCCTTATCTAGTGCTGGCGATGCGGCGCCAGCTTCCCTTTATAAGTCTCACGCTGTGGCGCGAAACTACAGTAACTAATGGCCGGACCTGGCGATGCGGCGCCATCCCCAGTGCAATTGGCCGCGCTGCGGCACCATTCTTTAGTAGCTTATGGGCACGGCTCGGCGCTGCGGTGCCACCTTTTGAGCCTTGGCTGGCGCCGATAATTTTGACAGTTTGTTTACTTAGTGAACTTCCCGGACTCGCAAATTGTTCATTTCAAGTCCGAATTGGCTCGTTCAAAAAGAATTTTACATTTTTGAATCCGTTAACACGGAATTCATCGTTTAAGTCCGTTTTTACGAAAACGATAAACGTTCATGAACGTTCAAAGCTCGTTTCTTCGTTCTAAGTCGGAATTTGGTTATTTTCGAGTCTGCAACTCTAGAATGCAAATTGAGACTAATCTCGATCGAAAACCAACGTTTTCGAGTTCAATGTCAAAATTTGACTTCCGTTATGAGAATTTCACGATTTCGATGATTATCGTCTAATCTCGTAAATTCCGCCATAACTTCGTTACTTAAGATTTTTACACCGTTCCAAATGGATTAATTCTATTGTCACATGTATAATCTAAGTCTAAAATGATGGTGTTAAACTTGTCCATCAACAACAACATAATCAAATTCTTCAATGACTTTCAATGGTTTATAACTTTTATACTTATAATTTCCTTTTTCAACATGGTTTGTTAAAGCTTAAGTCTTCTAACAACCATCCTTGTTCCTTCTTATCATACATACTCCATCAATCATCACTTCTCTATCAAACTATAATTGAAGAGATGGAAGATTAATAGTCTAGGATCATTACCTTTGATGATCACTTGGTTCTTCCTTGTTCTTACTTCTTGCTTCTTGAACTAACAAAGTCTAGCTTTTCTAACTTTTTCTCTCTAACAAATAAGCTATAAGTTGTTGGTGGAAAATTTAACAAGTGAAATGAACTAGCAAGCTTCTTCTATTTATAGAAAACACAAAGTGAGGGCTTAATTGTCAATAAATCATCCCACCTTAATCCACCTCCTTAACCACCTCCTTACTATTTATCTCTTGGTCACCAAGTAAAATCACTTTACTTGGTCACCAAGATGGTGCCATGTGATCATGGGGCCCACATAGGGTTTCCCATGGGTCATTCTTACCCATTGGATCGATCCACAGATCCGGTTCTTAATTTGGGTTTTAGGTTTAATTAATTTAACTTATTCTTTGGGCTTGCATTTAACAAACAATTGTGCCTTAAAAATACTTACCATTGGACTCTAACCATTCCTACACTTGGACTTGTATAATTCCTACCAAATCCTACAAGTCCAATCCAATTGGCTTAAAGCCTTATAACGTATTATACACGTATTTTTCTCGTACATTAACTCGTATACTTATTCATAATATACGACATACCATTATTCATACATACTCGTATGATACTTCATATCATACGTATATTCATTACTTCGTACAATACTTACGTATCAGTTTATTCATTAACGCTTTACTTTCACTAACGTTTTCAAATTTAGTACGAAGGCGAAAAACTGCGTTTGCCGTAACGGAAATATTATTATATAATCCATCCTCTTATTATTCTATCATTACGTATTTCTCAGAAATTCAAAAATAATTCCCGAGCGGAAATCCGTGAATAGTGTTTTTCAAAAAAAATTTCAAAAAACTTTTATTTTCGTCTTGAAAATTCAAACACTATAATTCCTTCACGTAGTCAAAATACTACAACATTTCAATAATTTTAGGTTATAGAACAACATTCATCTTACTAACACGTAATAATAACATATATTATAATTTTATTCATTATTTAATTAAATAAAATTATTTTACAATAAATCTGAATTTTTCGGTCGTTATATCCTTCCCCCCTTATACATATTCTGTTCCCAGAATCTCGTCTTACATTAAACAAATAACTGAGGTAATTTTTTTTCATCTTTTCTTCAAGTTCTCATGTTGCTTCTTCGGCATCGTGGTTCTTCCATAACACTTTTACCGAATGTATAACTTTGTTCTGCAGAACTTGCTCTTTTCTATCAATGATTTGAATAGGCACTTCTTCGTACGTCAAGTCCTTCTCAATATGAATAGGTTCATATTCTATCACGTGTTTATAATTTGGCTTATAAGGACGTAACACAGATACATGGAATACATTAAGTAGTCTTTCTAAGTCCGGAGGTAACGCTACCATGTAAGCTACCTCTCCTATCCTTTTTAATATCTCGAAAGGTCCTATAACCTTGGACTTAACTTTCCCTTCTTTCCAAAGCGTATCTTTCCTTTCCAGGGAGATACCTTTAGAAATACGTACGAGCCTACTTCAAATTCTCTATTCACTCGATGCGAATCCGCATATTTCTTCTGTTTGTCTTGAGTTGCCACGAGACACATCCGTATCAGCTTTACTATATCCGTTGTCTGTTGCACCAATTCTGGTCCTAGCTCCCACTTCATCCCAACACAATGGTGTTCTGCATTTCCGTTCGTATAGAGTTTCGTAAGGCGGAATGCCTATGCTTGCATGATAACTGTTATACGCAAACTCTACTAATGGTAGATGATCATCCCAATTACCCTTGAAATCCATGACGCAAGATCTCAATATATCTTCTAGCGTCTGAATTGTTCTCTCGCTCTGCCCATCAGTTTGTGGATGATAAGTCGTACTCAACTTCAGTTGCGTTCCCATCTGTTCTTGCAGAGTCCTCCAAAAGTTCGACGTGAATCGTGAATCACGATCTGACACAATCGAAACTGGTACTCCATGTCTGAAAATGACTTCCTTAACATAAAGTTTAGCTAATTGGTCTAAGTTATACTCAACCCTTATTGGCAAAAAGTGAGCCGACTTCGTCAATCGGTTCACTATTACCCAAATCGCGTCATACCTCTTCTGAGTAATTGGAAGTCCCACCACAAAATCTATCGTGATATGCTCTCACTTCCATTCCAGAATTTCCAAGGAATGTAACAAGCCACTTGGTCGTTGATGTGTTCGGCCTTAACCTTTAGACAAGTCTAGCATTTACTCACATACTCTGCTATTTTCCTCTTCATGTTTGGCCACCAAAAACTCTGTCGAAGGTCTTGATACATCTTGGTACTACCAGGATGAATCGAGTACCTCGAACTATGAGCTTCTTGTAACACTTGCTCCTTTAATTCCGTCTCATTTGGAACCCAAATTCTTCCTTCAAATCTTAATAATCCCTCCTTATCAAGACTATACCTTAGATTATTTTCATTGGTTAACTGCTTCTTCATCTGGTCACACTCCTCAGTTTAGAGTTGCACCTCCTTGACTCTCTCTACAATGGTAGATTGAATCTCCGTGGTAAACAATCTCTACCCTGATTCACTCGGTAACTTTACCTCCAACTCCATCCTAGCCATATCTGTTATTAACTCAGTTTGAGCCATTAACATAGACAACTTTTCCCGACCCTTCCTACTCAAGGCATCGACCACTACATTGGCTTTTTCAGGGTGTTACAGGATTTCACAGTCGTAATCCTTTATCAACTCCAGCCATCTCCTTTGCCTCATATTCAACTCCTTCTGTGTGAAGATATATTTTAGACTCTTATGGTCCGTGTATATCTCACATCTCTCCCCGTATAAATAATGCCTCCATATCTTCAAGGCAAACACTACCGCGGCCAGTTCCAGATCATGAGTAGGATAAACTTTCTCATAATCTTTCAACTGCCGTGATGCATACGCAATGACCTTACCATGCTGCATGAGCACGCAATCAAGTCCTCTATGCGAAGCATCGCTATAAACTACAATTTCCTGTATCATCGGGTAAAGACAACACAGGTGATTCACTCAATCTCTTCTTCAGTTCTTGGAATCTGTCTTCATATTTCTCCGTCCACACGTATTTCACCGTCTTCCTTGTCAAGTTAGTCAACGGAGTAGCTATCTTCGAAAAATCTTGGATAAATCTTCAATAGTATCTCGTTAACCCTAGGAAACTCCGCACCTTGGTCGGCGTTTTCGGCTGTTCCCAACTCATCACTGCTTCAACCTTCGCTGGGTCTACTGAAATCCCCTCACGGTCGATAACATGACCCATAAATTGTACCCTTTCCAGCCAAAATTCACACTTAGTGAATTTCGCGTACAACTTCTCCTTCCTTAGTGTCTCCAGCACACTCTTAGGTGTTCAGCGTGATCTTCTGGCGTCTTAGAATAAACTAGAATATCATCGATAAACACAACGACGAACTTGTCCAAGTATTGTTTGAACACTTTGTTCATCATATCCATAAATGCAGCTGGTGCATTAGTTAACCCAAATGACATCACCAGAAATTCGTAATGGCCGTAACGAGTCCTGAATGTCGTCTTAGGTATATTCTCACTTCTAACCTTCAACTGATGATACCCTGTTCACAAATCTATCTTAGAAAAATACTTTGCCCCTTTCAACTGATCAAAGAGATCATCGATCCTGGGCAATGGGTATTTATTCTTTATCGTTAACTTGTTCAACTCTCGGTAGTCGATACAAAGTCTTAACAATCCGTCCTTCTTCACAAACAGTACCGGTGCTCCCCACGACGACACACTCGGTTGAATGTACTTCCTATTCAACAGTTCTTGTAACTGAACCATTAACTCCTTCATCTCCACTGGCGCCATACGATACGGTGACCTGGAAACTGGTGCCGCTCCTGACACTATGTCTATCACGAATTCGGTCTCCCTATCTGGTGGAAGACCCGACAATTCACTTGGAAATACATCCGCGAATTTTCACTATAGGTATTTGTTCCATCGTTACTCCCACTCTCTGGGTATCAACAACATAGCACAAATAGCTTACACCTTTCTTCCTTAACAACTTCCTCGTTTGTGTCATAGTAAAACAATACGAACGTTCTGGCGATTTATTACCGTAAAATACTATGAGGTTGGCTCAACGTTCTAATGTTTACACAATTCTTTTGGCAATCTATTATTGCACCGTGGTTGAACAACCAATCCATTTCGAGAATTACATCGAATTTTCCCAACTTTATCGGTATCAAATCTACTGATAATTTACAACCTCGTATATCTACACAACTCCTATGGATATCTTCAACAGGAATTATTTCTTCGTTCGTTACCTTGATATTCAAAGGTACATGCAATCTTTCAGTAAGTAATCCTAAACGTCTAGCAAAATCACATGCTATGAAAGAACAAGTAGCACCCGAGTCAAATAACACGTAAGCATTTATGTCGTTGATCGGGATAATACCTGCAACTACATCCCCGAATGCAACTGCATCTTGGACCGTCATGTTAAAGGTGCGGGCCATCGGCCTACCTGTATGCGCTGGACTACAAATAGCTAACTTACCGCTATTAGTGCCCTTATTCTCGTCCGTCTCCTTCTTCGGGCAATTCTTCGCTATGTGATCAGTTGATCCACACATGAAGCATCCGTGGTTTTTCTTCGGACTTGGACAATTAGGCGCAATGTGCCCTTAACATATGGCTTTCCCCTTGAGACAGACTCCTAAGTGAGTCTTCCCACAATTCTTGCACGCCTCCATCCTTCTCTTAGGATCCTCTTGCTTCGCTTAGGTATTCCCAGAGTTAAATCCTTTCCTCTTCTGGTCTTCACCACTACCACTGACTCCCTCGAGCTTTACTCCCCCGTCTACCTTTCCTTTGTTCTTCTCCTTGTGGTATTGGCTTAGAGCCTTGTTACCACCTTCGACAATTATTACCTTCTCCAGTATGGTCCCAAAAGAATTACTTTGGAACACAGAAATGCGGCTATAGAACCAGGGTTTCAAGCCCTGCTCAAACCTTTTAGCCTTCCTCATCTCGGTGTCCACCTGATGTGGAGCAAACCGCGCCAATTCATTGAATTTGGCAACGTATTGGAGAACTGTCATTTTCCCTTGTTTCAACTCCAGAAACCGCATCTCCATCCTCCCCTGCATACTTGTGAGAAAGTAGTTCTCGAAGAAAATCTCCTTGAACTGCGTCCACGTAAGATTTTCTATACCCGCCCTAACCTGGTTTGCCTCCCACCAGAAGTTGGCCTCACCCTTCATCATATAGGTATCAAAAGCAACCTTTTGCCCCTCATCAACATTTGCAATAACAAATGCCTTCTCTACTATGGGGTCCGTAGTTCCTTTGAACTCCGGCGGACCGATACTCTTAAAATCCTTAAAAGTAGTAGCTCGTACTACTGCAGGATTTACGGGTATATTAGCCCCGCTCCTATTAAAAGCGGCTGTTAACAAGTTAACGAACTCTTGCATCGGGTTAATCGAACCTCTCGCCGGTTGATTTACATTAGCATCTTGATTTCTTTGTCTCCTTGGCGGCATTTTGCTGTTAAGATAAACAACACGTCATTATTACTTTTTTCTTGTTTGTGAGTTATTATTCATTACTTGAACAATAACTTCAACTCATTACACAATATGTTCCATAAAAAGGCTTATATTGATTTACTTCTTGTAGTATAATACTACATCATTCAACATTACACTGCCTTAGCTGATTACATTCCTATCCCGCAATTACTTTTCAAAAATTGGGATTTACAAAAGACTACTCTTTGATATACAAAAGAGGGTTTTACGCCACTACTAGATGCATCATATTTACATATCTATCTCTAATCTAACTAATAGCTTGATTACATCTGCTGTATGGCATTCTCAAAATTCGCGTTGGCAAGACCGGCAATAATATCTCGACTGATAGTATGCCGAGTCTGCCCTGCTTCTATCGGATACCCAGCTACTTGCTGCTGAAAATTCGCACGAGAACTCCTATGTATATAGGACATTCTCCCTATCTTTTGCTTCTTGACCTTTAGCTCCTGCCTGAGCTCAAGGTTTCTTGTTTCAGCTCACGGACCTTGTCCTTCGCTAAAACTTTTTCATCGTGCTCCTCCTCTCACATGGACTCCATTCTCTTCTTATCTTCCAGGATTTTCTGGACCTCTTCCTTTAGTTCCCTAACCTCCTTTCCCAGCTGGATATTTCTATCCAATAAGGCCATGAACATTGTTTTCATTGCCTCTCCAGGAGCCACCTCCTCTTCAGGTGTTACGGTGTTAAAAGACGCCACCTCTACCTCCTCCGACATGCCATCGAACATGGACATGAGGTCTAAGCTTTCAGAGTCTCCAGACTCAATTACTACCACTTCCGGCTCTTCTGCTATAGGGTTCGGTAAGGTCTCTATTTGGTTCACCGATTCCTCACTTGCATTTATATCCCTATACATTTCGTTCTCTCCTGACATTTACAACAAAACAATTTAGTTTGATTAGTACACGTCAGTAGAATAATAAAAACACATATCACATTTAATGCATTTTTAGGGTTAACTTCATCTTTTACTTATTTAACTTTTCTTAAGGTTATGACTTAAGGTTCTTTCCCCCCTTAAGTTTTATAACTTAATGCTTTGATACCAACCTGTGACGCCTCCAAATCTGGGTATCCTTCAACCCGACATATGGAGCTACACGGTGCTACAGTTCACACAATCATTCAATTGAAATACTTCCAAAAGAGTGAAAATGTCTTCTATATATTCCAAAACAATATTATCATTCCCAGGTTCTTTGTAATCATTACATATTTGCTTGTCATAATATCAAATAATTACAACATTACAACAATACTATTACAAAGGAAATCTAATGATTCGCCTTAGCCTTCCCTTTATCTTTACTAGATGCTTCGGTCCGCTTGGTCTTAGTTGCATTCATATGATTCAAGCAAGAATGAGCATAACTAGCTCAGCAAGTATGACAATTTCATTTAACAATATGCTTGAAACATACAAATCGTATATCTTCAATAATTGAACCGTAGTTATGAAGTACTATCGATAATTCAAAATAACACTTCTCTTTTCTATAAAACGTTTCACAATGAACAATATTCATTAGACATCAATATTGGTCCAAGACCTTGAGCATTTCATTCTTTCTTTGAAAAGGACAACCCGGCACCAAGTCAGTAAGTCCGACATATCTTACGAGCATGTCTAGGTGATCAACCTATAGTACTCTATGTTGTACAATACTACTTTCTTTAAACGTATGTACGTTTAAGGTTTGGCAACCTCACGTACCTGTCGTTTGACGACAAAACATTTGTTTATGCATACTCAGACTTCCTTTGAAAACCATACCAAAATAGTTTGGCAAAACTTAACAACTTTGATAACATTTCAATAGATTATAAGAAATCCATAAAACATCTTTAAGTCTAGCCGAAGGAATTGGCTTCGACTTCATCATACATCAATTCATGCGTAAGGTACATGAATTACAAAGCTTGTCCAAAGAATTTAGACAAGGGTCAGGATATTTGCCTTTGGCATCTTCTACAGTCAATACAAATTCTCTTTGATTCTTTAAGGTCTCTACAATACATAATCATATAACATACCACGTTAGGTCATAGTCAGACATGTATGGTTTCTAACGTATCTTACCCTTCTTCTCAATCTAATCGTTCATTAGATTTGTTTAACATTGGTTATGGCTTATCGTAATGTTTTACATTCATGTTCAAGTAATCTTTCTTCAACCTTTAGTTGCTATTCTCAACGTTAAAATGATCATTGAGGATGCTTACATTAGGTTTATTAATGTATTACTTCATTACCAATCAACTGTCATTCCTTCTATATTCATAAACCTTCTTTATTGTGCCTTGTCTAGTACTAGCGTTGCGGCGCCAGCTTCCCTTTATAAGTCTCACGCTGCGGCGCGAAACTACAGTAACTAATGGCCGGAACTGGTGCTGCGGCGCCATCCCTAGTGCAATTGGTAGCGCTGCGGCGCTACCTTTTGAGCCTTGACCGGCGCCAGCTCTGTGCACCAGATAATTTTGACAGTTTGTTTACTTAGTGAACTTCCCGGACTCACAAATTGTTCATTTCAATTCCGAATTGGCTCGTTCAAAAGCCATTAGCTCACAAATTACATGAACTAAGTGTTCATGTAAGAATTTTACATTTTCGAATCCGTTAACACGGAATTCACCGTTTAAGTCCGTTTTTACGAAAACGATAAACGTTCGTGAACGTTCAAAGTTCGTTTCTTCGTTCTAAGTCGGAATTTGGTTATTTTCGAGTCCGTAACTCTAGAATGCAAATTGAGACTAATCTCGATCGAAAACCAACGTTTCCGAGTCCAATGTCAAAATTTGACTTCCATTACGAGAATTTCACGATTTCGACGATTATCGTCTAATCTCGTAAATTCCGTCATAACTTCGTTACTTAAGATTTTTACACCGTTCCAAATGGATTAATTCCATTGTCATAACATGTATAATCTAAGTCTACAATGATGGTGTTAAACTTGTCCATCAACGATAACATAATCAAATTCTTCAATGACTTTCAATGGTTTATAACTTTTATACTTATGATTTCCTTTTTCAACATGGTTTGTTAAAGCTTAAGTATTCCAACAACCATCCTTGTTCTTTCTTATCATACATACTCCATCAATCATCACTTCTCTATCAAACTACAATTGAAGAGATGGAAGATTAATAGTCTAGGATCATTACCTTTGATGATCACTTGGTTCTTCCTTGTTCTTACTTCTTGCTTCTTGAACTAACAAAGTCTAGCTTTTCTAACTTTTTCTCTCTAACAAATAAGCTATAAGTTGTTGGTGAAAAATTTAACAAGTGAAATGAACTAGCAAGCTTCTTCTATTTATAGAAAACACAAAGTGAGGACTTAATTGTCAATAAACCATCCCACCTCCTTAACCACTTCCTTACTATTCATCTCTTGGTCACCAAGTAAAACCACTTTACTTGGTCACCAAGATGGTGCCATGTGATCATGGGGCCCACATGAGTTGTCTCATGGGTCATTCTTACCGATTGGATCGATCCACGGATTCGGTTCTTAATTTGGGCATTAGGTTTAATTAACTTATTCTTTGGGCTTGCATTTAACAAACTTTTGTACCTTAACAATACTTACCATTAGACTATAACCATTCATACACTTGGGCTTCTATAATTCCTACGAAATCCTACAAGTCCAATCCAATTGGCTTAAAGCCTTATAGCGTATTATACACGTATTCTTCTCGTACACTAACTTGTATACTCATTCATAATATACGATATACCATTATTCATACATACTCGTATGATACTTCATATCATACGTATATTCATTACTTCGTACAATACTTACGTATCACACGATCATCGTTTATTCATTAACGCTTTACTTTCACTAACGTTTTCAAATTTAGTACGTAGGCGAAAAATTGCGTTTGCCATAACGGAAATATTATTACATAATCCATCATCTCTTATTATTTTATCATTACGTATTTCTCGGAAATTCAAAAATAATTCCCGAGGGGAAATCCGTGAATAGTGTTTTTCGAAAAATTTCTCGGAAAGCTTTTATTTTCGTCTTGGAAATTCAAACACTATAATTCCTTCACGTAGCCAAAATACTACGACATTTCAATAATTTTAGGTTATAGAACAACCTTCATCTTACTAACACATAATAATAACATATAATATAATTTTATTCATTATTTAATTAAATAAAATTATTTTACAATAAATCCGAATTTCTAGGTCGTTACATTTACCATTTTCTAGATTTCTTAGTATGACTGATGGTTCTAGGTTGAGTATCCACCTTTGAAAGATTTAATTGCTCTTGTTGTAACAAGATTCTTTCAAGTACTTTTTCCTCCTAGATTTGCGATATGTAAAATTTCATGCCTATTGAAGACGTCACATTGTTGAGGTCATATGATTTTTTTCTTATGAAATGGTATGTAGTAACAATTTATTATACTGATACAAAATTATACTTCCTTCGTTTCACAAAAAGATTTCCGTTTGCAAAATTTGTGAATATTAAAGATATATTTTTTCCCATGTATACTGTTAAAAATCATAACTTGTTAATTTAGTTGTGTGGTATGATAATAATATTATGATGGCAAACTTGAAGATGTGCTGCTATTTGATACTACTATCTTTAAAGAATAGACTCTTGTTGTGGAACAAAATTAATTAGCAAAATGGTACTCTTTTTGTGGAACTGTGGGAGTATTAAGAAAGAAAGATGACTTGTGAGTTTGAAAATCTGCCATATTTTATTATCCGAATTTCATGGCCTTATTGTGCAGAAGAAAATTGGTATGTGAATAAGAGAAGGCCTGAATCACAGAAATTGTTAGATTATCAAACATTTCCTTGCTGTGTTTTCAAGCTGGCACTGTTAATTGCCACAGCTGCAGCAGTTTTTGAGTCTTGTTCACCATCGGTTCTTTCTGTTAATCCCCTAGAATCTGAAGTGCAGATCATGGATAAGTTGGGGCTGAGTAGCTGTCAATTTAGATTTGGCAATGATCATAACTTTTTATTCAGTCACAGCTACACACTAACTTTTGAAGTAGTCATATGTTTAGAATTAGACACTCACAAGTATCTATATGGATACAACATTTAATTAAGATATTAAGAAATGCTCTACACTGTTCTCTGCTTCTAGATGTTTTCAAGAGAGAAAGTAATATCAAGATTAGATGGTTGTTCCCTAATGCTTGTAAAGCATGATACACAGTGACAAACCATTTCTAACAGTTTAAGCTTCTAAATGAATTGGAAACATGACATAACATAAGAGCTTTGACTTCATGTAGTCTTGGGATTTCCCACTTTCATTTGGTTCCCCATTTCCAGCTAAACTGTTTGGTTTATACACCATATCACACTCTGATTTACCTCTCTATGTGGAGAGAGTTTAGGTGGAATGTGGAAGGGGGAGTGTTGAAGCATTACATACATATTTTTACCATATTTTACTATCTCAAGCTTCTCAGAGCAATGGGTAACTTGACATGCTTCTAGCTCATTTAGCAGTGTAGGTGAATACTAGTCATTAACTAGAATTCTCTTATCTTTTCTAATCTTTGCTGCAGTTCTTCACGAATGGTGTTGCTGAAAGGATTTGATAAAGATGGCTTTATCTGGTTAGTCATGTGGTGTAGCTTGTATGGTAATAAAATTGCTAAAGAATTTTCAATGCCAACTGAGCTTCTTCTTTTAAAAAAAATAAATAAATAAATGAACGTATATACTTTTTATATGCAGGTATACTAATTATGGAAGCCAAAAGGCTTGTGAATTATCTGAAAATCCTTATGCAGCACTTCTTTTTTACTGGGATGGTTTAAATCGTCAGGTAAATCATAAATATTCGTTCTGATACAAACAAAGTTTTGAGAAGGAAAGGCTTTGTAAGCGTGGAACTTTTCTATACTTGTTTAGGAAAAGAAGAAATAAGAGCCCACTAAATTATCATCTACGATTTATGCACCAACTTTAATAAGTTTGGATGTATACTGAACTTCTGAGCATCGTGAATATGTGGTGATACAGAATTTTTTTTTGCAATTGGAGTCGTGGCCCATTTCTAGAGACTCATCTGCTTAAATAATTTGACCAAGTCTTTGGCTCTCTTTTGGAGAAATCCTCACAAAAGTTTTAAGTATACCCTAAATTACGCCATTGCGTCTCAAAGTGCTCTCTGTCTCTCTCTCTCTCTCTCTCTCTCTCTCTCTTCAAATTCAAATGTTGTTCCTGCCAGAGAATTTCTAGCTTAATTTGTTTACTTGTTTCCTCTTGTATTTTCTTTTGGATGGACTTCTGTCCTCCATCTTCATTTTAGTTCCACTTTTTCTTCTCTTATAAAATATTCTGCTTTTATCTAAACAAAAAGTATTCATTTTTCATTGTCTACACGAGTATAATTCAATTAACCTCATATTCTATCTAATAAAAAATTCTCACTTAATAATGTCCTTTAGATAAATGTTCTAGATGGCCATGTCAAACATCATTCTATTTCCAGGTAAGAGTGGAAGGGTCGGTGCAGAAAGTTTCTGACGAGGAATCTGAGCATTATTTTCACAGCCGTCCTCGAGGAAGTCAGCTTGGGGCTATAGTTAGCCAGCAGGTGTCTAACCTTTCTTATCTTTAATTCTCTCAATGTTTTTGTGTATAGATGACATGTCTGCAAATATCACTCGGACCACTTTCTTGTTTTATATCAGAGCACAGTGATTCCTGGACGGGATGTTCTCCATAAAGAGTACAAAGAACTAGAAGCAAAATTCTCTAACGGGTCAGCAATTCAGATCTCTAATTTTGGGTGGCTGTAGAACCAATCTTTAATAGTTCAGTTTTGCTGAAATTCTGCTAGTTTTACCTACCTGATTTAATTTCCCGGAAATATTTATTTCCAGTCTGGTATTATCAAGCAAACCAACTTTTTAATCAAATTATGTGGCAAGCTATGTAGAGCTGCAACAAATCGAATTGTTCGTGAACCGGTTTGAGTTCAGTTCGGTTCGAGTTTGACTTGCTCGTCTAGTCGAGTCGAGTTCGCACATAGTTTTCCGTTCGATTGCTCGATCGAACATTTGCGAACCATGTGGTTCGGTTCGTCTTTGTTGTTGCGAACAGTTCGAGTTCGGTTCGGTAAGTTCGAGATCGGTTTGACAAGTTCGAGTAGTTGGATTTCTTAATTACATGTTTAAATTGTTTCTAAAATTCTAAATACAAATAATCGGTTATTTCATATTAATTTCTAAAGTTTGTCTTATTAATAATTGTTAAATTTGTAGTTATTTTTTTTTATTACCTAAACATTATTTTGTTTTTTTAATAATTTATTATAAGTAAGTTTTTTATTAAATAATTAATAAATAATAATGTATACTTCTTCACTTCTAAATTCTAATTTAATTAAAATAATTTTCATATTTTCATAAAATTTTGAATTATTGGATTATTATAATTTATATCCCTAATAATTTAATAAATTATAACCCATGTCATAAAGTACATATATAAAGTCATTAATCATCATGCAATGACAATTTGACATTAATTAAAGAATAATACAATACAGTTGTTTACATGTACATGAGTTATTGAAATTGTCAAATCGAGATAGAAAATAGAGAAATCAAGTCTTCAATGTATGTATCGAGACTTCAGTAATAGAGTAATAATCATTAAATTATTTATTGAATAATTTTGAAACTTTAAAAAATTATACATAAATTTGAAGATCGAAAATAGAAACTAGATATTAAATTTAAAAATTGTAAAAAAAATTGAAAATTAATTAAAAATGACAACAAAAGAAATACATTACTGATATTAAATTGTGAGTTTTTGATAATCATTTGTTTGTAGACTTTGCTTAAAGTGGTTGGACTTTGAAGAGTTGAAAGGCTTTTCGATATTAATATTTGATTTTTGATATTTGTAAATCAAGAATTTCTAAGTACTTGTTAACTTTTAACTTTTAAGTTCTAACTTCTAAGTAATCATTTTTGGTTTTGGTCTTTTTGGATGAATGATGATTACAATATTTGGTCTAATTTTTGATTGAATACTTAGACTCTTAGAGAAGACATTTTTGGTATGTATTTAACTGTTTTTTGCTTCAGAGTTCTAAGTTTGTGTTCGTGAGTAAGTTTATGTTCGTGAACATAGTTTGAGTTCGCGAACAAGCTTGTGTTTTGCGAACTGTTTGCGAACTCGATCATCTTCGCGAACACCAAACGATCCGAACTCGTACATTGCTGTTGGTTCGATCAAGTTACTCGAACATGTTTGAGTTCGACAAAGCTCGGTTCAGTTCGGTTCGTTTGCAGCTCTAATGCATGCATTACACATGTAAAATGTTTGTATATGCGAGTTAATACGTACAATTTTTTTCTGCCTAGTTTATATATCAATTATCCGGGGTGAATTTTATCCTTTTCAAGGATGCGATTTTTCTTTTATGATGTGTATGAAGACCATTTTTTTCTTTCTTTTTCTTATCCAACTATAACTTCTGGATTTATGATGTGAAATTCTAATATGATATCTTAGTAATGTGCAGAAGTTTGATTCCCAAACCCAAACATTGGGGAGGATACCGGCTTAAACCAGAAGTTTTTGAGTTCTGGCAAGGACAACAATCTCGCTTGCATGATAGGTATTTGTTTTTTTTATCCCAGTTCTGGTTGCTACTTTTATCCTCCTTGTACGTAGGGAATATGCGAGGCATTTCAACTTGGTCTGACAGTACTGTTTAAAATGATGCCATTTGAACAACGAAGCTTCTAACTTTTGTTTGTTACTTTATAGAAAACTCAAGGGAAAGTAACTAAAATATATTTAAGTTAAAACTTTTGCATAACTTGATACTTTTGTAGGTTCTTAATGGCCCTAGTGTTTCATTGGATATATACAGCTTGAGATGTAGCATTTCTGGATCACTTGTCAAGGCTTAAGTTGCATCTGCATCTGTATATAAAATATGGTGGAATTTGAGCCTAATCATATGGTTCCTTAGTGTTGACCTTTCTAATAGGATGTAAATTACACAGACTTTATGATCAGGCTCGTTTAAGGCTCAACCGACCAACCAGTCAAAGCTTGAACTTGTAATTTGTAAATAAAAGCTTTACCACTCATTTGAAGTTCAAACTGAATCAGTCAATTGTCGGATTTTGCGTAAAATACATACAGTAAGTGATCGACTCCACGACACGCTTGCGTAAGGTGGTCGTCGCTTGGATCGTTTCTAGCGAAGTTATACGATGGAACAAGCTCGACACCTCAACCCTTCGCCTATATTGAGACTAGAACCTGGTACAATCGATAGTGTAAGGAATTCTGCGTTGAATGAACATCGACACCTTGACCCGTTACTTATATGTAAGCAAGAATCTGGTAAAATCGACGATTGATGCGGTAGAAGACGCCACACACAACTATAAATTGTTGTATGATAAGTCGAAGTTGAATCTCAAAGAAAAACTAAGAATAATTTAAGAATTCTTGAAGAACCAAAAGATGAGGAAATTCTCACAAGTATATTATAAAATGAATCAAGTGTTATTAATTACATCAACCATGATCCCTATTTATACTAGTAAAAAGAAACCCTAACTTTAAAAGGAAATACAAATCAATTTGGAATGAATAATATTATTCCTAAATACATTAGAATTGGAAAAATCCCTAAAAATCCTCAAAATCTCGTGCAATCAACATTCCAGATTTTTCTAAGATCAGGGCCTGACACGATAGCGCTGCATTTGGCCTAGGAACTGGCACGGCAACACCAATTCATTAGAACCTCTTTGCCACTTTGGCCCGGCAAAGCCGTCTGTAGAACAAAACCTGGCACGGCAGCGTTGTTTTGTCAATGTTCCATTTTGCTTCTTCATCATTTTTAAGTTCTGAATTCGATTTTTACTTGGACCAATCATTTGCACCAAGTTTTAGATTCCACCTCGAATGCCGTCAAATTCTTATCAAACTTGTGTTGCCACATGATTGTTGATGAGCTTGTTATTGTGCTTGGAAATTCACATGGTCGCGTGAATGCTAATCCCACCATAAATTGAAACATAGTTTTGTTGAGATTTAAACGAACACGGATTTGATGACTAGACTTTCCTTGATTTGGTCTTGCGGAATATGTTCAATTTAGAAGACCCAAATCATATAATCTATCCCTGAGCTCCATTTTAAGCAACCTTTCAGCCAAATTGCTTAAAATCATTTGATGAACCCCTGGTACTAAAATTGAATTATTGTCGTTCGATGCGACCCTGATCAGGATCGTATAGTAAGTGCTCTATATAAGAAATTTATGCTTAATATAGCAGCCACAGAAAAATAAGGAGAAAAAAGGGTACTTATAAAAGCTTTTCCATACAGTAATTTTTTTATTGTTCCAAATGGAGGGTAAATTTATTAGCATTAGAAAACACGGCATTTAGAGGATTTAAAAACATTTGATATTTCACTTCTTTATCCTATGTGAATTATGGATAGTATCCTTAAAAGGCACATTTAATAGACCGAATTTGACATCCAACAATTACACTACAAGTTCCCTTTGAATGGAATTGGAACCATGAAGGAGACTATTTGAATTTGATTTCGTTGGATGATGGTTGGGTGTTGTTACTAAAGTAATAGTTTTCCCGCAGGTTACGTTATTCTCCTGAAGAGATTGATGGGAGGAGGACGTGGAAAATCAATCGGCTGGCTCCCTGACTAGCAATTGCAGCGTCTTCGTTGTGAAATAAGTTACTATTACAGTATCTTCCGTGTTCTCTTCTGTTTCTAGTATATTCATTCTTCTACTTCGTGTTTCTTTTATTCTCCCGTGAGTAGCAAAATAACCGTGCTTTGTTATCATGACCGATTATCAGGACAAACTGTATTCTTGGAAGTTTCTATAGTCCATAATACATTCAAAGAAGTATTTCATGCCTTTATAATATATTTTATGACAATAAAATTTTGATTCCCAGTGGCGTCATAAATTATGTTTTATTGAATTGCATGACTGGCGTTGTATCTGTCTGATCTTACTTGGAGATGTTTCATTAATTGTAAGACAATACATCAAACTTGGAATGATTCTATATAGTATATCAATTCTAAGAAAAGATGATTTTTTTTGAAATTCTCATCTTGATCAAGGTTTAGAGCAATAAACAGTAGAAATGGTAGGAGCTCTATTAATCTAGTACTGATAATGGGAATAACAGTTGTGATGTTATAGTTCTTTTTAAAATGTTAGTTTTCATGTCCTGTGTATATTCTTGTTCCTTCATTGTTGGTTGGCAAGAAGCTTGTGGTTTCTTCGTTGGGATTGTTGGTGAGGACTGGGTTCTGTCCTTGGAAAGTATCTTTCATATAAAGTTTCGAGCTTTCAATAGTGGCAACGAGACAATTTCTTTGGTATTGTGCATGTATAGCTACAACGAGATGGGCATGCTTTCTGATGGGTATCTCTCTCCCTTTGTTTTTGAATGGGGTTCTTTTATAGATTTGCTCTCTCCCTTTGTTTTTAGAATGGGGTTCTTTTACAGATTTACTTTTCCATTGGGCTTTAGTTATGGAGGGCTTTTAGTGGAGATCAAATTTGAAACTTAACAGATTATTATTATTTTTGTAGTTTTTTTTTGGTTTGGGGGGGGGGGGGGGGGGGGGTGCGTCGGCTGGGATGTGTTGCACTAGGATTTGTTACAGGACTTGTCTACTCAAGTTATATTCCCCCAACTTTTTAATAAATATTTTCAGTTGTCAAAGTACATATTCTTGTGTCACAGTAGGGAAAAAGAAGTTAGTTTCAATCTTG